>CM066031.1:734615406-735004654 GCA_033557465.1 Ichthyophis bannanicus
CACCGCACCAGTCCTGGGCACAGTACAGGCATGGCTATGGTACGCAATACTGTTAGGGTCACCCCCCAGGGTGGTAAATACTGTCAGACACAAGACCTGTAGCACACTTCACAGACATCAGAAAGGCTGCTATGATGCAGCTCACTCAGAAAATTGTACTTAACTTCGAAATTGCTATCTGCCAGTAATCATAGCAGCCTTTTGATAGCTGTGTACCGCATTCCCAGGTTTAGGGTGGCATTGCTAAGGTATGCAAGTGCTAGTATTGGGAGATGCATGCAGGGCCCAACATCCTGCCTCTCCAGGAGGCATTGGATAATGGAGGCTGTGGGTGTGGGTGTGTCTGCCCCTGTTGGCCGCTGCTTTAGGACAGAGGTTCCCGACTCCAGTCCTGGTGGGCCAGACACTGTTCGGGTTTTTATGCTGTCCCTCATGAATATGCATGAGATACATCTGCATAGAAATGCAGCACAGGCATCTTTATTAGAGACAGCATGGAACCTGAATGGTGTTTGGCCCTCCAGGACTGCATTTGGGAGACTCTGCTCTAGGTAATGCACATGTTTATGGTGTCTGTGCTCTGCAGGGTAAAATGTAGATGTTTTGGGCATGTTTATGTCTGCAATAAAGGTTCTGTCTGTATTAGCACGTTTTAGTAGAGGGTAAAATATGGGGACTGGGTTGGCAGGAACCACAGCTGGGACTTGAACCTGTGATCTTCTGCTTCTAAACACACTGGCTGTGTGCACTGCACCACCTTGTTGCCACAGAGACAGTGCATTCCCTGGTGATACCATGACTGTTCGTCAGACAGGGTCTGTCTGTTGCAGTGCACGGCACCCACCTAAACAGGACTAGGCCACGGTCTGCTCTGGGCAGCTGCCACTGCCCCCTCCACCACCAGTATCCCTCTGCCACCATGCTGATATGCCCTTCTGCTGGTGGTACTGGTGGAGCGCAGTCTCAGGCCATCCAGTGTGCGGGTAGGCGGCTGCCTATGGTGCGGGTTCTAGGGTAGGGGTGCCTGCATAACTGTCCACGCTTCCCCCCAGCACTGCATGCCAATGTTCCGTGCCCTTTGGTGTACCTGCTGGGTACTATCCCCTGTGACACTGTGGGAAGCACACTTGTGCCCATGTTGGGCCCTCAGCAGTTGCTGTATGGCTGCTCTACTGTTCCAACATTCCTATGGGCCAGCTAGGCATCACCCTAGTCCACACTGTGGCCCAGCTGCACCACAGTATGTGCCGCCTGCAGCCCCCTGTGTCCCCTTTTCCAGCATCTGTCCAGTTGCCCGTTCCGACATGCCCACCCTGCTGTTGTGGAACATGTGCATGCCATAGGAAACCTGGCCAATGGAGTCAGAAACCCTGCTCAGTGCAATTTCACTGTGGGCTCATTCACCTTGTATGGGGACGGAGTATAGACCCTTCCAAAATTCATATCTTTTTTTTGGAGCTTTATTGGGAGTGTTTTTTTATGTTTCCCATTGATATCACTATTGGCCTGCTTTGTTATTTTATTTTTACATTTTCTTCTGTACATTTTCAAAGTTTATTTGCCCTTTTGTTCCGTGCACATGTATCACACTTCTCACTTTTTTGTAGGTTTCCCTGGTTTTGCTGTACATTGCTGACGTAAATGGTTTCTTTTCCCCTTTAAATCAGCTCTAACGCTAGGGTTTCAATGGCGTTAGTTTTGAGCCTCGGATTTCACAGCGTTAGTGTGCGGGGAGCCTCTCCCCTCCCACTCTCCACCCATTGACCCCTTCTCTCCACCCCTGTGGAGCCTTCCTCCGCCCTCCGGGAGCCTTTCTCCGCCTTCAGCGCTCGTTTGCGCCGCTGCACGTGTTATCGTGCGCTAAGGTACCTGTGTGCCCAATAAAGCGCCATTATTGCGCGATAAGGTACCTTATCGCGCGATAACGTCGCAGAGCACACGTTAAGACGGTTTAGTAAACATGCCCCATTGCTTTTAAAAAGGGTTTTAAAAAATCCAATGGTATCTTTATTTCTCACAGCCAGTGCTGCCACTTTCAACCATTACTATTGCTTTTTTGGCCTTCTTCACCCCATAGCACATCCTATGATCTTTGTTTAAATCTTTCAGGATCTCATGTCAAACACTCAGTCAAGTCTCATGTCAAACACTCAGTCAGCTTGGGAGGATCTTCATCAAAGGTGCTTATACAAGAACCAAAGTCCTCAGTACCCAGGACTTTAACTTTCAGGAACACAGCTTACTTGACCTCACTTTACTCCTGCTGTGTGACCTCTTCCAGCCTGTATGGTTCCTGTGCTGTCCCTTTTGGCTGTTTTTGAGCCTTGCAGTCTGTCTTGGTGCTATCCTGTCCTCTTCGGATGTATTAGGGCCTTGCAACTGATGTTTGTGCTGTGCTGGTCATATGAAGTGGAATTTTAGAAAGGACATCTAGGAAGAGCCTGGGATGTCCAGAGCAGAATGTCCAAAAATCCAGGGGAGTGGCAACAGTGAAGGGAGGCACATCTAGATGCTATCTGAAATCACTCCCTCTCCACCCCAAAAAATGAACGCCCCAGTAACCAGTTCTAGAAATAGACCTCATGCAGATAACAAGACCAGGTACATGGACGGATATAGGCCATTTCACGAATTAATTTATTTAGCAATGCTTATACACCGCTTTTCACTGCGTCAAAGCAGTGTACATTCCCGAAAGGCTCAGAATCTAAGTTTTGTACCAAATGTAGAACATTCCCGACTTGAAAGCCCAAAGAATCAAGTACTTGGACATCTTGGCCTGGGTAGTTCAGAAGGGGGAGCATCTATGTTATAAGACTAGCACATCTTGTCCTGCTATTTCAGATACTCAAACATGTGGCGGTGGGCCAGGAAACATTAACTGTGGCCATGTAAGCGCACTTTGCTCTTCCCCTGGAAGCATTGCAGCAATGAAATGAGCACATTTTTCACCTTATTTATGGTCAGGAGCAGGTATAGGCATGGATATCTCAACAACCAGGGTCAGACATGCTTGTGTCTTTCTAAAATTCCACTGCAATCTGCAGCTCTCTTGTTCTGTCCCAGGCACGCCTCCACCACACCCACTTGCTACCTAGATGTTCTCACACTGGGGACGTCTATGTACTGTGACATAGTGGGTCCCTCCAGCCCTTCAGAAAGAGCTAAAGAGCAGGAAACAGGAGCAGTGCTGAAGCATAAACAAAAGCACATGGCTAATGGTGGCCATGGAAACCAAGCACAGGGGAAGAAACACACCCGTGCTGCCAATTAGACAGGGAGTCACGAGCTAATTCAGAACACCTGTTAGGGGGTGGAGTTAAGCACTACCCTAGAATTCAGACTCATAAAGAGGTCCCAGTAGAGGAAAGGAGAGGTATCCAAGGTATCAGAGGTATTCAAGGTATCAGAAGGATCCCGGGTATCGAAGGTGTCAAGGAAGGTTTGGACAGTATTGAGGAGAACGGAACAAGCAAGGTTATCCCAGGGAGGAGAAGGACAGAGTCTCTGTGGAAGGGAGGAACCCAGCTTCCATTCAGAGAGAGGACAGAGTCTCCAAGAGAAAGATACAACAGAAGCAGACCAGGTTATCTGCAGTATCCTGGGGAGTACAGAAAGGAGAGAAAGCCAGGAAGGCAGTTTAAACCTTCTGTGCACAAGTCAGGTTTGGAACCTACAGCCATTCCCACGTCTCAGAGTAAACCTTGTTCAGCCAGGGCTAGAGGTAAGCCTAAAGGCTGGGGTTTTTAATAATCACTGTGATTTTATCTACCCGGAGGGTTGGGACTGTGAGGAAAATGATGTGTGATGAGAATGCTTGTTTTTAAAGTAAAGCAGTACCTGATTCAAGAGTTATAGCCAGAAGCCTAAAGCAGTGAGGAAAGGCGTGGCACAAGATTTAACGGTGCAAACATTTCCTGCCTCAGAAGAGGAATTATTAATGGAGACAGAGTACGAGTTTGTAAATACGCCAGAGGAATTAATGGACTGTACGATTGCATTATCTAATGATATATTCTCCCTGAGTTGAATTAATGCTTTGAAGAGAAATACAGAATTGTTGGGATTTAAAAGTATAAAGCTGTAAAGAAAACAGAACCGTTTACCTTGGTTGCTGGAAGCCATGTTTTTGTGCTGAGGTAAGCTGTTTGAGTTTGAAAGTTTTATTTTGTCCTTCTGCTAGAAGCACCTGGTTTTTGTACCTTATTTTCCTTGTTGAAATCCACCCCGGGAGGGGAATAAATCCTTTGTTGCTTTAACCACTTTTGAGTCACACTACCTTTATTGGATGGTAAAAGAGAACTACATTTCCCAAAAGGCTTTGCCTCAGGAAATAGTGGAATACCTGTTCAAGAAGGAAACAAACCCCTTAAGCCCTACATGCCTTCGTTGGGGGCATTAATAGGGGGTCACAGTACCCAGCTTTCTAAAATATCTCCAGGGACATCTGTGATTTGCACATCTATGTGCTCATTTCCCGATGTCCAGCTCATGAATAGAGCTTCTAAAATGACCCTCATATTCTGCATGAAAAGAACCTCCTTCCCTAACAACGGAAACTGCGAGCCACGGAAGACACCAAGGACTTCAGGAAACAACTAAAGACTCTGCTATTCCTGGAGCACTATGGCCCGAACACATATTGAGACATCCAACCATGGACTAACATCTTACCCGCACGCTCTTTGCACATTCACTGTATAAAGCTCATGATGTAATTAGCGCACACTAATCAACACACCCACACACACTCAATTCACTGTACATTATATGCACACCTTGAACCCAATTACAATTCAATTGATTGTTTGCTGTGTAACCACCTTGATTAAAGGAAAAGGCGGGATAGAAATACCATTAAATAAATAAATAAACGGGTGCTAAACAGAACTAGGACATTTCCCCATAGAACACAACATACAAAAAATAATTTCTGATTCTGGTTTTATCTCAGTAACAGCAAAATAAACCCTCTCCAGTACTGGGCATATTGTGAAGTAATACAAAACTCTACAACAACACTTGGGACCTATAGAGAAAATCTATCATTCCATCAATTTCCAAAGCTCCAAGAGCAGCACCATAAATATTGCAGTGGGCCCTTGAATAACCATAAACCTATTTGGAAAACTGAACAAGCCAGATTACTAGATCCCTACATAGAAACTCCATGCTAACAAAATACCTGGCCTCCATCACACACAGAGAATATAGATAGATCCTCACTGAGAATTGAATAAATTACCACAAACTAATAATAGAATTATAAAGGCAAAAATTAAATTGAAACAACAAGAAGCCAACATCAGAGAAATAGAAAGAGATATAGATGCCCCTTTATGGTGTAAAATATAAAGATAGAACATGTAAATTCAAAAGACTGACACATTCCAGTCACTAAGTTGAAAATATAGGGCCCGATATTGAGATAGACCGACTGCCCGTCGACTCCCTTAAGCTCAGATTTTCACTTCCGTGCCGGCGGAAGTGAAATCTGGGTTAGCCTGGATGCCCTAGCAGCTGCAGAGGCTACACGGGTAGCAGCGATTTTCGATGCTACCGACATAGCCTCTGTGTCTTAAATATAGGCAGGAAAAACCTTGCTTATCTTTATGGTGCAGAGGGCATCGTGGGAGCATTGAAAATCGCTGCTACCCATGTAGCTCCTTCCTCCACCCCCACTCTGCCCCCTAATGCCCCAAACACGTTCCGATACTATGCAGATAGCATCTAGGCATGTTAGGGACTTAGCCAGGATTTTCGAAGGGCACTACCCGTGTAGATGCTCTTTGAAAATCCCAGATAAGGCCTTTACATGGGTAACTGAGGAAGTTACCCATGTAAAGGCCTTCGAATATCGGTCCCATAATATATTTTTCTTTGTTGTCTGTCCATTTTATTCTTTTATCCTATTGACCTCAGTTTCTGTTTTTTCTTTTCCTCTGTCTTCTCTTAACTCGCTTTCTAGGGTCTCCAGGCCCTCTGCCACTTCTCTCTCCCCTGTCTTCATCACTTCCTTCTATCTCTGACATTGATCTTTTTCCTTTCAGCTTTCACCATAGGGAATAGCAAAATGCTCACATCACTGGTCTCCAACCTCTTCCCTATGACAATTTTAAACCAAATCACCCTTTAATCAAATTCAATATTATCCAGAAAAGTACTTTTCAGGATTTCCATTATATATTAATATAAATAAAATATCATTCTTATACTATTCATAAGACCAATATCTTAATAATATTCAGCAGCAAACGCCAAAACTAGCCCACTCTGGAATCACAATCTGCTTTTCCTCAAATCCTGCAAATGAAAACTTCATCAGCACCTCTACTCCATAAACTTCCATAGAGGAGTGTAGCAATTACTTATCTTAGTAGTCTGAAGTTTTCAAATCCAACAGGCCTATTCGCCCAATCTTCATAGTCCAAAACGAACTTCATTCTGCAAACTTTATAACCCTGAACTTCATTACCCTGCAAAGATCTCTGTTTCACCTATAAAGGCTTCTTGAGGGGTTCGAAAGTACTGCGTTTTTCGAACCCCTGAAGAAGCCTTTATAGGTGAAACAGAGATCTTTGTTGGGTAATGAAGTTCGGGGTTATGAGGTTTGCGGTATGAAGTTCATTTTGGATTCCATGGAAAAAAAAATAAAAAGTCAGAAATTGCATTTTTTAAAGGCCATAGCAATTGGTAAATGAGTCAAAAAGGACAGTAACTATTTCAACTCAACTTCCAGCAGACCCAGAGAATCTTCCCTTTGTAAAAGAATATGGTGATCCACCAAGCCATCAAGAATCAGAGTGTAGGTGGCATATTTTTAATGGCATAGATTGGGTCTCTAAAAGTTAGCTGACCCAACTTAGAGCTCACTATCTTTGCAATGATATAGCTAGGAATGTGCAATTTTTCAAAGTGCAGCCGTGCAAAAATACATTTCCTGCAGGATTTGCTAATTTGCAATACTGAGATATCATGGCTTGGTGAAAGCCACCGTCTGTTTTCTTCTGTTAAAAATAGTAGAAACATATGCATTTTATTTTGAGTTAGTAAATATATCCTCAGAGGGGAATTTTAGAAGAGCCATCCAAGTGCAATATGGAACATCAAAGCCAGAACATTTGAAAAAAAATGCAGGCATGTCCAGGTGAAGATATGATTTCACAAACCTGGACATGCCTAATATGGACATCTGCGGGGGCATCCACATAGATGTCTCCAGAATGGTATTATGACATCCTGATGTCTAGGATAGCCTAATGGTTATAGTAATTGGCTAGGAATGGGGCAGCCAGGATTCAAATCACACTGCTTCTGTTGTTGACATTGTGCTGAGTACTGGGGATGATCACGTGCATTCTTCTCTGCACCCTCTGGATGTTTTTCAGCTAATGCAAGCACTTTTCAGATACTTGTTCATCGCTGTTCGTGATGCCAGATGTCAATGATGTTCTGTGATCAGGCAGGGATGTCCCAGTTCATAGGAACATCCTGGTCATGCCTCCAGGTTCCCAGGTGCACCCAGGGCCGGCCCGTCCATTGAGCAAGAATGTTTTTTGCACAGGGCCCCGCGTTTCGGGGGGCCCCGCACAAAGAACATTCTGCTTTTTTTTTCTTAATTAAATTTAAAAAAGAAAAAAATCTGGCCGCTGCCGCGGCGGCGGCATGGAGTGTCCCGCGGGGCTCCCTCTGCCCGGCGGAACTCTCCCGGCGCGGCTGAAGCCTTCTGCTCTGGCTTGCAGATACGCGAAGGGAGAGTGTCTCCCTCGCGTCTCTGTTAAGCAGGGGCTGATCAGAGACGCGAGGGAGCTTTTTTTCTTTTTTTAAATTGCCATGAGCCGATGGGGGGGGGTGTTAAGACTGGCAATGGGCTAGGGGGGGTTTAAAACTGGCAATGGGCCTGGGGGGGTTCAGGGACTGGCAATGGGCTAGGGGGGGGTTAAGACTGGCAAGGGCTGGGGGGGGGGGTTAAGACTGGCAATGGGCTGTGGGCTGATGAGGGCTGTCTGAAATGGAAATGGGGGTGATGGGGGGCTTAGGACTGGCAATGGGCTATGGGGGGGTTAAGACTGGCAATGGGCTATGGGGGGTGGGGTTAAGACTGGCTATGGGGGGGTTAAGACTGGCAATGGGCTGTGGGCTGATGGAGGCTGTCTGGAAATGGGGTGGGGTGATGGGGGGGGGTTAGGACTGGTAATGGGCTATGGGGGGGGTTAAGACTGGCAAAATGGGCTATGGGGGGGTTAAGACTCTGGCAATGGGCTGTGGGCTGATGGGGGCTGTCTGGAAATGGGTGATGGGGGGTGGTTAGGACTGGTAATGGGCTATGGGGGGGGGGTTAAGACTGGTAGTGGGCTGATGGGGTGGGGTTAGGACTGGGTAATGGGCTATGGGGGGGGGGTTAAGAGACTGGTAATGGGCTGTGGGCTGACGGGCCCTGTCTGGAAATGGATGATGGGGGTTTAGGACTGGTAATGGGCTATAGGAGGGGGGGTTAGGACTGGTAATGGACTATGGGGGGGGGTTAAGACTGGTAGTGGGCTGATGGGGGGGTTAGGACTGGTACTGGGCTATGGGAGGGATAGGACTGATCATGGGCTATGGGGGGGCTAGGACAGGAAATGGGCTGATGGGGAGGGGTTAGAAGTTGAGTTGGCAGATTTGGTTAAGGACTGGTAATGGGCTGTGGGCTGATGGGGGGGGTTTAGGACTGGCAATGGGCTATGGGGGGCTGACTGGAAATGGGCTGATGGGGGGTTAGGACTGGAAGTAGGCTGATGGGGGTTCGGACTGGTAATGGGTTATAGGGGGGGCTTAAACTGAAAATGGGGTGATGGGGGTTAGGACTGGAAGTTGACGGGCGGCTAGGACTGGTAATGGGTTGGGGGGGGTGCTAGGCATGGACATGGACTGAGTGGACGGGGAGGCTTGAACTGCAAATAACTGATGGGGAGGGGGCTTGGAATGGAAATGGGCTGTGAGGGAAGGGAGCTAGGACTGAAAATGGGCTAATGGAACAGCTAGGATAGGACTGGAAATGGGCTGTTGGGGGGAGCTAAGATTGGAAATGGGCTGTGGTGGGGGCTTGAATTGAAATGGACGAATGGAGGGGCTACAACTGGAAGTAGGCTCATGGGGGAGCTTGGACTGGAATTTGGCTGAGTGGAGGGGAGCTATGATTTGACATGGGCTGATGGTGGGGCTAGGAAATGACTAGAAATGGGCTGATGGGGGGCTAGGATTGGAAATGAGCTGATGAAGGGACTTGAACTGGAAATGGATGGGGGAGCTAGGACTGGAAATGGGCTGATGGGGGGCTAGGACTGGAAATGGGCTGATGCAGGGACTAGAAGGGAATGGATGCTTGGTGAGACTGGAACTAGAAGGGAGCTGATTTTGGGGGAGGATTAGAATGGGATGGGGCTGGGAGAGTAAAATGGAGAGGGGAAAAATATTTTGTGTAGGAGGGATGAAAAATCTACAATTGGCCGGGTATTGGGAGAGTAAGTGGGGATTGAGGATGGAGGGGTAAAATTTGTGTGGATGAAATAGGAATGAGGAAGAGCAAAAGGAGAAAGATTAGTATGTTAAAGCAGATGTAGAGAGAGAGAGAATGGAAAAAAAACTAGAAGAGAGAAGAAAGGACAAATGGACAGCAGATGATGGAGAGTTAGCAGAAAACATGAAGAAACCAGAAGAAAGTGGCTGGACCAATTGCAACTGAAAAAAAATGCACAAAAGGTAGAAAGATATCTCTTTATTTTGAATTTATTAACTGGAATATGTCAGTTCTGGGAAATGTGCATCATTAACGTCTGCGCTTTGTTTGGTACAAGAGGAAATTAATTTATAGTTTTATTTTCTACAGTGTTGTTGTACATTCCAAGTTTGGCTTTTGGGGTTCCCAGTTTAATTATTGCCTTCCTGTTTCTAAATTGTGATTCCTTGTTTGGTGATGGTCTATGTTCTGCATGTGTAACTGAGCTGAGGTATTCTGTTTATGTAATTCCTATTTGACATTGCCACTTGTTCTCTTTCCCAGTATTCTCTGAAATGTATTGGTTTAATATTTGCAGTGTTGCCTTCTGATAGGTAGGGTATGGTGCTTTGTGAGTCCTGGTAGTGCTGTCAGGATACGGCGGGTTTGCAATGGGTTCTAAATGGGCAGCGTTTGTAGTAGTTCCTAATGTGCCTGGCAGTTGGCATTGGATTATAGTAATGTAGAAATCTTTTAGTCTTTCTTTATCCATACACTCATTAAGAGACATGTTTACTAAAAGTTAGTGTATGGTAACATTATGCAAATATTTATGCAAACAAGGCCACTTATGCAAATGAGGCCCCGCACCGAGTCTCCGCACATGGCCCCGCACCCCTCTTGGGCCGCCCCTGGGTGCACCCTGGCCACACCTCCTCCACACCCCTGTTCAGATTTGGAAGTCCTCATGCTGGGATGTCCCCAGAGCGAGCTTCTAAATTGGCTCTGGAGACATCTCGGTGCTTTGGATGTCTTTAAGCCTATTTTCAGAAGTCCAAAGCATGAAGAGGGCTTCTAAAATGGCCCCCTAAACTTGTACCTGAGAGTGGATTGTGAAATGACTTGTCAAAGGTCACAGGAAATGTTAGTAGAATCCAGGGTTTTTGCCTGCTGCCTTAGACACTTGGTCACTCTTTCCCTCATAGCTACAAACCAACTGGCCTTTCCAGTCTGATCAGTATCTTACTCTTTTTTACAATTAAGTAATTTAAAAAAGGAAAAATAATCAACTAATTGGAACAAGTAACAATAAACACATGGAGCTTTGATATCTCTCAAGAAAAGGACCTGAGTATTGATTGTCTCTTAAGAATAATTTATTTTCCTAAGTGATTTGCACTCTTTATATAATATTGTTGCAGTTGTGTTTGATTTTTATTTTCCTCTCTGGTGACTTCACAGTTGAAACTGTGGCCGTGGATGATTATGTGGCCCAGCTTGTAGTGATCAGGAATGAAGATATACCAACTTTCCTTTAACAAGGTTACTTAACAAAAGTTCTTATTGGGAGCAGAGCTCACCTCAGGCCCTACATGAACACATTTTATTATTCCTCTATTACCATCAATTGTCTTTTTACAACAGTGGAATTTAAAGGGGCAATTACCAGTTTAATTATCATGAACTCTGTCCCTCATATCCATTTCATCTCTCCGTGAGTCCCATCTGGCCCTTTATAGTCATATCATTTAAGAGGGCAGATGTCATTCCAATTGCTTACACTCTAACATTCATGCTCTCACTTTGTCGCTTTATCAATATCAATCATTCGCCAGCAATGAAATGTAAAGTCAAATGATTTCTGGAATAAGACATAAGCACTCAACATACAAAACGTCATAGCAGAACACAGCTTGCTCTCCAATTCAAAATGCTAGCAATGCAATGCATGCCTTTGAGTCAGTCTTGACTCCTGGCAACCCAGAGGCTCCTGGGTTTTCTTGGCAGTGTCACTGGAAGTAGATTGCCAGGCTTTTCTTCTGAGGCAATGGAGGGTTAAGTGACTTGCCCAAGGCCACAAAGAGTGCTAGTGGGAATTGAACCCTGGTTGTTTAGCCAGTGTTCTAACCACTAGGCTACTCCACGCCTAAACACTAGCACATGAGCTTTATTGTCCCTAGCATTTCTTCTTCTCTCTCTGTTGATGTCAGCCTTTTCTCTTCAGCACGATTAAAAAGGAACAGTTACCATTTTGGATACCAAGTGATCAGATTTTAATCTCCTCATAGATCATAATCCATTTTTCATGGCCATGCAGTTTAAAAAGGCAGATATCATGCCAATTGTTTTATTCACTTTAATATTCATGCCCTTTTATAACACAGTAACATAGGGGTATGTTTACTAAACCGTCCTAATGTTACCAGCATTAGTTGCAGAGTTACTGTGACGAATGCCATATAAGGTAGTGGGCGTTCCGGTCTTAAGGTAGCAATGGCGGGTTATCACACGATCGAGGGCACCTGTCCGTTATCGTGCGATAGAGAGAGCTGTGGTGCGTTATCACACGCTGACCTGCAGTCACAGCAACAGAAGTGTAGCACACTAGTTAATGCAATGACTGCTGAAACAGGGGTCATGAGTTCAATCCCTCAGTGGGCTCAATGAATAAGGGTGCCCAAGGCAATTCCTTTTCCTGCTTGTAACAGTCAGACACATTCCAACAATCTGTGCTGCCAGCTAAAAATACCCGCACCCCAGTGCCATAACCTAATGCACCTTTTAGGGCGCGCCAGAAGGCACATCATAAACCACCATGTCAGCCAAGGTGGGTCATAATGTGCCCCAGAGGTTAGCACGAAAGGTTGGCAACCCCCAAGGCACCATATAAGGCGCCCCATAAGCTGTCAGAATCTATGGTGCCGCTAAAGATGCCCCAAGGATGTATAGGTGACTCAAGAAATGGTGGCCAAGGGCAGTAAAGTGCCCCAAGTTGACAAGCAAGAAAGGCATGGCCCAAACACAGATGTAACCCCAACACTGCACAGAGCACCAAGGAAAGGCAATGCACACGTGATGGAAGGAAGTAGATCAGAGCTGATGGACCAGACAAATCTGCATCCAGCCCATGTGGCAGCTGGTAAAGTGTACAAACATATCGAGGGCAGCTGTACCAGTGCACAAGGTGATGGTAATGTACCATGCAGCAATGAAAGTGTGTGGCAGAGGATGCAAAGATGTGTCCAGCAGAGGAGGTAGAGGTGGCAGGATAGGTGTAATGACAGGAGGACAGAAGAGTAGCAGTGCCAAGCAGAGCAGACACAGGAGATGCAAGCAGGTAGAGCCGCAGTGCAGAAATGTGTACCAGTGCAGGACAAGGGATAGCAGCCTGCACATCAGGGCAGAACGCCACACAGCTGGCAGACACACAAAGATGACAGAAGTATGTTTGGCAACTGTGACAAGGGTATATAATGTGCCAACAGCACAGATCTGCACAGATATGACTGTTACAAGAATGAAAAGTAACTGTGTTAGGAAAGGCATACAAATGAAATGAGAACAATCCAAAAAACCCATGCCCATCAGCACAACACAAATATCAATGCACAAACCAGTAGGCTATACCACCAATATGAGTTCATTAGCAAAGGCTGCATACAAGAATACTGCACGGCACCACACAAAAAGTCTGCTGTCTGCCAGGATAGGGCAACCCCCCCCCAACAGTAACCATGATGGAATGCCACATGCCAGAACTGGTGTGTACAGCTCAGATCACAGTCTGTAATTGGGACGAGAGCCACATATAACTACATGCACCACACACAATGAAATGTTATGCAGTGGTTACAGCATGCAAAAGAGGAAAGAACATTAACCCAAAGTGCAGCAGAGGATGCTCTGTGCAGCAGGGCAAAATAGGGAAACAGAACAGAGAATTTGTGAGAATGAACCTGCAAAACAGGTGTGGCCCAGACCAGATGAACAACAGCAATGTCAATCCCCCAAGCAGACTGCCTGCATGGAGAGTACAAAGAAAGAGACATATGTAACAGCTAATATGTGATGTATAGTCAGCACAGAGGGCATACTGTGGTGTACAGTGAAGAGAGGAAAGGGTGTGTGGAGAGGTGACGAACCTTCAGGCAGCTCATAGTCAGGTTAGCAGAACCCCCCCCCCCCCAAAAAAAAAAAAAAGAACCCCATGTGGGAATCAAACCTGCAACCTATGGTGTTCCAAAACATATCTGCAACCACTATCCCAAACAACCACCGCAAACACATTGCAAAGATATTACCTCAAAGGGAATGTGTGTATGGGAACCCGTAACACCCAGTGATGTGACAGACGTCTGGCAGAAAGACAGCTGGCACCCTACAAGGATGTGAGCACAGGTGGGCCATGTACCTGACCAGGAAATCACTAAATACGTGTGTTAGTGTGGTCAAGCAGCAGCAGAGACAAATGTATGTCTAACACATATTTTTATTTGGTTAACCATGAGACATAGCGTAGATACCGCCTTACATACTATCAAGGTGTATGGTTAACAGTGAAAAATGTGAAAACACATTTGGCAGGGCAGCAACCCACATGTCACAGAAAAGTCACTGGGCCATCTATAGATGATGGGCATGAGAGATAATGTGCATTAGGTGCATGGTATGCACTATGCATTAGCCCCCCCACATGCTGCCGCACGCCCCAAATGCCTTAGTCACATATGTGTGCATGTAGACAGTAGGCGGTTGCATAATGAGGGCCCAACACACATCAGTCATGATGTGTCCCCAAAAACATATCTGTCTGCAAATACAGGAGGCACACCAAAATGAAACAGCATATGTTGTTAAAAGTAAGCAAGTGTAAACACAGATATCGAAATATATGTTACAGCTGTCACATAATGCCTGATATAGGAATCAAAGTGGCACCAATGTAACCCAAAACAATCGCCAAATGCAAAATGAGGATATGGTAACAGGTACAAGGGACACATCAACACAGAGAATTGAAATGAAACGATCCTCTGACACCTGCAGAGATAGCACTATGCAGAAGGTCCCCTGCAATGGGTGGTGTGGATACAGGGTCTGTACACATGTCATGGTACGTGGAATGCACAAATGAAGGAAGAAAATGGACACCCACACTGCCACACTCCAAATATAACGGGGCAATGTGAGTGTCGTTATCTCAGGGGATAAATAGGACTGTGCAGACATGCAATGCTAGGTTTATTATTTATTTATTTTATTTACAATTTCTTATATACCGCACTATTGTAAATCAATGTAGAATGACACATCTGTACAGTAAAGAAACACAATAGCCTGTATATAGAGATTGAAAGAAAGGTCAAACATGTTCCAGTAACCCGCACAGAAGCAATATTGTCACATGCTGTGTTGCACCAACATATTCAGTCACATGCACATGCACCGTGTATGTTGAAACATGATACAGTGATGCCACACACGCACTGTAACACCCTTGGTGAGGGCAAACATCAATCCAAGATGTTTAGGTTGCAGTAAAGTGGTGTGGTGGCAAATACTGTGTCATGTCCAAGTGGAGGGTTGGCCGACATGGACAAGAGGACCTCTCCAATGTGCCCCCTGTGCCACATGCATGGCTATATGCTCCTGCTGAACTAAACTGATGAGGGTATACTGCGGTGCAGGTCACACACATGGGCAAACCACACCAACACAATGTCAGATGGATGTACAACATACAGCAACAATGCCAGTCCCTGCTGCACATGTAGGGACCAGTACACAGTGTCCACAGTGCAAAGGGTGTCTGCAACCCAAAACATCCTATTAAGACTGTCCTTGAAACCATGGGCATGCATAGTCAAGTGTGACATCTCAGTATGCCACAGTACTGGAAAGGTCATGTGTGTCTCCTGCAATGAACACGACACCCAGCCAGAGCATGGTAGCAACAGTGTGTTGGACAGGCCCGTTATGCTGAAAGTAGCAGTCCAACAATAATGTCCATCTGAGGCATGTGCCCACACGCAGAGGTCAAACATCCTATGGCACCATCTCCCAGGGATAGTTGCATGGTGTTGTTGTGTTCACCAACAGGTGGGTGATGGTGACCGCGGATGCATTGTAGTAGATGTGCTGTGTGTGTCCTCTGTCCTGTGTAGAAGAAGGATAAACAATGTATTGGTATGCTGCTCGCAACATCAGGCCAAATTGCAGGGAGTCAAACATCAATATGGACATAATGAAACGTCATACAGGCAAACATAACATGATCACAACACAGAACACGCTGCATGTTGTGGACATTTGGAAATGCAACCGCAAACAAGGGTGTCACATGGATATGGTCATGTCCATGCCCATGTCACACAGGTGTTGCATAGCTACACCCCATGTGCATCAGCGTTGGTGTACATAGACTCAACAGGAAAGGTCCATGAAACAAACAGCAAATCACTAACATGTAAAGGCTGATGTCATTCCCAAAAGACCCAAGGTGCAACCTACCGTGTATCTGCAGCAAGTGTCTCCTCGGGATCCTCTGAGGCTGGCAAAGGCCACAACATATCACAGTGAAGGGAGAAGATGTCATCGAAATGTGTAGAGTTACCATGTCCCCATGTCCAGCCACTGTTGATGCATGTCCAAATTATGGTGATATCTGTGATACATAAATGCTGTTGTGCAGTGGTCTGTCAGCACACATTACCAGCTGTGTGCTGATGAGTTGCAAATATATCTCTCCACACCTGAGCTATTTCTGCCAAACCACACCCTGATGTCTGCTTGCCACCTGACATTGCTGGCTGCATATCACCCTACTTTGTTAAATTGACAATGGAAAAGAATGGATATCCCATATTTCCACCTAAACCCTACCCTCCCATTACAGCGTCTGTGTGTAGTTGGGCACACCTTCCTTTCTCCAGGGCTCTCAATGTAGGAGTTGTCTTGGGCTCCACTTTCCTCCTCTCCACACATACCCAGCTTGTAGCTGAGGCTTGCGGTTTCTTTCTAGATGACATCAGCTATATTTCCCCAGTCTCCCCTGAACACACAACTAAAACGCCAACCCACCCCTTAAGCAGCTCCCGGCTTGCCTACTGCAATCTACATCTTGCTGATCTGCCTTTGAATCATCTGTGTCTGCCAGGAAATATGCAACACTGCACTGCATGGCCAATCTACAGCCAGACGCATAATGGCAATAATACTCCCCCTGTTATGACACCTCACAGGCTCCCTATCCATCTCCACATCCATGTCAAGGTTCGATGCTGACCTATACATGCAGTCACACTGTGGCTTTGCAGTACCTTTCCTTGATGATCTCAACTACCATTAATACAACTACTACTGAGCATGTATATAGTGCTACCTATCATATGTAGCACTATACAGAAACAAGAAACACACAGTCCCCGCTCAGCAGAGCATACAATCCAATCAATCGCCTCATATTACAAAATGTGAACCACACACGTCTAGGCATCTGGTTCCATCTATAGCCCGCACACCTACTGCTGACCCTATACTACTCGCCTTTCGTCTTGCTGCACCCAAAGGCTGGAACTAACTACATGTGGCTGTACAGCAGCCCCTTCCCAGTCACCTACAAATCATGTGTGACAGCTTACCACCTCCCCCAAGCCTACTAATCCTGACACACATAATCCACCTCCACCCGCTGTGGTGCCCTGCTCACATCTTCTGTATTTGAGGCATGACTAGATTGTAAGCTCTGATGGCCAGGCATTGTCTCTCATATGTCAGTGCAGTGTGGCGTATTACTGCTATTGTGATACAAATGTTCACCAGTTGTAGTAGTACACACATATCTAAAGAAATGTATGTTCCAACATAGGCAGTACTTACATGAGAAGACCTCCTCAATCACCCGACGCCTGACTGCTGTGCCTTCACGTGTGTCACCATGGCCACGTACAGGAGGGCACGTAGGATCATCTTTCAGATTCTCATTAATTTAGACATGGAGATCATGCCTGAGATCAATGTTGTGCAGGATGCAACAGGTTATAATGATCTCTGCCACAGTCTGGGCTGGGTATCGTAAGGCCTCACCGGTCCTATCCAGACACCTGAAATGATTTTTCAAAATGCCAAAGGTGCGATATATGATGGAGTGGCTGGAGGCATGGGTCTCATTGTACCTCATCTCTGCACGTGTCTGTGCTTGAAGCACAGGGGTCAGCAACCAGGGGCGACACCCATATACTGCATCACCTGCAGAAAGAAATGTGTAACGTTAAGGCAGGAGCTGATGTCCACACACACGGCGAAAAGCATGTACGTTGTCAGACGGCTGCCTGGGTGAGAATCTTCACAGTCTTGGCAAGTGCATATATCTATATGATTTGCAAGGGATTGTGGGCAATGCAGTTCATTCACACCAGACACAGCTGCTGACAATAATTTAGTTGTGCTTGAGTGTAAAGCCAATACGATATTTATTTATGGGGGTTATTTCTCCCAACACAGATTTGCTTGGTAGCACATAAAACAGGATACTTGCTTTCAGTGTTAAACTTAGAAAAAAACAAAATCAGGAAAAACAACAGCTGAAAACTTGTCAGGCAATCAAAGCAAAAGAATAAAGACCTGGTTGGTAACAAACTGGTCTTTTCTGTAGGCTCTAGCTAATATTTTCTTAGCAGTGCTTTAATCAACAAACAAAACCCACAGAGTAGGGAAAAACTGTTCTTTTTAGGTTAACGTCTTATATCTTCACACATAGACTCAGAAGTGATTTCCTCAGAGCTCACAAGCAATTAGGTAAGGCTCAATTGCTAGCAGTTACCCAGCTGAAACCCCTTAGCTGGCTTGCTTTCTACTGCGTGGCTCAAATCCTACTCAGGAGCTTTTCTGAGTAGATTAAAGAACAAGTTTGTATTTCTTTGTGATGGTTGTTGTACTTTGTAACAGAAAATTACCAAAGGAGTTTAGACAGAGAGCAATCCATGTATTCACAGCCTTCATCGACTACCACCCCCCCTTCTTCAACAATCATCGGTTCAATATCATGGATTGGCACAGAGGAATTTCTCAATGGAGCACTCTCAGGAGAATACTTGTTTCCCTGCTGTCTTTCAAGGTTATAGCTAGGGCATAGATCAGTGTTCATACCTGAGCTTCCATTGCTGTTAGAGTTCCTCTCTAAATAGCCTGGCCAGTATGTAGTCCAGTTCTTATGTCCAGCCTTCCAATCCAGATCCCTGGACACTGGATCTCTCTTCACATACCTTCTGGCACGGGTCCTAGGGTCCCTTCCACGTGCAGCCGTCTCCCTCACAGGTACCGTCTGGAGATTCCTAGCTCTGCAGCACCACTCCTCTGGTTTTCCCCAGTCCAATGGTGTATGCTGGCCTTTTGAATGTCTCCCAGTATACGTACTGCTCTGGACTCCTTTAGACCTCCCAAATGCTTTTCTTCTTTCTTCCAAAGGGTTTCTTGCCCTCTCTGTCCGTCCGCTCTGGCTTCTGCTTCTGATGATCCTCCAGATGATGAAGCTGTCCAAGATCATGAAGATATCCAAGCTCAAGATGAGGATCTCCAAGATGAAACTGAGGACATCCCAGCTCAAGTTGGTTCTCTGTAGAATAAACTCTACCTTTATTCTGCTTAGATGAGTGCTCCACCCTAGCACAGCGCAGCTGTGCTGGATCAGGCCCTGCCCTTTGAGATGAGTGCTTGGGGATTACCTCATAGCCCTCCTGATTGAACACACATTTCCCCACTTCAGCTCCTCTAATGGCTGTTGGAAACCTGGTGCATTCTGGGACTGGTAGTCTTTTATGGCAAAATTCTGTTTTCTTATTTCTACCAGAACTGACAGGTTGCTTGTTCAGAGTCACTTCACCTTTACTATAGCTCCTTCCTGAGCTATGATAAGCTTCCTTATCACAACATGCATCACTACTATCACTTTTCTGGGTTTCCCTGGCTTTGCTTTACATTGCTGACTGAAATGGTTTCTACCTCCTGCAAATGTGCCTCTAGTGCGAGTTTTTCAATAGTGCTAATTTTCAGAGTTTCATTTCACGGCGTTAGTGTGCATGGGGCTTCTCCCCGCCCACTCTCCACCCATTGACCCCTCATCTCCGCCCCTGGGAGCCTTACTCCGCCCTCTGGGAAGCCTTCTTCCACCCTCTGCACACCTTAACACCACCGCAGACATTATCGCGTGATACATGATGTTCTCGCACAGTAAAGTGCCATTATCATGCGATAATGTCACGTATCACGACGTTAGTGCCGTTTAGTAAACATACCCCCTATTATTCTTATGTTATTCCTCCAAGAGCGATTATTACAGTCTTCAACCTCTCTTTGCAATAAACGTATCAACTCTCAACGGCCTCGAGCCTCTCCCCATGTGAAGCCACTACATTCTCTCCCTTCCCCAAATGAGCCTTATTTGACTCCAAAAAAGATCTCAAAGCGTTGATATCTTCCTGCATTGCACACATCGATTCTCCATTAGCTTTGACCAATTCTTTGACTGCCAGAATCTCAGCCAGGATCTCCTGCAAGGTCTCAGGACAATCTCGGATGACCGCCATCTTGTGAGGTGAGAGAGGTTCCGCCTTGGTTCTCTTTGCACTAGCATTTTGAGATACTTGGTATTCCAGCTGCGTCTGTTTGGGGCCCAACATATCCGGGATCAAATGGTATCCAAGTAGGTAGGAACTATTTGATTAAAGATTGCTGAAGTCAGGATTCTTGCCTATTGCCCTCTGGAGCACAGCTCTTACATGTCCATCTTGACCAGAAACCAGGCTCCGCCCCCTGCATTGGCCATTTTTAATTCTATTTGTATCTTTGCTTTCCTGACTACTTTCCTAGCTTCTCTGAGTTTTTCCAAATATTGATGCTTGTCTTCCTCTTTCTGTGATCTCTTGTATTTTATAAAGGTCACCTTCTTTCTCTTCACCTTTTCAACTACTTCTTTTGAGAACCATAGCGGCCTCCTTTTCCTTTTACATTTATTTACTTTCCTAACAAAAAGGTTTGTTGCCCTTAAAATATCCCCTTTCAGTTTTGCCCTTTGGTTTTCTACATTCCCCAGCTACTCCCATCCCACTAATGACTCCTTGAGATATTGTCCCATCTTGGAAAGGTTAGTTTTACGAAAGTCTAAGACCCTCTCTTTTGAATGTTCTTTATCAGCCCTAATCCTAATACTGAACCACACCATCTGATGATCACTGGATGCAAGATTATCTCCCCCTAAAACATCAGAAACACTTTCCTCATTGGTAAGCACTAGGTCCAGTATGGTCCCTTCTTTTGTGGGTTCTGTTGTCAGTTGCTATAATAATTCTCCCTCTAGAGAATACAGGATCCCCTTACTACTAAATGACCTTGCAGCAGGGATGCAATCAACACCTGGCATATTGAAGTCATCTATCAGTAGCACTTCTTTTTTCATGTAGTACTGCGAATATCTTCAATTAAATCTCTGTCCCCATTCCCTCTTTGTAGTTTAACCCACAGTGCCTCCTCCTTCCCTTGGAAGCCTTGTAATTATGTATTTTTAATATTAATTTTTACATATAGTGCCAGTCCTCTTACCCTTCTTTCCACCCTGTCATTCCCGCATATTACTCCTGAATCTATCCCCTTTCACCGTCATTCGAACCATGTGATCTTGGGCATCTGTTGGCTTTCTCCTATTATCTAGTTTAAAAGATGTTCTATTTCCTTTTTAGAGGTTAATGCCAGCAGCCTGGTTCCACCTCAGTTAAGGTGGAGCCCATCATTTCTGAAAAACTCGCCTTTTCCCAGAATGTTACCCAGTTCCTAACAAATCCAAAACCCTCTTGCTGGCACCACCATTTCATCCACGCATTGAGACTCTGGGGCTTCATCTGCCTCTTGGGTCCTGAGTGTGGAACAGAAAACATTTCTGAGAATGCTACTCTGGAAGTAAACCGCTTTAATTGAAATGATAAAGTGGTATAAAAAAAATCTGTCAAATAAATAAATAAATAAATAAGTTCAGGATTTCAACTTTCTACCTAAAATCCTAAATTTGGCTTTCAGAACTTCTTTCCCACAGTTTCCTATGTCATTGGTACCAATATGTACCAAATTCTTATCTAGGTGGTACATGAGGTCCACCACCTTTGGACCAGGCCGGAAAGTTGCCAAGCGATCCTCATGTCCACCAGCCACCCAGCTATCTATATGCCTATTGATCAAATCATCAACTATAACAGTCATCCTAACCCTTCCTTCATGGCTTATGGCTCTGAAGACACCTCCTCGGTGCAAGAGGGTATTATATTACCTGAAGGACAGGTCCTCCAGGTTGCTAGACCAGAGATGAGACTTCTTTATATGTCTCTGTAGGTGTCATCTACATATACCTCTCTGTCTGCCTCAGCTTCTGCAAGTCTGCTACTCTAGTTTCCAGAGATTAGAATTATTCCCTGAGAGCAAAGAATTCTTTGCGCTTAGAGCATATGTAAGATCTCTCACCAGCTGGGAGAAAATCATACATGTGACACTCAGTGCAAAAGACTAGATAGCCCCCATCTCACTGCTGGTCTGCTGTCTGCATCTTGGAATTAAAAATGTTTATTGATTTAAGTTGTTTAGTTATTTAAAGTTGTTAGGGGAATAGGGATCTGGAATCAATATAATTATACCTAATAAGTTTAAAGGACTTTGTTTAATATTCTCCTCAATATGAACTGCAAGATCTTAATTAATCTATTCCTAATAACTGGCTGATGAAGATAGCCAGGTAAACCTGAAAGTAAATTAGACCCCTTCTTTCCCCTTACTGGGTTTAAGAGCCTATAAATCAAAGACTATGCATAAAGTAGCTGGGAGGGAAAGAAACACTAACTGAAAGCAAGTTTATTACGCAGAGCCTTAACTGACTTTTAGTTTATATGACAGCTGGCGTGTTACATTATGCCCTAACTGACTTTATAAAACACAGAATTTTAAAATATACACAGGTTTTATCAGCTTACACCCAAATAATTCCCTTTTTCCCAAGAGTTTGAGAATTTCCCAGCAGGTAAATACTTACAAGTACAGATTCCATCCTAGCAGGAGCAGCTCCTTTCAGTGGTCCTTCAAGACTGAAAATCACTGAGTTCTGGTTGACCTATTTGTCTACTATTTCTATTTCTTCTCTATCAAGGATGAAATGATTGATTTTACCAGTTGTCGGGATCTTTGAACTTTCAGTCAGTTATATGGTATTGTCCACACAGAGAAGGTTATTGTTGAGTTTTCCACCAGTCTTTGCACCTCGGTTGTCTTCATACAGTCCTGCTTCTCTGATAATTTGTTCTGCATATAAATTGAACAGGTATGGGGAAGGTGGGTAGCCTTATACATATTTGCAGATATTAAACCATTCTGTTTCTCCTTGTTCTGTTTGAACTGTTGCTTCTTGGTCAATGCAAAGGTTGTGCATGAGAACTATCAGGTAGTTTGGTATTTTATTTATTTATTTAGTTAGTTACATTTATATCCCGCTTTTCACCAGGTCAAAGTAGTTTAACAAAAGGGGGGGGGGGGAAGACAGTAATTAAGTCGACAGGGAAAAGGGAGGGCCATCACCAAGAGGGCCAACATTGATGAGTCGAACAGAAAGTAACAAATTATACAGTGGACGTAAGTCTCTTAGTTGGTGGTGGAGAGGGTAGGTTAGGGGGCTGGAAGTGCAGTCAGTAAGAAAAGCCTTTTTCTGGTCCAAGATATTCTTGAAATAGGATGGTTTTTAGTTGTTTCCGGGATGTGGTGAGGTCTCTGTTGCTTCGGATCGTGTTCGGGAGTTCCAGAGGGAGGGTGCATATAATTCGAATGCCCTGTTGTAGGTCTGTTGATTGAACTTAGTTCGTTCGTGGGGGATGGTGAGTGTGTTGCTGGTGCTCTGACGGGTTGGTCTGTTGAGGGTAGGCTGGGGTAGTAGAGTCTGGAGTTGAGAAGTCTGCGTTTGATGGAGGGCTTTGTGGATGAGCAGGATAGATTTGTATTTAATCCTTGCTTTGAGAGAAAGGATGTGAAGTTCTCTTAGGATTGGAGTGATGTGATCATGTTTTTTTTGCTTTCTGGATGATTCTTGCTGTGGTGTTTAAGGCTGTTCGTAGGGGGTTGATGTGGGTAGCGGGTAGTCCGTGATAAATCATATTACAGTAGTCCAGGTGGGGGAGCGTCATAGCCTGCATGACTGTTCTGAAGTCCTTTGGGTCGATGAGTGGTCTGAGCTGTTGTACCATCTTTATTTTGTGGACTACTGTTCTGGTAGTCTTTTTTATCTGTTGGTTAAATGTAAGCGCTTGATCGATGATGATTCCCAGATATTTTATGTGGGGTTGAATTTGTATTTGGGTGGTTCCCAACATGAGGTATACCCATGCTTCTTAAGGTGGCCTAGAGCAATGGTTCTTAACCCAGTTCCTCTGGTACCCCCAGGCCAGTCAGGTTTTCAGAATATCCACGACTTCCATTGTATGCAGATCATTCTCATGAATATTCATTGTGGATACCCTGAAAACCCAAATGGACTAGGGGTACCAGAGGACTGGGGTGGGAACCACTGGCCTAGAGTTTTTCATGATTTATACAATCAAATGCCTTGCTGTAGTCAATGAAACACACGTAGACATCTTTTTGGTACTGTTTTGTCTTTTCAAGGATTTATCTCACATGTCAGTGATGTCTCTTGTTCCTTGCCCTTTCCTGAATCCTACTTACATTTTTGACATTTCTCATTCCAGGTATGGCTGTAGTCTTCACCGAATGATCTTCAGTAGAATCTTCATGGCATATGGAATAAGAGATTGTGCAATCATTTCCATAGTTAGTCGGATCACCCTTCCTTACTATTGCTATGAATACAGATCTTTTCCAGTTAGGCAGCCATGATGTCTGATTGCTAATGTGTCAATGGTAATGCCATCAATACCCAGTCCTTTGCTTTTGATAATGCTTTCAGTGCTGTTTCAACTTCTTCTTTCATCACTAACAGTCCCTCGTTGTAAGGTATACGTTGATCTTTATGATATAATTACTTGGTGTATTCTTTCCACCTTTCCTTAATCTTCTCAGCATCATTCAACATGGATCTTTGAGCATCTGTTAGCATTCCAATTCGAGGCTGAAATTTTCTCTTTAATTCTTGCAGCTTTGGGAAAGCTGATCTTGTTCTTCCTCTAGTATTTTCTGATTCTATTTCATTGCATGCATCATTGTAGCACTTTGGAAATCTCTATTACATTCCATGACTATCTTTCTTTTCCTCGGGCTTTAGCTTCTCTGTGTTTCTGAGCAATTTTCAGAGGTTCTTCATTCATTTATTCATTGTAGTTGTTTTTGCTTTTTCAGCGTTTGCAGAGATATTTCACTTTCTTCAAGCACAACTTTCTTGATGTCATCCCATAGCTCTTATGGTAATCTGTCATATGTATCCAAAGCAGTGAATTGAATTTGCAAGGCAGTCTTTAGATTCCAGTGGTATATTTTCAAGATCATACTTTGCTACATTTATGAGTGACGTACAACAAAACACTAGCCCTCTAGCTGGTATAAATGTCCATGCACAATTTTTTGCAATTAAGCATTTAATTTAAAAACGTTTATAATCTATATGGGTAATTATTCATATTGCCCATGATCTACCCATGTGCATGCTCATAGTGAAAGTATGGGTGATGTGACCTATACCCGTACTTTCACGCTAGTCAGTATTTTATAAGAGACCATTTATGTGTGTGAGTTGCAACTTACACATGGAAAATACTAAAATACTGGTATTCGCATATACATTTAGGTGGCTCCTCATAAAATTACCCCCTAAGAGACACAACTTCTACAGGTCAAGCTGTCAAAGGAGGAGCAATTACCCTTATTTGGCAGCTTGACCCCTAGTGGTAGTACTGTAAGACTACTGGGGGAGTCACAGCTGCATTTTGAGCTCCATAGTAATGGTGCAGGAACATCTGAGGATCACTCCTGCCCCGCCACTAACCCACAAAGGTAAACTCTGTACAAGCCAGGTGTAATCGAGGGGGGGGGGTGGAGGGGGAGTCTTGATGTTGCTGTGGGGAATCATGGATGTTTGATTTGATTTATTCATTTGTTATATTGCATTTTATTTTATTTATTTATTAGAACTTATATACCACCACTTCCAAAGATCAGTGGCAGTTTTCAGAGAACAAATCTGGAACGTTACATAATAACATCGGAAAATGTATTTACAGGGCAAAAATAGAAATTACACTTACCTGGTAATTGTTGTTCCTTGAGAAACTCCAGTTTAGTCCGCCACCTCTGGGTAGGGTACCTCTTCCTGCAGCTTGGAGACTGGGCATGTCAAAATTGTGACATCACTGGATGTAGCTTGCTGGTCTCTCCCATCAGCCCCAGTGAACTACTGACAAAGCAGACTCAAAGGAGCAACTAATAAGTAGCTATTTTTCTTAAATAATTTTAACCTTATACGCATCTGAACGCGTAACACATAACTTATTTAACCACTAACCCCCCTTCCTGAGAGAAGGGGACCGTTTTCTGCATTCTCTCCTTTCTGCCCTATGCCTAGCCATAGACAAGAGAGATCAGGAACAGATAGAAAAGAGATAGAATGAATCAAGACGACTGCCACCCAATTAAGGGCTATACCCACCTGTAACCATGCACTTCTCCCAACTGAAGAACCACTGCTAATGACACCAGCCCTGGGCGGGAATGAGGACTAAACTGGAGTTCCTCAAGGAACAACAATTACCAGGTAAGCGTAATTTCTATTTCCTTATCGTTCCTCCAGTTTAGTCTTCCACCTCTGAGATGTATCAGAGCAGTAATCATTGGGAGGGACCTTTCCAGCCGGATCGCAACACCGCCGCCCCGAAACAGGCATCGTTCGCTGCCAGGACATCCAGACTGTAAAGCCTACTGAAGGTATGAAGAGAGGACCAAGTGGCCGCTCTACAAATTTCTACTGGAACCAAACTGTGTTACCCCATGAAGTCGCTTGCGCTCTAGTGGAGTGAGCTCTTAAGCCCACTGGTACTGTACGGCCTTGCAAAAAAAACACTGATGCAATCGCCTCCTTAATCCATCTGGAAATGGACGCTTTTGCTGCCGACTCTCCTTTACGGGGTCCTCCGAACAACACGAAGAGGCGGTCAGACTTGCGAAAAGTATCTGAGGCTTTTAAATATTGTCTCAGCACCCTCTTTATGTCTAAATGGCGTAAACTGCGATCCGAGACATTCCCCTCTGCCGAACTTAGAATTGCAAGAGAAACTGGTTGATTCAGGTGAAATGGAGAAACTACCTTTGGTAAAAATGACGGAACTGGTCGCAATACCACCTTTTCTCTGGAAAAAGACAATAACGGCTCTCTACATGACAATGCCTGTAGCTCTGAAATCTGCCTCGCTGAACAGATGGCAACCAAAAACACTGCCTTTAAGGTTAAATCCTTAACCGACACCTGGTGTAAGGGCTCAAATGGTTCCTTAACTAATGCTCCTAAAACCAAGTTGAGATCCCACGGCAGAACCGAGACTCTATGAGAGGGCCGCAACCTGGATACTGCTTTAAGAAAACGTAACATGTCTGCATGCGAGCCTAGAGCCACTCCCTGGACTTTGCCTCTATAGCAGGACAGGGCTGCTAACTGAACTCTCAAGGAACTGGCTGCTAGACCCTTATCAAACCCGTCTTGCAGAAAACTCAACACCAAGGGAACGGATACTGTTGCCACGCGAACTTGCCTCCGTGAGCACCAGTCCTCAAAAATACGCCATATACGCACATATGCCAGAGAAGTGGACTTTTTCTTAGCTCGAAGTAAAGTCACGATGACTGCTGCCGAATAACCTTTTTTCCTTAACCTTGCCCTTTCAATGGCCATACCGTAAACGATAACCAAACCACCTGAGGCATTCAAAGAGGCCCCTGTAGCAACAGATTCTCTGACTTCGGTAACCTCCAAGGATTCCCGTTGAGCAACCGAATGAGATCGGTGTATCAGGGGTGCCTTGGCCAGTCCGGGGCCACCAACATCACCTTTCCCCGATGAGCTTCGATACGCTGAACAACTCAACCTATGAGCGCCCACGGAGGAAAAACATAGAGGAGATCTGACGACAGCCAATGTTGTATCAGCTCGTCGATTCCTTCCGACATCCTCTCGCGCCATCTGTTGAAGAAACGACCCATTTTTGCTGACTGAAATGTCGCCATGAGATCCATTATAGGCTGTCCCCACCTTCAAACTATCTGCACGAACATGTCCGGATGCAGCTCCCATTCTCCGGCATCCACTTTGACCCTGCTGAGAAAATCTGCCATCACATTGTCCTTCCTTGCAATGCGTGCTGCCGAGATCGCTGACAGTTGCGGCTCTACCCAAGAGAACAGGGCCTCTGCTTCTTCTTCCATGGCCACATTTCCTGTACCTCCCTGCCATTATAGCTACCATCGCAGAGTTGTCAGACAGCACTCGTACCGCTCGACCTCTCACTGTAGCTTCGAACACTTGTAACGCCAGGCAGACCGCTCTCAGTTCTAGCCCG
This sequence comes from Ichthyophis bannanicus, assembly GCA_033557465.1. NCBI lineage: Eukaryota > Metazoa > Chordata > Amphibia > Gymnophiona > Ichthyophiidae > Ichthyophis > Ichthyophis bannanicus. The sequence goes on from CM066031.1 coordinate 734,643,460, forward strand.
TTGATCGACCATCTGCTTTCCTGTACCGTCCAAGTGCCTTGCGCGAAGAGATCTCTGCAATGTGCTCTCCATCCCGCAAGACTCACGTCCGTCAGCAAGGGAAGCCACTCCGGCTGTTCCAGAGGCATTCCTGCTTTCAGAGATCCCAGTAGCAGCCACCACCGAAGGGACTGCCTGACCGGAGGGGACAGGGAAGTCATTTGTTCAGTGAGTCGGACTGATGCGACCACTGGCGAAGTAGCGCTCTCTGTAACGGTCGCATAAGAAATCTGGCCCATGGAACTACTTCCAATGTTGCCGCCATAGTTCCCAGCACTCGAAGGTAAGTCCATGCTGAGGGCGCCAGAACGGACCTGAACTTGCGTACCAACTGTCAAAGTACTTTAACTCGATGATTCAGCAGAAACACCGCTCCGCTCTTCGTGTCGAACCGAACTCCCAGATATTCGAGATCCTGGGATGGAACTAAGCGGCTCTTGGTCGCATTGACCACCCATCCGAGGCTCTGTAAAAACTTCACCACCTTGTCTGTAACCTAAACACTCTCGGCCTTTGACTTTGCCCAAATCAGCCAATAGCTGAGATAAAGGTGAACCAGCACTCCTTCTTTTTGTAATGCCGCTGCTACCACCACCATAATCTTGGTGAAGGTTCTCACCCCCTATACTTTATTGCTCCCTTGTATTGCTGCAGCCCAAATGCATGACCTTACATTTTTTAACATTAAATCCCAGCTGCCAGATTCTAGACCATTCTTCAAGCTTAGCTAGATCCCTCCTCATGTTATCTACACCTTCCTGGGTGTCTACTCTATTGCAGATTTTGGTATCATCCGCAAAGAGGCAAACCTTACGCGACAGCCCTTCCACTATATCATTAACAAAGATGTTAAAAATAATCTGACCAAGGACAGATCCCTGGGGCACACCACTGGTAACATCCTTCTCCTCAGAGTGAGCTACATTTACTTGTACTCTTTGTCGCCTCCCACCCAACCAATTTCTAACCCAAGCAGTAACTTTAGGGTCCATCCCTAGGGTGCTCAGTTTGTTTATAAGTCGCCTGTGAGGAACAGTGTCAAAGGCTTTACTGAAATCTAAATACACCACATCTAGGGCTCTCACTCCGTCCAACTCCCTGGTCACCCAGTCAAAGAAATCAATCAGATTTTTCTGACATGACCTGCCTCTGGTGAATCCATGCTGCCTCGGATCCTGTAATCCGCTGGACTCCAGAAACCTCACTATTTTCTCTTTCAGCAACGTTTCCAATAATTTACTCACCACCGAAGTTAAACTAACCGGCCTGTAGTTTTCAACCACATCCTTACTTTTGTGTAAAGGCACCACATGAGCCTCTCTCCAGTCCTTTGGCACCACTCCCAACTCCAACGAGGCATTGAAAAGGTCAGTCAGTGGAGCTGCTAGAACGTCCCCAAGTTCCCTCAGTATTCTATGGTGTATCCCATCCGGTCCCATCGCTTTGTCTACTTTAAGTTGAGCTAGTGTCTCACGAACACAGTCTTCTGAAAACTGTTCAAGATGCCCCTCGCTTCTGTTCCTGTTTTGGGGTGTTTTCCGAGGTCCTGCTCCTGGTTCTTCATCTGTGAACACAGAACAGAAATATTTGTTAAGCAATTCCGCTTTATCCTTATCAGCTTCTACATATTCCTCCCCTGCACCCTTGAGTCTGACAATACCACTTTTGCCCTTCCTCTTCTCACTAATATATCTGAAAAATGTCTTATCCCCCCATTTTATTGCATTGGCTATTTCCTCCTCCTTTTGAATCTTTGCCTATCTGACTACTTTGCTAGCTTCTCTAAGTTTTTCCAAATACAGATGCTTGTCTTCCTCTGTCTGTGATCTCTTGTATTTCATGAAGGCCTCCCTCTTTTTTTTCACTTTTTGAGCTACTTCTTTCGAAAACCATAGCGGTCTCCTTTTCCTTTTACCTTTATTTACCATTTTAACAAAAAGGTTGGTTGCCCTTTTAGTTTTGCCCACTGTTCTTCTACATCCCCCAGCTGTTCCCATCCCTCTAACGACTCCCTGAGGTATTGGCCCATCTTGGCAAAGTTAGTCTTCCTAAAGTCTAAGATCCTCACCTTTGAATAGATTCTAACAGCCCTAGTCCTAATATTGAACCACACCATCTGGTGATCACTGGATGCAAAATGAGCTCCCACTACAACATCAGAAACACTTTCACCATCCGTAAGCACCAAGTCCAGTATGGCCCCTTCACGTGCGGGGTCTGTTACCAATTGCCTGAATAGTTCTCCCAGTAGAGAATCCAGGATCTCCTTACTTCTAGATGATACTACAGCAGGAATGTGCCAATCAACATCTGGCATATTGAAATCTCCTATCAGTAGCACTTCCCCTTTCCTAGCAATGCTGCGTATGTCTTCAATTAACTCTCTATCCACCTCTTCCTCTTTTGAGGGAGGTCTTTATATCATACCAATGCTACGGGCATTTATACACACTGCTTTCCATATATTACCCCTGTTACCCATTTCCATAAAGGTATTTAATGTATCACCTACCTGGGAGTTTTCACCTACCTGGGGGCTTTCTTTACCCATCCCCAACGAATCTAGTTTAAAGCCCTCTTCAGTAGATTAGCCAGTCTACTACCAAAGATGTGTCAACCTTTCTTGGACAGATGGATGCCATCTCTGCTCTGCAACCCTTGAAACAGCATCCCATGGTCTAGGAAACCAAAACGCTCTCGATGACATCATCCATTCAGCTACTTCTTTCGAAAGCCATCCACCAGCCATGCATTTATCTCCAGGATGCGAGCCTCTCTACCTTGACCTTTACCCTCAACAGGGAGGATTGAAAAGAACACCACCTGTGCACCTAACTGCTTCACCCTCTGTCCCAGAGCCATGAAGTCACTTTTGATACGTTCCGAGGTATACCTGGCAGTATCATTTGTTCCAACATGGATTAGCAACATTGGGTAATAGTCAGTGGGCTTGATGAGTCTTGGCAAACTCTCCATAACATCTTGGATTTTGGCACCAGGCAGACAGCATACCTCTCTGGACATCAAGTCTGGTCGGCAGATGGACGCCTCAGTTATCCTTCATCATAGAAGCAGTAGAGAGGAAGTTATAAATTCTAGGTCAGTTTGGTAAATTGATAGAAACTTTGTGAAAGGATAGAATACTAAAGTTCAGTCCAGCAGGATTCAGGATTCAAGTCAGCATGGTTTTCTTTGAATGGATGACAGAGAATTAGATTGGGGCATGTACTTGACGTGGTGTACTGGGACTGCATCAGATCTTTTGGCTTTGTTCCCCATCGAAGGCTTATTAATGAACTGAACAATCTGGGGCGATTGACAAGCTGATAGACTAGATTGGAAACAGTTTGAGTGACAGACAACAGAGGGTAGCAGAAAATAGAATTCCCCTTAAGGAAATAAAGGTTTTTAGAGTAGTTTAGGGATCTGTTCTGGAACCTGTTCTGTTTAATATCTTTATAAGAAATATTGCAAAGGGTTCAGAGAGAAAGATGTGCCTTTTTGTAGATGAAAATCAAACATAGTTGACATCCCTGAGAGTGTATATGAAAGTGATCTAAGGAGTGGTCAAGTATTTGGCTGTTAGGATTCAGTTCAAAACTTAAGACAGTCATGCATTTGGTGTATAGATTTCATAGAAGCAGAAAGCAATGAAATGTGAGATAGTGATGTTCACCAAGCAGGAGAGATATCTTGTAGCGATTGTGTCTGAAGATCTCAGGGCAGAGACACAGTGTGATAAGGTGGTAACTGCAGACAGAGGAATGTCAGGGTGCATAGTGAGAAAAAAAACTACTAGAGAGAAATGACTGATAATGCTTTTGCACTGTTCCTCAGTGAGACCTCATTTAGAATACCTACTGAAAAGGCATCCAAACAAAACCAAGATTTTGCATGATCTGCACCAAAAGCCATATGAAATGATACATAAGGGTTTAGATAGGCATGCTCTACAGGGAAGGAGAGACAAGGGTGATACCAATATTCACAAACATCTTTAACAAGGGTGAGAACAGTAGAGACATTCAAATACATCAATTGTTTAAATAATGCACAAGAAGCAAACATTTTTCAGTGGAAAGAATGCTCTAGAACATGAAGTCACATCATGAACCTCCAAATGTGCAGTCAAAGGAACAACATAAGAAAAATATTTCTCCATGGAATGGCCTTTAGTAGTATTTAGCTCACGTCTTTCCAGTAGTAGATCAAAGTGAGTTACAATCAGATACTCCCTGGAGGGCTCACAATCTAAGGTTGTGTTTGAGACAATGGAGGGTTAAGTGCTTTGCCCAAGGCCACAAGGAGAGTCAGTAGAATTCTCTATAACTTTGAGTGCTCCGTTTTGTGGTATATTTGTATACAAAGAATTTACATCCAATGTAATTAACCAACAGTTCAGAGATAGACAAACTGCTTCAACAGAAGCAAGCAAATTTAGAAAATGAGTTGTATCCTTGACAAAAGAGGGTATGGCGGGCATAAGAGAGTGTAGAAATGAATCCAAATAGATAAAAAGTGGCTCCAACAATGAGCCCCTCGAAGACACAATAGGGCGATGCTGCCATTCTTTGAGTAGAGCCAATAATGGCCTATACTATTGAAAGTGAGCTGTTGCGTCGGCTTCAACATTAATACTGAGGTTTTTTTTCCCTCCAGACAGTTATTTGGTGTTTGGAAGTGGGATGTGAGTTTCCACACCTATCTTTTTTGTTTTGGCTTGTTTTTTTATATGAAGGCTATTTTTTGTAAGAATCTAACAACAAACAGGCATGACTGAGGTCTACAGCTGCACAAGTGAAACTTGATTCCCCCATGCTGCACTTTGCTACCTCAGAGATAGCAAGGTAGCAAAATCATAGTTGGAAAGTTAGACAATAGCAGCATTACAGGTTTGTGGTACCCCTGGTGTCATTGAGCATATGATACTACGGCCCTCATTCTAGAAGGCGGGTTGCGGGGCCGCACGTCCTGCCGGGACATGCAGCCCTGCAATCCAACTCGACTCTATTCCCCCACTGCCTGTCCCCATATGTCTTTTGCTTCAGGACGGGCAGAACCGGTGGGGGCAGAGCAGAGACAGGCCGCCTGGCAACACATACAGGGCCAATTCAGGTCACGGACCTGTACGTGCTGCAGGGCCTGCTGGGATGTGCTGCTTATACCACCTTAGAGGTGGTATAAGCAGCACTTTTTGCCCAATCGGGCCCAGGGAGCCCCCACCAGGCTTGGGACCAGATCCGGGGGGTCCCTGCCGCCCAATCCAGGCTGTGGGAGGCCAGCTGTAGGTTGGGCGGTGGGGTTTTGGGGGGCCAGGAATGTGTTTAGTCTGGGACGCCTGCAGGGAGGATGCCCCCACAAACAGGAAGGGCACACCGGGCTGTCCTCAGGCCCGATTCTGGCTCCCGCAGGAACATTTTGTTCCTGCGGACTAGAATTGGGTCCTAACAGCCCTGTCTTCAATGGGGACATCCGGACGTTCCCCTCCTGGAATGGGGCTCCACATTTTATCTCACATCCCTGATATTATATCTTGGAATCATAGCTGCATATCCCTATGATGAGAAAGATTGAGAATCTCAGAGATCCTGGACTGGCACAAAATCTCATTCCTGAAGTTGGTTAATTCAGGAGCTCTGGAGAAATCCAGGCGTCAGACTGTTTTACTCTTGTTCTGGTGTCACAGTGTCATCTCTATGGTGTATGGCTTGTACATATGTAAAGCAGTGCTGCATGTACCATCATGCATCAGTCATTACATTCTCAGAAAGCTAGGGCACCCACACAAACCCACTCTTGACACTGCGTAACTGGCTACCTCTGTGACATACAGGCCCCACAAAACATTGTCACGCTTACAGCACTGCCGTCAAGCCACAGCTCATTCCCCACATAGAGGGCTGCCAGAGGGCTCTAGGTCACCAGTCACAAATCCAGTTGGTCCTGTCTTAAGTTCCACGGACCACACTGTAAATGCATGGGTGACAGTGCGACATGAAAACCAGGCATGGCCGTGGCACATCCTGATGACCTGAAGCCAAGGTGTTACTGTTGAGTAATCTGGCTACATGAACCTAGATGACATAGAGTCCTGGTGTGTTTCTACTGGTACAGTGCTCGGTATGTCACTACATCCCTCCCTTGCCAAAGTCATTATAAATGGCACTATGTATTTAGAGAGTTGCCAAGTCATATAATTGCTAGAGTGACATGTTTTGGTTGTAAATATGCCTTGCATAAGATATAAGAACATAAGATATGCCATACTGGGTCAGACCAAGGTCCATCAAGCCCAGTATTCTATTTCCAACAGTGGCCAATCTAGGTCATACGTACCTAGCAGTTTCCCCAAAAGACACAGGTTCCGCAATGCTTGTACTGGGTCAAGCATTGATATCCTGGGTCCCTTCTTAATAATGGTTTATGGACCTTTCCTCCAGGAACTTGTCCAAACCTTTTTTAAACCCAGCTACACCAACAGCCTTTACTACATCCTCCGGTAACAAATTCCAGAGTTTGATTACACGTTGAGTGAAAAAATATTTTCTTTTATTAGTCTTAAATAGTTTACCATGTAGCTTCATTGCATGTCCCCTAGTCTTTCTATATTCTGATAAGGTAAACAATCAATCTACGTTTACCCGTTCCACTCCGTTCATTAATTTATAGACTTCTATCATATCTCCCCTCAGCCATCTCTTTTCCAGGTTAAAGAGCCCCAACCTTTTTAGCCTTTCTTCATAGGAGTATCCTTCCATCCCCTTTACCATTTTGGTGGCTCTTCTCGGAACCTTTTCTAATAACACTATATCCTTTTTAAGATACGGCGACCAGAATTGCACACAATATTCAAGGTGCGGTCTCACCATGGAACGATATAGAGGCATTATAATATCTTTTGTTTTATTTTCCATTCCTTTCCTTATGATACCTAGCATTCTATTTGCTCTTTTGGCTGCCACTGCACACTGGGCCAAGGGTTTTAACATGATATCCACAATGACGCCTAAATCTTTTTCCTGGGTGGTGGTTCCTAATGTGGAACCTTGCATCGTGTAACCATAGTTTGGGTTGTTCTTCCCTAGGTGCATAACTTTGCACTTGTCCACATTAAATTTCATCTGCCATTTTGATGCCCAGTCTCCCAATTTACCAAGATCCTCTTGCAATTTTCCACAATCCTCTTAGGTTTTAACAACTTTAAATAGTTTTGTGTCATCTGCAAATTTGATAACCTCACTCGTTATTCCACTTTCCAGGTCATTTATGAATATGTCAAAAAGCAGCGGATCCAGCACAGATCCGTGGGATACACCACTATTCACCTTTCTCCATTGGGAAAATTGTCTATTTAGCCCTACCCTCTGCTTTCTATCTTTTAACCAGTTCCTGATCCACAATAGTGCATGGCCTCCTATCCCTTGACATTTTACTTTTGCCAAAAGTCTCTGATGAGGGACCTTGTCAAAGGCTTTCTGAAAGTCCAGATACACTATATCAACCGACTCACCTTTGTCCACCTGTTTATTCACACTTTCAAAAAAACATAACAGATTAGTAAGACAAGATCTGCCTTGTCTAAAGCCATGTTGGCTGTCTCCCATTAGGCCATGACTATCTACATGCTGAGTAATTTTATTCTTTATGATGGTTTCTCCCAGGGCCGGCCCGTCCATTGAGCAAGAATGTTTTTTGCACAGGGCCCCGTGTTTCAGGGGGCCCCGCACAAAGAACATTCTGCTTTTTTCAAAATTAAATTAAAAAAAAAAAAACGCTGGCTGCTACCGCTGCCGCTGCCGCCGCAGCAGCAGCAGAATGGACTGTCCCGCAGGGCCCCCTCTGCCCGGCTGAATCCCTCCCTCCCTCCTTCCCTCCGTGCCGGCTTTGAGAGTCGCGAAGGGAGAGCGTCTCCCTCGCGTCTCTGTTAAGCCCGCAGGGGCTGATGGGTTTCCCATCAGCCCCTGCGGGCTTAACAGAGACGCGAGGGAGACACTCTCCCTTCACGACTCTCAAAGCAGGCACGGAGGGGCTCAGCCGTCGTAGAGGGAGGGATTCAGCCGGGCAGAGGGGGCCCCGCGGGACAGTCCATTCTGCCACGGTGGCAGCGGTAGCAGCCAGCGTTTTTTTTTTTAATTTAATTTTACTTGAGCCGATTGGGGGGGGGTTAAGACTGGTAATGGGCTGGGGGGGGGTTAAGACTGGTAATGGGCTGTGGGCTGATAGGGGCTGTCTGGTAATGGGTTATAGGGGGCTAGGACTGGAAATGGACTGGGGGGCTTAAGGCTGGAGGTGGGCTGATGGAGTTAGGACTGGTAATGGACTGTGGGCTGATGGGGGGTTAGGACTGGTAATGGGCTATGGGGGGGTTAGGACTGCTAATGGGCTATGGGGGGGCTAGAACAGGAAATGGGCTGATGGGGAGGGGTTTGGACTTGAGGAGGGCTGATGGGGTTAGGACTGGTAATGGGCTGTGGGCTGTTGGGGGGTTAGAACTGGTAGTGGGCTATGGGGGGGTTTAAGACTGGTAATGGGCTGTGGGCTGATGGGGGCTGTCTGGTAATGGGCTATGGGGGGGTTAGGACTGATAATGGGCTATGGGGGGGGGGCTAGGACAGGAAATGGGCTGATGGGGAGGGGTTAGGACTTGAGGTGGGCTGATGGGGTTAGGACTGGAAGTGGGCTGATGGGGGGTTAGGACTGGTAATGGGTTATAGGGGGGGGGCTTAAACTGAAAATGGGGTGATAGGGGGTTAGGACTGGAAGTGGGTTGATGGGGGGGGCTAGGACTGGTATTGGGTTGGGGGGTTGCTAGGACTGGAAATGGGCTGATGGGTGGCTAGGACTGGAAATGGGCTGATGCAGGGACTAGAAGGGAATGGATGCTGGGTGAGGCTGGAACTAGAAGGGAGCTGATGTTGGGGAGGATTAGAATGGGATGGGGCTGGAAGAGTAAAATGGAGAAGGGAAAAATATTTTGTGTGGGAGGGATAAAAAATCTACAATTGGCCGGTATTGGGAGAGTAAATGGGGATTGAGGATGGAGGGGTAAAATTTGAGTGGATGAAATAGGAATGAGGAAAGAGCAAAAGGAGAAAGATTAGTATGTTAAAGCAGATGTAGAGAGAGAATGGAAAAAAACTAGAAGAGAGAAGAAAGGACAAATGGACAGCAGACGATGGAGAGTTAGCAGAAGACACAAAGAAACCAGAAGAAAGTGGCTGGAGCAATTGCAGCTGAAAAAAATGCACAAAAGGTAGAAAAATATCTCTTTATTTTGAATTTATTAATTGGAATATGTCAGCTCTGGTAAATGTGCATCATTAACGTCTGCGCTTTGTTTAATACAAGAGCAAATTAATGTATAGTTTTATTTCTACAGTGTTGTACATTCCAAGTTTGGCTTTTGGGATTCACAGTTTAATTATTGTCTTCCTGTTTCTAAACTGTGATTACTTGTTTGGTGATGGTCTATGTTCTGCATGTGTAACTGAGCTGAAGTGTTCTGTTTATATAATTCCTTTTTGACATTGCCACTTGTTCTCTTTCCCCAGTAGGTCAAGTATTCTTGTTCTCTGAAATGTATTGGTTTAATATTTGCAGTGTTGCCTTTTGATTGGTAGAGTATGGTGCTTTGTGAGTCCTAGTAGTGCTGTCATGATACGGCGGGTTTGCTATGGGTTCTAAATGGGCAGTGTTTGTAGTAGTTCCTAATGTGTCTGGCAGTTGGCACTGGATTATGTTGTTGTTAAGTGCGGTCGAGTCGGAGTCGACTCATGGCGACCCTCTGGATAGCTATCCTAAATTGTGTTCGGTCTTCAGTCAGGTGGCTTATTGTTGACAGACTGGTACCCGTAGCTGCTGTTATTGTATCGATCCATCTCATTGCTGGCCTTCCTCTTTTGCGTTGACCTTCTATCTTGCCAAGCATGATGTCTTTCTCTAATGATCTCTCTTTCCGCATGATGTGTCCAAAGTATGAAAGTCGAAGTCTTGTCATCTGAGCTTCTAAAGAAAGCTTAGGTTTGATCTCTAGTACAGACTGGTTTGTTCTTCGGGCAGTCCATGGTATACACAGTATTCGCCACCAGCACCATAATTCAAAGGCATCACTTTTCTTCCTGTCTATCTTTTTCACTGTCCAGCTTTCACATCCATATGATGTTATTGAAAATACCATGGCTTGAACAAGTTGAATCTTTGTATGGAGAGAGACATCTCTGCTCTTGAGAATCTTATCTAGGTCTTTCATAGCCATTCTGCCAAGAGCAATGCGTCGTCTGATTTCTTGACTGCTTGTTGCTTCTTTATTGATAGTTGATCCAAGTAGGTTAAAGTTATTCACGATTTCAATTTCTTCTCCTTCGACAATGAACCTGTTGATTATGCCAGTTGTCATGATCTTTGTCTTCTTTACATTAAGGTGCAGGCCCATTTTGAGACTATGTTCTTTGATTGTGAGAAGCAAATGTTTCAGATCATCTTCACTTTCCGCCAGTAATGTGGTATCATCAGCATTGCGAAGGTTGTTGATGAGTCTTCCACCAATCTTCACACCTCTGTTGTCTTCATACAATCCTGCTTCTCTGATGATTTGTTCTGCATATAAATTAAACAGGTAGGGGGAAAGTATGCAGCCTTGTCTTACACCTTTGCTTATTTTAAACCATTCTGTTTCTCCTTGTTCTGTTCGAACTGTTGCTTCTTGATCAATGTACAGATTGTGCAAGAGAACGATCAGGTGTTCTGGTATACCCATGCTTCTTAATGTGGCCCAGAGTTTCTCATGGTTTACACAGTCAAAAGCTTTGCTATAGTCGATAAAGCACAAATAGATATCCTTTTGGTATTCTTTAGTCTTTTGAAGGATCCATCTCACATCCGCAATGATGTCTCTCGTTCCTCGCCCTTTTCTGAACCCTGCTTGCACTTCAGGTAGTTCTTGTTCCAGGTATGATTGTAGTCTCTTTTGAATAATATTCAGTAGAATCTTGCTGGCATGTGGGATCAGAGCGATTGTGCGATAATTTCCACAGTCAGTTGGATCACCTTTCTTTAGTATTGGTATAAACACAGATCTTTTCCAGTCAGTTGGCCATGATCCTGTCTTCCATATTTCTTGGCAGAGCCTTGTAAGTATGGTAACAGCTGCATCAGATTGCTGTAATACTTCTATGGGAATGCAATCAATGCCTGGTGCTTTGTTCTTTCATAAGGCTTTCAATGCTGCTTCAACTTCTTCTTTCATCATCAATGGTTCCAGATCATAAGGTACAGGTTGAAACGGTTGTTGGTCCACTTGATCTTTATCATATAAAAACTCTGTATATTCCTTCCATCTTTTCTTGATCTTCTCAGCATCATTCAACATAGAACCTTGAGCATCTTGTAACATTCAAATTCGAGGCTGGAACTTTTTCTTTAACTCTCGTAGCTTTAGGAAAGCTGATCTTGTTCTTCCTCTAATAGTTTCTGCTTCTGTTTCCTTGCATGCATCATTGTAGTACTTTTCCTTGTCCTGTCTTGCTGCACGTTGGAAATCTCTGTTGAGTTCTGTGATTGTCTTTCTTTCTACTCTGGCTTTAGCTTCTCTGCATTTCTGGGCAATTTTCAGAGTTTCTGCCGTCATCCATTTTGGCCGTTTTTTCTTTTTTACCTTTTGTAGAGACTTCTCGCTTTCTTCCAACACAACCTTCTTGATGTCATTCCATAACTCTTCTGTAACTCTATCATTTGTATCTAAAGCAGCAAATCGATTTTGCAGGCAGTCTTTAAATTCCAGTGGTATATTCTCAAGGTCATATTTTGCTGCATTCATGAGTGGTTTGCTCTTTTTCAGCTTTAGCTTGAGTTTGCATACTAGTAGTTGATGATCTGTACCACAGTCAGCTCCAGGTTTTGTCTTTGTTGATGTTATAGAGCTTTTCCATCGTTGACTTCCACAGATGTAGTCAATTTAATTTTTATACAATCCATTGGGTGAAGTCCAAGTGTACAGTCGCCGCTTGTGTTGCTGGAAGAAGGTGTTCGAGATGAATAGATCGTTGGTCTTGCAGAATTCTATCAGTCTTTCTCCAGCTTCATTTCTGTTGCCAAGTCCATATTTTCCAACTACTTTGTCTTCTTCTTTGTTGCCAACCTTTGCGTTCCAATCACCCATGACTATCAGGATATCCTGTTTGCATGTTCTGTCAATTTCAGCTTGTACTTGTTCATAGAACTCTTCAATTTCATTCTCTGCTGCAGCTGTTGTTGGGGCATATACTTGAATTATAGTTGTGTTGATAGGCATTCCTCGTAGACGAATAGAGATTAAGCGTTCGCTGACTGCATTGTATTTCATTACAGTTCTTGCAAGTTTCTTCTTTATTATAAATGCAACACCATTTCTTCTTTGTCTTTCATTTCCAGCATAGTAGACCATGTGATCATCTGATTATAGTAATGTAGAAATCTTTTAGTCTTTCTTTATCCATACACTCATTAAGAGGCACGTTTACTAAAAGTTAGTATATGGTAACATTATGCAAATAAATATAGCTAAATAAATATTTATGCAAATGAGGCCCCGCACCGAGTCTCCGCACATGGCCCCGCACCTCCCTTGGGCCGCCCCTGGTTTCTACCATTTTTCCCGGTACCGACGTGAGGCTCACCGATCTGGAGTTTCCCGGATCACCCCTGGAACCCTTTTTAAAAATTGGTGTTAGATTGGCGATCCTCCAATCTTCAGGTATTAGAGATGATTTTAATGATAGTTCACAGATTACTAATAGCAGGTCTGTTGTTGTTGTTGTTGTTAAGTGCCGTCGAGTCGGAGTCAACTCATGGCGACCCTCTGGATAGCTATCCTAAATTGTATTCAGTCTTCGGTCAGGTGGCTCATTGTTGACAGACTGGTGCCCGTAGCTGCTGTTATTGTATCAATCCATCTCATTGCTGGCCTTCCTCTTTTGCGTTGACCTTCTATCTTGCCAAGCATGATGTCTTTCTCTAATGATCTCTCTCTTCGCATGATGTGTCCAAAGTATGAAAGTCGAAGTCTTGTCATCTGAGCTTCTAAAGAAAGCTTAGGTTTGATCTCCTCTAGTACCGACTTATTTGTTCTTCGGGCAGTCCATGGTATACACAGTATTCGCCGCCAGCACCATAATTCAAAGGCATCAATTTTCTTCTTGTCTGTCTTTTTCACTGTCCAGCTTTCACATCCATATGATGTTATTGAAAATACCATGGCTTGAACAAGTCGTATCTTTGTATGGAGAGAGACATCTCTGCTCTTGAGAATCTTATCTAGGTCTTTCATAGTTATTCTGCCAAGAGCAATGCGTTGTTTGATTTCTTGACTGCTTGTTGCTTCTTTATTGATAGTTGATCCAAGTAGGTTAAAGTTGTTCATGATTTCACTTTCTTCCCCTTCAATGATGAACCTGTTGATTATGCCAGTTGTCATGATCTTTGTCTTCTTTACGTTAAGGTTGAGGCCCATTTTGAGACTATGTTCTTTGATTGTGAGAAGCAAATGTTTCAGATCATCTTCACTTTCAGCCACTAATGTAGTATCATCAGCATAGCGAAGGTTGTTGATGAGTCTTCCACCAATCTTCACACCTCTGTTGTCTTCTTACAATCCTGCTTCTCTGATGATTTGTTCTGCATATAAATTAAACAGGTAGGGGGAAAGTATGCAGCCTTGTCTTACACCTTTGCTTATTTTAAACCATTCTGTTTCTCCTTGTTCCGTTCGAACTGTTGCCTGTATAGAATGCGCAAGAGAACAATCAGGTGTTCTGGTATACCCATGCTTCTTAATGTGGCCCAGAGTTTCTCATGATTTACGCAGTCAAAAGCCTTGCTATAGTCGATAAAGCATTTTCAGAGTTTCTTCCATCATCCATTTTGGCCGTTTTTGCTTTTTCACCTTTTGTATAGACTTCTCGCTTTCTTCCAACACAACCTTCTTGATGTCATTCCATAACTCTTCCGGAGCTCTGTCATTTGTATCTAAAGCAGCAAACCGATTTTGCAGGCAGTCTTTAAATTCCAGTGGTATATTCTCAAGGTCATATTTTGCTGCATTCATGAGTGGTTTGCTCTTTTCAACTTTAGCTTGAGTTTTCATACTAGTAGTTGATGATCTGTACCACAGTCAGCTCCAGGTTTTGTCTTTGTTGATGTTATAGAACTTTTGCATCGTTGACTTCCACAGATGTAGTCAATTTGATTTTTATACAATCCATTGGGTGAAGTCCATGTGTACAGTCGTCGCCTGTGTTGCTGGAAGAAGGTGTTTGAGATGAATAGATTGTTGGTCTTGCAGAATTCTATCAGTCTTTCTCCAGCTTCATTTCTCTTGCCAAGTCCATATTTTCCAACTACTTTGCCTTCTTCTTTGTTGCCAACTTTTGCGTTCCAGTCACCCATGACTATCAGGATATCCTGTTTGCATGTTCTGTCGATTTCAGCTTGTACTTGTTCATAGAACTCTTCAATTTCATTCTCTTCTGCAGCTGTTGTTGGGGCATATACTTGAATTATAGTTGTGTTGATAGGCAATCCTCGTAGACGAATAGAGATTAAGTGTTTGCTGACTGCATTGTATTTCATTACAGTTCTTGCAAGTTTCTTCTTTATTATAAATGCAACACCATTTCTTCTTTGTCTTTCATTTCCAGCATAGTAGACCATGTGATCATCTGATGCAAAGTGCACGATGCCAGTCCATTTCAGTTCGCTGACACTCAGCAGATCAAGCTGTACACGTTCCATTTCATTCTTGACCACCTCCAACTTCCCTTGGTTCATGCTTCGTACGTTCCATGTTCCAATGTGTAAGACATCTTTACAGCTTCTGACTCTCACTTCATGCGCAGCTACATCAGCAGTCAGACTTCCCGAGGGCTTTGATCCAACCACATCATAAATTTATTTATTTATTTATTTGCAGTCTCTTTTATACCGCGCTATTCGACATCAGTGCGGTTTACAATGAACATAAGAGTTGCACATCTCAATTTCGTGATTTGTGCTTACAGTGAAACAGTGAAAATAATAACTTGGGTATACATTAAACAGGAAAATTAAACTTGGGTATGCATTAAGCAGGTATAACAGGTAAAATAGGGTATAAATAACCAGCCCCTTAACAAGGAGACACGATGAATAAATACAGTGCTGGCTTTACTCTGAAAAGTCTTCAGCTCTTCCCCAGTAGATAGTTGAGTGCCTTCCGACCTGGTGGTCTCATCTTCCAGCACCATAGCACAATTTGTTTTGTTGTAACTATCCATTGGGTTTTCATGGCAAGATACAGAAGTAGATTGCCGGGACTTTCTTCTGCGCAGTTTAAGTTTGGTATTGTTGCCGTTGTCACAGAAATGTGATCCTCCGCCGTCAACACTATCCCATTCTGCTGCTGCCCAGATGGGTGGTTTGTCTTGGTCTGGCACCTCAGCTGAGACCTGTCCATCTTGGGAGACCCTGCTAGTAGTTAAACTACCGATAGTTTAGCTCTCAGCATCACTGATGCACGCAAGCCCTCACAGCACGACAAGCTGCAAACCAAGTGAGAGATAGCAGGTCTGCAATCTCATATTTCAGTTCTTTCAACACCCTTGGATGTATACCATCCGGCCCAGGTGATTTGCTACTCTTCAGTTTATCTAATAGTTGTAATACATCTTCCCAATGTATCGATATTTCCTTCAATTCTTCCGCACCTTTAAATACCACTTCAGTCATGGGTATCATTCCTACATCTTCCTCAGTAAAGACCGAAGCAAAGAATTCATTCAGTCTCTCCGCTATCGCCTTATTGCCTCTTAGTGCCCCTTTAACTCGTCTATCATCTAATGGAACAACTGACTCTCTCACAGGTTTTTTGCTATGAATGTACTTGAAAAAAATCTTCATTTCGCGTTTTTGCTTCCGCAGCAAGCTTCTTCTCAAATTCTCCCTTTGCCTGCTTTATCAATGCTTTGCATTTGACTTGCCAGTGCTTGTGCTGTTTCCAGGTTTCGTCGTTTGGCTCTTTTTTCCATTTCCTGAAAGATGCTTTTTTGGCAACAACAGCCTCTCTCACCTCACCTTTAAACCATGCTGGCAGTTTTTTGGACTTCCTTCCACTTTTCTTAAAGCGTGGAATACAGCTGGTCTGGGCTTCCAAGATAATATTTTTCAACAACACCCAAGCTTGATGTAAGTCTTTAACCTTTGCAACTGCTCCTTTTAGTTTTTTCTTAACTATTTTCCTCATTTTATTATAGTCTCCCTTTCAAAAGTTAAAAAATAGTACTGTGGATTTCCTTACTATCCCTCCTCCAGTAATTAAATCAAAGGTGATCATGCTATTTTCACTATTGCCAAGTGGCCCCAACACCCTTATCTCTTGCACTAGATCTGGTGTTCCACTAAGGACTAGTTCTAATATGGCTTCCCCTGTGGTCGGTTTATGAACCAGCTGCTCCAAGAAGCAGTCATTTATGTCATCTAGGAACTTTATCTCCCTAGCATGTCCTGCCGTGACACTGACCCAGTCGATAACGGGGTAATTGAAATCACCCATTATTATTACTGCACTGTAACTTTTGTTAGCTTCCTTGATTTCTTTAAGCATTTCATCATCCATTTGTTCATTCTGGCCAGGCAGTCGATAGTACACCCCCACTGCCATCGCCTTCCTCTTTTTACTTGGAATTTCAATCCATAGAGATTCTATAGCATATTTTGTTTCCTGCAAAACTTTAATCCTTTCTGACTCAATGCCCTCTCTAACATAGAGCACAACACCTCCACCAATTTGATCAGCTCTATCATTACGATATAGTTTGTACCCAGGTATCACAGTGTCCCACTGGTTGTCCTCCTTCCACCGTGTCTCTGATATTCCAATCGTATCTAACCTCTCATTTAGTGTATTCCAATCACATCTAACCTCTCATTTAGTGTATTTTAGTATGTTATGTGTAGTTCCTGATGTCACACATTTGATTCTGGCTTGCCTGTCCCATAGTGCATTAGCTGGAGATTGTCTGATATTCAGGACTGGCATCAACTCTCAGTCCTGGAACTGGGTAACTCTGCAGCTCTGGTCAAATCCACGAGTTCGACTATTTGGCCCAGTTCTGGTTACACGTTTGCATTGCTAAGATGTGTCAGATTGGTGGTCCTGGCTGTCACCCATGAAAATAACTGTTGCAGGTACCCTAATGCATCTGGATGACATTCTCACCAAACCAGGACTGGCTCAGAAACCCACTCTTTGAATTGGCTAACTGGGCAACTGTGATACATATATGCTCCACTAGGAATCATCATGCATATTCGAATGCTGGCAAGGGCCTGTTGAGCATATCTGTAGCTTGTAAAAGGGGGTGCTTGTTATGAAGGTACCACCATCTTGGCAAGTATGTAAATTAACTGTCTTGCAAAGGATTGTGGTTATTGAAGTCCATTCACACAAGGCTTGCCTTTTAATAAAAATGAAAACTCTTGTAGTTGGTCGAGTGTAAGGCAAAATTAGAATTTATTTATGGGGTGAAAATCCACACACAGATATGCTTGGTAACACCATCCAGATAACCTCTCCAGGGTTTTCAACAAAAATAAGGCAACTGAAAATCTTATGCAAATAAGAATCAAAGTCCTTTATGGAACAGAAAGGCTTTCTTACAGCCACTGCTTAATAAACTCCTTAGCAGTGCTGAGGGTAAAACAAATCAAAGAGGAAAACTTCTTTATACAAAAACAATGCTCACTTTCTCCATACAGAAAAGAACCTTTAAATCCCTCGTGTGTCCGGCTCGTGCTGGGCTCTCCTCCACCAACAGGTGACAATTAACTGCAATCAGTAGCTTGATTTCAGCACACGTGCAAAACTTTCCAACAAAGCTTTTTCTTTTCAACAAAACTTTATGGGGAAGCCAATATTTAGAAAGTTTCCTTTTGATGTTTGCTCTGATATTTAGGATTTTCCTAAAACAACAACCTACTCAAAGAACAGTCCATATAATCATCTTCTGTATCAGATATTAAACCTTGCTCTTGAAATTGCATAGATTCAGTTTCTCCGTCTGACTCAGAGGGCTTTAGGAACTGACCTCTATACTGAGAGAAACTGTTTCCCTGCTGTTTGCACTGCTCAAAGCTAGAGAAACATTCACAGTTCCTACCTGAATCCAGGCAAGCGTCAGGCTGCTTCTTCTGGTATTCTGGCCAGTATGCAATAGAGCTTCTGTGTCCTGTCCTCCAGTTGGTATCTCTGGACCTCAGGATCTTTTCTCCAGACATCCTCCAAGAGGTATTTGGGCTCCTTTTCTCCTTAGCTGCAACAGACCTCTTCCTAGGTGTTGCTTGAGGGTCCCTGGCTGTGGATCTACAGACCTCTGGCTTTCTCCAGTCCTCTGATGGATCTTTCCCCCAGATATCTCTCCAGGCATAGGTACTTCCCTGAGCTCCTCTCTTGGACCGTCTGCTTCCTTGTCCTTGTTCCTTCAGGTTCCGGTTGTTCTTCCTTCTGTTCCTCTGATTCCCCTTCTCTGTCTCCTTCTCCATCTGTCTTCCTGAAGATTCCCCTCTAGTTTTAAAGGGCTTAGATTGCAACTCCTCCCTTGCACTCTTCAGGTGTTTTGGATTAAGCACTCTCCTAGAGGCTGTTTGATTAGGGATGACATAATGCTTTCTCTGATTAGACTCATGCTTTTCCACTCTAGCTCCCCTAGGGACTTTCTGCATACTGGTGCATTCTGGAACATGTAGTCTTTTAGGGAAACAAGCTGTCTTATTTCTATAACCTGCCAGCACAGGTCCCTTGATCAGAGTAAATTCTCCTCTTTTGTCATTATTCCCTGAGCTTTGATAAGCTTCCTTATCACAAGCTGCAGCACGACATGGCCTGCTCACTTACTCTTTCCACACATTTTGGTCTGCTAGGGTTGCCAACTGGCTCCAGATGCGCCCAACAGGCCTGACCCAGTCCTGGGTCCACCCCATTGCATGCACAGGCCTGCAGTCCTGCTTTTCTCATGGAGTGCAATAGACAAATAAGAACTACATATCTTTGCATACAATGGGGTAAATTCAGTTCTGGATCAAGCCTGTTAGGCACACCTAGATGGGTGTGCTCCAGTCCTTGGTTTATCCCATTGAATGGGGTAAGCCCAGGACAGGACTGTGAAGAACAGTGAAATGCAATTTCAAACCCTCACCTATTTTTTCAAGTTCTCTTTCATTGCTCCACCCTTTTCATTCTATTATAAATATTTTGTATCATTTATAAACAAGCATACTTCCCCTCAAATCCTTCTGCAATGTTGTTAATAATGATTTTGGTTATATTGAGTTCCTGTGATAGCTATTAGTTTTGATTGTTCTCTTTTTCACCTCTTCATTCAATAGTTTGCTATTTTCTTGTTAGGTCTGCTCATCAGAGTCTCTATTGTTATCTATGAATGATTCATTTATGTTCGTACCTTGGTAAGGCTGAAGTATATTCACTCACATCAAAATCATCATATTCTCTAACTTTATTCACTGTGATTTTTCTTATTACTGTGTAGTGATTTCTCTGAACCAGATGTCTCATTTGTTGCTGTTTTTTCAACATGGTATCTTTGTTAAGCATCTGATTCCTGATGTCTAAATATTTAATTTTTGAAGTACTTTGCATTTCTATTATTAGGAAAACTTTTGAAACCGAGGGTCAAAGGTACTAAGGTTCTGTCTCCCATGTCTGAAGAAAATGCATATAATCTCTCAGAGAATTATAGGAATCCAGTGGCTCTGGAGGTGGAAGTCCTGAGAATAGGGCAGACAGGACTTTCACCCAGCAGCTTGTTGCAGCAGTCAAAGAGCTGTTGGAGATGGAGGTACTGGGTGTAGGGTTGCCAACTCTTCTGTAGACCTTAATTGGACACCCAGCAAGAGGAAGGAGAGGGGATAATACCCCTGAAGATGGGGTGGGGAGACAGCAAATGCAATCAAATTACTAGTAGAAATGTAACATAGTATTTTAATAGTTAAATAACACTAAAATGCCATGGATATCAATTAATAATCATTTCTGAAAAAATGGACATGCAATAACTTAATATTGAAAGTTATATTAAGGTCAGCATAAGAAATACCTAAAACATATTGTCCACAAGCATTTGAAATTGCATAGATCCCTTCTATCAAAGCCACATTAGAGACAATATTCAGATTGGAAGCCAGGACCTAAGTGGAGTTGATAGTTCTGTATAAGTCTCTGATGTGACCTTATTTGGAGTATTGTGTGCAATTCTGGAGACTGCACCTTCAAAAGGATATAAACAGGTTGGAATCAGTACAGAGGGTGGTTACTAAAATGGTTAGTGGTCTTTGTTATAAAACATATGGGGGCAGACTTAAAAGATCTTAATATATGTTATAGATATAGAGGAAAGGGAGGAGAGAGGAGATATTTATTTTTTCATTTATTTATGGGATTTATATACCGCCTTATCATACAATCAAAGAGGTTTACATAGAACAAAATAGCGCAGAATAGCGATTTACATGGAACAAGATATATTACAATAAAACAGATGATGGCATTTACAAAAAACATAGGTGAAAATTAAATAGGAGTAAGTTAAATGAGGGGGAGGGGAAATTAAATTAAACAAGGTGTAATGTTAAAAGGCATGTTATAAAGTTAACATCTGCCTTAGCACATCTTTCAGTTTATTTACAATGGATATTTATACATAGGAGGGGCTGGAAATTATGTAAGGAACAGGACAATAGAGCATCTCAAAGTGCTAGGTCAGAAGCCAGAGGACATTACGTTTTCTGTTATGTTGGGAGAAATTTGGGCCAGCTAAATCTTTTCCAAAGTATTCTGTGAATTTGTTTTCGGAAAGTGGAAAGGTCAGTTATAATTCTGAGCCTATCTGGGAATAAAACATAAAGGCTCTGTTGCTTGTCAATTGAGATATGATAGAGACGTTTAAATACCTCAGTGACACAGATGCACAAGAGGAGAACCTCTTTCAACTGAAAGCAAGCTTTGGTATGAGGGGACGTAAGGTGAGGGTGAAAGGGGATAGACTCAGGAGTGATATGCGGAAATATTTATTTACTAAAAGAGTAGTAGATGCATGGAATAGTCTCCCAGTGGACATAGTAGAGATGAGGGCAGTATCTGAATTCCAGAAAGCAAGGGACAAACAGAAAATCTCTAAAGGAAAAAAAGGGACTATAGTAGTTGATATGGAAGGGCAGACTATATAGATCAAATGGTCTTTTTCTGCTGTCATGTTTCTAAGTACTATACGTTTGGTTCAGAATTACAGGGATCCAATAAAAGTCATTACAGTATGTAAAGAATCCAGCTTACTCCAGGAGCCTTAGCCCACTAAATCTGTGCATTACACGTTCCAGTCAGAAAAGCTAAAAATCAAATGCTTCTCTCTGTCATTGCCTGGTTTCTTCTCTAATTATATTAGTCTCAGTCTCTCTTCCCTTCCATTCCCAGGCAAAAAGCAGCACATGCAATTGGGAGGAATATGTCTACTTGCCCTAGAACACTTATATAGCCCCTATCAGGAGGCACAGACTGGGAGACATACTTCCATAGTTCTTCTGTAGTCACCCCTTCCCCCTAGGGGCATACTTCCATAGTTCTTCTGTAGTCACCCCTTCCCCCTAGGGGCATACTTCCATAGTTCTTCTGTAGTCACCCCTTCTTCCTAGGGGCATACTTCCATAGTTCCTCCCTATTCACCCCTTCCTCCCTCCTTCTCTATCAGACAGCTCCATCTCCTGAGTGAGTTTTCTCTTATCTTTCCCTTCTATGATTCCTTGCCAGTGCTGACCATCCATGCAGACGTGTTCAGGTAATTTAGCTGCTGTTGCTGCTGTTTGCTGTCTTGCAACTCACTGATTTGTCTGAATGACACAATACTTTGTACTAGGCATGTGCATTCATTTGAACCAACATCGGAAATGTTGTTTCATATCATTTTTGATCAGAAACAGGAAATCACCTTCAAATTTTTTTTTTCCTGTGTGGTCAATAGTGTGTGCTATTGCTCAGTTTCTGTACACTATTGCTCAGTAGTGCACCCTATTGCTCAATAAGGTGCATTATTTATCACTAGGAACACTACTGAAGAATAGTGTGCACTACTACACAATAATGCACACTATTGAGCAATAGGGCATGCTATTTGAGCAATAGGATTCACTATTGGGCAATAGTATGCACTATTGATGACATTGCCTCAAAACAAAAAAGTAAAGGAAAAATGGAACAAAATGAAAAATTCCATACACAACATGGGAAACAAAACAAAGGAGCTGTTTTGGCCTGTACACTCCTACTCTGTATCTACAGAGCTCAGTGCCGTAGAGAAATATCAGTGAGCCATGTGGGAGGGGTGAGGAGGAGGAGCCTGCAGCCAGACTGAAAGGGAAAGAGAAAGCAGAAGGAGTCAATACCCAGTGAATGATGCTCCTTCTTCGCCCTGCTCGCCCACCCATGCTTGACTGGGCATTACAGTGTCTAGTTACCTTTTGCAACTGGACACTATACAACTGATTGAAAAAACAGGACAGTTGGTCACCCTACCTGAGTGTAGAATCGGAGAAAGAGTGTTCAGTGTGGAATCAGTGGAGGCAGAAATATCAGGCACAGAAGACACAGGGGAGGTAAGAAAAAGAACCATTTGAGGCTGGAGAATCTCTAAGTATTGTCAAGGACTTATAGAAGGAAGCACCTGATAAAAGGCCCTGTTCTAAACATTTCATGCAGCAATTGTTTTCCTGGCTCCATATCGGCTGTGCCATCAGCCTGTCAGCAAATATAGGAACAACCCCAATTCCCTAGAAGATGCCCTGGGATCTGCAGAATGCTACTGCAGGCATGCCACCAAAGCGGGCATGCCCCTCTGTGTGCCCCTTCATGTGGCCTTCCTGTGGCATGTATTAATTTGTTTTAACCTATTTTTTGGGGTATTAATGCTAATTACGCATTGATAATGCCTTGTGCAGACAATTTAGTATTTCAGAATATTCAAGTATTGTCTGGATGCAGAAGAAATGGTAATCTTTCCTTAAAATGCATCACTAAACATTATTGAAGATCTCTTATTGGAGCATTATTTACCATTCATGACTTCTAATTTGAATTATGGTGGCTCCTACACTGAAATAAAACTTTAATTTGTGAATGCAAGATCAGTCAAAAACAAGATGGTTGTTTTACATGATTTAATATTGAATAGTAGTTGATGTTTTAGGTGTAACTGAAACTTGGTTAAAACTGAAGGACATGATCACTACAAATGAAATGTACCTTAAGGAATATGTTTTTCAAACAAGGCATGCGAAGGGAAGGGGAGGAGGAACTATATTTCTATGTCACTCTGTATTGAATTTCACAGTTTATTCTCCATTTCACACTGATTCATCAGTGTCGGTAATTATGTGTAACTTTGCCTTTACAATATGTTTGGGTTACATTTTCCCATGTAAAACATTGATTGATATTTCTTTATTTTAGAATGGCTGACAGCCACACATTTATGATAGAGGCCCAGATTCTATAATATTATTTAACCTGCTATTGTGATGCCAGCATCAGGTTTAACTCAATTAATAAAAACATCTACTCATTATAAAGATCATATCCTTGACTTAATTTATTCTCCTATAAGTAACAGTAAGGGACATTGTGAGACTCTACCCAATACTCCTATGCCATGATCTGATCATCATTTAGTTGGATTTCATTTAAAATCCTCACGACTATAGAATTATACAATCCTAGATGTTATATTTCCCAATGATTGATTTTGATTCTTTTCATTCTAATTGGCCATATAAACTCAGCACCGGAAGGACAAGCTGTTGACTCCTTATTAAATATTTGGGCAAGGAAAGTGGCTAGCTTTAGCAGAAATGGCGGGAAAAAGAACATAGAAACCATAGAAACGTGACGGCCTATCTAGTCTGTTCTTCCATTTCAGCTGCTATAACAGTCACCTTTTATCCTTTAGAGATCCTCTGTGTTTGCTCCATGCTTTTTTGAATTCAGATACTGTCCTCATCTCTACCACCTCCATTGGGAGACTGTTCCATGGATTCACCGCTCTTTCTGTAAAGAAATATTTATGCATATTACTCCTGAGCAGGGGCGGCCCCAGGGGGTGCGGGGCCATGTGCGAAGACGCAGTGTGAGGCTTATTAGCATAATACACATAATTTGCATAAATATTTGCATAATGTTAGCATGCGCTAACGTTTGGTAAACATGCCTCTTAATGAGTGTCTGGATAAAGAAAGACTACCAGATTTCTACATTACTATACTCCAGTGCCAACCACCAGGCACATTAGGAAATACTACAAACACTGTCCATTTAGAACCCATCATAACAGCACTACCAGGACTCAAAAAGCACTAAACCCTACCTATCAAAAGGCAACACTGTAAATATTAAACCAATGCATCTCTGAAAATACCAATACATCTCTTACTAGGGAAAGTGAACAAGTGGCTTTGTCAAATAGAAACTACATGAACAAAATACCTCAGCTCAGTTACACATGCAGAACATAGACCATCACCAAACAAAGAACAAGGAATCACAATTTAGAAATAGGAAGGCAATAATTAAATTGGGAACTCCAAAAGCCAAACTTGGAATGTACAACAACACTGGAGAAATAAAACTATAAATTAATTTCCTCTTGTATTAAACAAAAATGAAAATACGTTAGGCAATGCACAGTTCCCAGAGCTGACATATTCCAGTTAATAAATTCAAAATAAAAAAGTATTTTTCTACCTTTTGTTTGGGTATTTTATTTTTCAGTTGCAAATGCTCCAGTCGCTTTCTTCTGGTTTCTTTGTGTCTTCTGCTAACTCTCCATTGTCTGCTGTCCATTTGTCCTTTCTTCTCTCTTCTAGATTTTTTGCATTCTCTCTCTACATTTGCTTTAATATACTGATCTTTGCCCTTTTGCTCTTTCCTCCATTTCTTTCTTTATTCCTTTTTCATCCACTCAAATTTCACCCTTCCATCCTCAATTCCAACTTACTCTCCCAGTACCTGGCCAAGAGTAGATTTTTCTTCCTTCCCACACAAAATATCTTTTCCCCTCTCCATCCTTATTTCCCTAGCCCCATCCCCTTCTAGTTCTCCCCCAACATCAGCTCCCTTCTAGTTCCAGGCCCCACCCAGCATCCGCTCCCTTCTAGTCCCATTCTCCCATAACTCCGCATTAGCCCATTTCCAGTCCTAGCCCGCCCCATCAGCTCATTTCCGGTCCTAGCCCCCAATCAGGCATTTCCAGTCCTATTCCAGCCCCCATCAGCCTATTTCCACTCTTAGCACCTTCCATCAGCTCATTTCCAATCCTAGCCCCCAATCAGCCCATTTCCAGTCCTAGTCCCCCCCCCCCCCAGTCAGCTCATTTCCAGTCCTAGCCCCACATCAGTCATTTCCGGTCCTATTCCAGCCCCCCATCAGCCGATTTCCACTCCAAGCTCCTCCTCATCAGCTCATTTTCAATCCTAAGCCCCCCATCAGCCATTTCCAGTCCTATTTCAGCCCCCCAACAGCCAATTTCCAGTCCAAGCTCTCCCCGATCAGCCCATTTGCAATAATAGCCCCCCCATCAGCCATTTCCAGTCCTATCCTAGTCCCCCATCAGCCCATTTCCAGTCTAAGTATCCCTCCATCAGCCCATTTCCAATCCTAGCTCCTCATCAGCCATTTCCAGCCCTATCCTATCTCCCCCCCATGAAGAGCCCCACACCTGCCTGAGTGGCTTCAGAGGGAGCCGAGGAATCCTGCCTAAGGCCCTAGCTCATCTCTGCACAGCTCCCAGTGTGAAGAGCGGCGTTTTCTTTCATGCTGGCAGCTGTGTTCTCATGAAGGAAGCTGAAGGCCAAGGAAAGGTTAAAGGACATTTCCCGGCACTCGCAGCTGTGAGTGTGAGGGAAAACGCAGCTCTTCATGCTGGCGGCTATGCAGAGGTGAGCTGGGGCCTCGGGCGGGCCTCCCAAGCTCCCTCTGAAGCCAACATTGCAAAGAAGACCATGTGAGAATGAAGTTTGCATAGGGCCCCCTGAAGGGCAAGGCCCTGTGCAAACAGCATTCTCGCACAATGGGCGAGCCGGCCCTGTTCCTGAGTCTATCCCCTTTCACGCTTATCCTTTGTCCCCTCGTAGCAGAGCTTGCTTTCAATTGAAAGAGGCTCTTCTCCTGTGAATTTATGCCATGGGGGTATTTAAACATCTCAGTCATATCACCTCTATCCCACCTTTTCATTCTAATTGGCCATATAATTGACTTGATGCCACAGATTTCGAAGGCCTTCTGTCTTCTTTTGGTGGAAAAAGAGCTTGGTTCTGTTAGTGAGGATTTTGTAACAGATGTTTTGAATGTTTCTGCTCTATTTTCCTCTCCATCTTTAGGTTCTGTTACAGTATCAACTTTGTTAGTCTCTCTTGCATTAGTCTCAAATAGAGACTGGTTGCTTAAATTATTCTATATAAAAACATCTCTTTGTTCTATGGGGTTAAGATATCCATGTTTCCTAATTTCTAGAGATACACAAAAAAGGCGTAGGCAATTTCTTTTGCTAAAATATGGTGTTTTGCAGATTTGGGACACCTACTATTTGCGTTTCCCTTGCAAGTGTGTAGTATTGTTTAATTCACAAAGATTTATTTTTTATCAGCCAGATGCTCTATTTGCATTTATTTGTACTAGTTTGCCCCTTGTTTCATCCCCTGCTGAGGTTTGAAGTGATCTTGCTGTTAAGTTTTATCTACCTCATAACCCTACAGCCATCTATTTTTTAGATTTGATATCATGTTGTACTATACTCAGTTGGTTTCCTCTGCCTCTGTGATTTTTTCCTTACCACTTCCCCCCCTATATGTGGACTATAGATAATTCTGTGTTAGTAATAATTACTTCTGGGTTTTTCTTTTGAAACTGCTAGGTACGTATGACCTAGATTGGCCACTGTTGGAAACAGGATACTGGGCTTGATGGACCTTGGGTCTGACCCAGTAAGGCATATCTTATGTTCTTATGTTCTTTTCCTCAAAAGTATACTTATTAAGATCCTTAAATCTGTCCTCATATGCTTTATAATGAAGACCACTAACCATCTTAGTATCCACCCTCTGCACCGACTTCAACTTGTTTATATCCTTTTGAAGGTGCGGTCTCCAGAATTGCACACAATACTCCAAATGAGGTAGCACCAAAGACTTATACAAAGGCACTAGCACCTCCTTTCTTCTGCTAGCCTTTCCTCTCCCTATGCACCCAAGCATCCTTCTAGCTTTTGCTTCCTGTTTAGCTACTTTAAGATAATCAGATACAATCCTGCCCAGATCCCGCTATTCTTTTATGTACAGAAGTACTTCATCCCATATTCTGTATCACTCCCTTGGATTGTTGCAGCCCAAATGCATGACCTTGCATTTTTAATATTAAATCTCAGCTACCAAATTCTAGACCATTCTTCAAGCTTAGCTAGATCCCTCCTCATGTTATCTACACCTTCCTGGGTGTCTACTCTATTGCAGAGCTTTGCAGAGATATTCAAGTACCACAGTACTCCAGTGAAATAAGAATATAAAAGCATCAGCTGGGTAGACTAGAAAGAAAATGGAATGGTGATACAAATTCTGACAACAAAACTTATATGACTGCACTAGAAAATTATAAATCATTCTTGAAACAGCCAAAAAATCATAATTTGCATACAGCATTCATAAGATGATCTCAAGACCAGCCGAGTCATTCAGCATTGTAGAAAATCTGTCGCATGAACCATTATACAGAAGGGAGAACTTGCCATCTGCAAGTGATTTTGCAAATTACTTTCAAATGAAAGTAGAGAATATCTCAGTAAAGAAACAAACTAATAGTCAACAAAAGAGTACAGATTTTGATCTCTGCATGGTTAAAGAAGTAATAAACATTAGATTCATGGGAAGTATTTAACTTACCCAACCAACTGGTGATAGTTTCCATTTTATCTAAAATGTGCAATACCACCTGCCTATTAGATAAAGTAACAACATAAGTAATTAAACTGATAAGGGAATCAATTGCAGATTTTCTAGTTCCATTAGTACAGACATCTTTAAATGGAGGGATCATGCCTACAATGCTTAAGTGAGCCTCAGTTCATCCATTAATAAGGACTACATCAGATCTGCTATCTGATTTCAGTAATTATTGTCTAATTTCAAGTCCACCTGTTTAAGGCAAACCAAGATGGCGACGGATTTACAGTCTGACACAGTTATGGAAGAACACAAGATTCTAGATGATGGGCAATATGGATTTCACAAACAGCGTCACCCTGAGATTCTAATCACTTCATTGTTAGATTTAGTGGTAGGTTTAGAAACTCGTCACACAACATAGACTTTTTTATTTATTGATTTGACTTTGGTTTTTGAACTAGACAGCTCAAATAGACTGTTGAAGCAGTTAGTCAGATCTGGAGTAGAAGGTTCAGTTTTACTGTGGTTTACCTCATTTTTAACAGAGCTCATTTGTAATTTGGAGCTACACAAGGGTCAGTGTTGTCCTCATCACTATTTAATTTATACATGGAACTATTATGTAAAATGCTTTATAATTCAGAGAATGAATTCTCTTTATATACGGATGACATGTTACTATTTAGGAAATATTCTGCAGCAGCAGATATAGAATTCTTTACACCAGCAAAGTAGCCTCAATAGCCTAATGGTGAGAGCAGCAGAATGGAAAACCAGAGATGCCAGGGTTCAAATCCTACCACCACTCCTTTTGAGCTTGGGCAAGTCACATAGCCCTCAGCTGTAAACTTAAATTGTAAGCCTGGTGGGGACCTGGAAATACTGTATCGAAATATAACTCACCTTGAACTGCCACTGAAAAAGGCTTGAGCTAAATCCAAACTTCTGTCCTCTTCTGCAACTATCCTCAAGGCCTGCATTCATTAGACAAGTTGCTTCATGCTGTAGAGATAAAGTATCAAAGATGAAATAAATGACTGCTTTATGGATCTTCTGGTTCAGGAACTGACATGAGGGGAGCCATTTTAGAAACATAGAAACATAGAGGCATGTTTACTAAACTGCAGTAACGTAGCAGCGGCTACGCTAAGGCGCGTTATGTAAAGTTAAGGCGCCTTAACGTTACATTCTGTAATGCTAAGGAGCCTTAACATTACATAATGCGCCTTAACATTCCTGGCCGCGGTAAGTCCAGAAAATGGTGGAGAAAGGGTGGAGAGAAGGGGTCAATGGGCGGGGAGAGGCCCCTTGCACACTAACGCGGAGAAATTAAGGGCTGAATCCTAACGCAACTGAAAACCTGGCGTTAGCACACATTTGCAAAAGAGAGAAACCAGTTCTGTGTCAGCAATGTACAGCATAGCCAGGGAGCCCCAGAAAAGTGATAGTAGTGGTACATTTGCACCAACAGCATAGTGGAAAAGTAGGAAAGGCCACTATGGTGACAGTGCGAATGGGACATAGGGTGCTGCAGGCGGGACATGTAGTGGGGGCAGCTGGGGCACAGGGCTGACCAGGCGGAAGCCTAGGTAACACATAGGAACATAGACATGAGAAATCAGCAAGACAGCCGCTGACCAAAGCAAACCACAAATACCCTGACCACCCTAGCCAATAGTTTATTTATTTATTTTTATTTTTATTTGCAAATCTTTTATATACCGCCACTTCCTAAGATCAGTGGCGGTTTACATTAAACAACATGAAATACATAAAACAGTGCTGTGATAGTTGCCAGGACACACACCGGACATCCTCCCAGCCACCCGTCCTCCATGTGGAAGGTGCAAAATGTTGGTAAGCTGTGATGGGGGTGGGGGGTGTGCAGAAGGCCATGTATGCCCCTCACCCATGACACCCCAACCCAGGCACCCACCTACCCATGCAGTGTATGACCTGTGATGGCGCACCAACAACATATGCCCATGTCAGCATGACAGAGGGGTGTGTGTGTGTCCGTGCTGGAGGGGGCAGTGGCACCTGCCTGCAGTGGCCCCAGGCCATGCCCTACACCAGTACATGGTGTGCCGTGCAATATAAAGGTTCTGGCTGATGAGACATACAACTAACCCAAGGGACCAATGTGACCTTGTGGCAACACTGTGGCACAATACACACAGCCAGCATGTGCCTAAGCAGAGGATCACAGGTTCAGGTCCCAGCTGCGGGCACAGCACATCCCAATATTTTACCTCACTAGGTAGATGAAACAGAAACCAGAGAAGGTCCTGCTAAGGAGAAAGAAAGGTACATCCCAATAATTTTCCCCACCATGTACAGAGACCAGAATGACAGAAAAGGTCGGGCTGAGGAGAAGGAAATGTCATTCCCAATAATATACCCCACCATATAGATAGAACAGAAAACCAGAAACGGTCTGGCTGAGGAGATGTAAAGGTACACCATGATAATTTACCCCACTATGTAGATAGAACACAACACCAGAAAAGGTCTGGCTGAGCAGACATACAGGTAACCCCAGGGTCCATTGTAAGTCTGTGGCAACTCTGTGGTGCAGCACACACAGCCAGCGTAACCTGGAGTTGAGAGTCACAAGTTAAAGTCCCAACTGCAGTCCCAGCACAGCACAACCCAATATTTTACCCCACTAGGTAGATGAAACGGAAACCAGAGAAGGTCCTGCTGAGGAGAAGGAAAGGTACATCCCAATAATTTTCCCCACCATGTACAGAGACCAGAATAACAGAAAAGGTTGGGCTGAGGAGAAGGAAATGTCCATCCCAATAATACCCCCACCACATAGATAGAACAGGAAACCAGAAACGGTCTGGCTGAGGAGATGTAAAGGTACACCACAATAATTTACCCCATTATGTAGATAAAACACAACACCAGAAAGGGTTTAGCTGAGGAGACATACAGGTAGCCCCAGGGCCCATTGCAACTCTGTGCAACACGGTGGTGCAGCACACACAGCCAGTGTGTCGTGGAGTTGAGAGTCACAGGTTCAAGCCCCAACTGCAGGCACAACACAGCACAGCCAAATATTTTACCCCACCTTGTAGGTACACCATCAAAAACGTGCAATCCCCACGGCAGCAGCCAACAGGGGCACAAGCACCCACTCATCCAGGCTCCACTATCCAAATCCACATGTAGAGTCAGGCTGTTGTCCCCAGCACGGAGCTTCAGGTAGCATCCCAGCACCACCACCACCACATCCTGTACAGTCTGGAAATGTCAGCACTGTGAGCAGGGCAGGGTGGCGGGCAGGTTTTCCAAATACCCCTATTAGTGCACAGTGATGCGTTAGGAGTGTGTGTGTGTGTTGTCGTCAGCGCTCCCTAGTGACCAGTGGCTGTAAGGGTAGGCTGAGCATTTTTATTGTTTCAAGGAGGAAAGGGCTCTTTAAGGCCAAGTGCAGGTTGGTCTTTGTAGTCCAGCTCCTTGTGTGAACAAATTGTATAAGCCAAATAGAGGGTATTAAGGCTTTTATTTCCCCTTTAACGCAAAGGCTCAGTAAGGCACAGAAAAAAAGAAAGCCCTTTCTTTCAGGGTTTCACCAAACATATGCAAGAAGAAAAACTGTTACAAGTTTCACAGTTGATTGGAGAGATTAACTGAAAGATTCTTTTACTTCAGAGCAACTTAAATAAGCAAAACAGTTCTCTGGCATTTAGCACAAAACATGAGCACTCTCAAAGCAAAAAGGTCTGTTCAATTCACAGTTCTGCTAATGACTCAAGGCTGCTAGCAATACACAAGGTACAATCCATAAATTCATCTGGAGGCATGGGAATAGGGTTCTCTAGGTCTATTTCCATGGACTCTGGGTCACTGGCCTCTCCCTCTGAATTGGGTGTCTCCCTTGCTGCTATACTTTCCCAGACTCTGTCTCTGTTTGCTTGTTTCCAATAGGGCTGTTCTAAGGCTCCCAAACGAACATGGCCTGTTCTTCTGCCCTTAAATACTGGTTTGTAAAGCTCTGACTTGTTTCCTTTTCTCCTGCACTGAGCATCTGTTTCACCAGAGCTTCTAGATAAACTTTCTTTTATAAATGAAGTGGCACCGTACCTGGGCTTCCTCCTGTAGCCGGTATAACTGGAG
This sequence comes from Ichthyophis bannanicus, assembly GCA_033557465.1. NCBI lineage: Eukaryota > Metazoa > Chordata > Amphibia > Gymnophiona > Ichthyophiidae > Ichthyophis > Ichthyophis bannanicus. The sequence goes on from CM066031.1 coordinate 734,675,626, forward strand.
CTTTCTCTCTGAGGCACCTCTCTCTGGAAGCAGGCTTTCTCTTGGAACCTTCTGATCAGTGCTTTACCTTTCTGTAGTTCAGGAAAACCTGGTGAGGAATCCGGATTTCCTTGCTTCTGGGTAAAGGTAGCTCTGCTGTCAGAAACTTTCCTTCTTGTACTTCTTAATCCTGATTCAGACTCCTCCGGTGAGCGTAGGCCTCTCTCAAAGCATGGCTTTCTCCTCCCAAGCTCTTTGCCTCTGTGGTCCTCTGCTACCGAGTCTCTCTCCAGACTGACTCTCCTTGAGCTGTCTTTCTTTCTGACTTTCTCTGCTCCTTTTCCAGCACTTACTATTCTGGGCGTTCTGCTTGATCCAGCTACGCTGCTTGGGCTGGAGGTGTCACTCCTTCCGTCTAAAGTGCTTCTCCTGGCAGTCCCTCTCTGGACTGCTTTCGTCCAGACTGCTTCCCTCTGGACCGGTTCCTTCTGCTGGCCTGCTTTCCTCTGGACCGGTTCCTCCTGCTGGCCTGCTTTCCTCTGGACCAGTTACTCCTGCTGGCCTGTCTTCCTCTGGACCAGTTCCTCCTGCTGGCCTGCTTTCCTCTGGACCGGTTCCTCCTGCTGGCCTGCCTTCCTCTGGACCAGTTCCTCCTGCTCGCCTGCTTTCCTCTGGACCGGTTCCTCCTGCTGGCCTGCCTTCCTCTGGACAAGTTCCTCCTGCTGGCCTGCTTTCCTCTGAACTGCCTTTCTCTCATAAAGGCATTCTACCTTTGAGTTTCCCGGGCTTGTCGTCAGGTGCAGCTGATTAGCTCTTACATAATCAGTGGCTGGGTGTTTTAACTCAGCCTCAGTAGTTTTGCTCCTGCTCCCTTTAGCTGGGCTGCAAGGTAATTGCATCCTCTGCACATCAACAGCTCTGTTAAAGACAGGGTTTTTTTCTATGTCTGCACTCTCAGTAGCTTCAGCTTCATGACTTATCCCCCTTCTTAAAATGTTACGGGCTGATTCATCATCATTTTCTCTACAGCACGTAATTCATGACATTGCATCGGCATTATAATGCAGCTTTCCTGCTCTATGTTCTACTTTATATTCATATGGCTGCAATGCCATGTACCTTGACACTTTTTCGGCTGACGTAATCAAGGCCAATCTTTCATGCCAATGTCGGAGGACATTTATATGGTACACTTGCTCATGTCCCTTTGCGTTTTGTATTAAGTATGAGGCTGGACCAAGTGGTTTGACCACCTTATAAGGTCCCCTCTACTGAGCTTCAAATTTCGGGGTAGGCCCGGATACTAAAACGACTACCTTTTCGTCAGCAGTTAGTTGTCTGGGCTTTGTATTTCTATCATAATATCTTTTTTGCTTTTGCTGACTATCCTTCAGCTTTTCTTCCGCAAGACGTGAAGCTCGCTTTAGACGGTCCTTAAGTTTTTCAAAAATCTTGGTATTCCCACTTCGTTTTCTACTGGTTCCACCCATTGTTCACGTAGGATGTCTAACACTCCTCTAGGTGACCATCCGTACATCAGTTCATATGGCGACGTGCCTAGGGAAACCTGTGTTCTTTCTCTGCAAGCATACAATACGAATGGGAGCATCGTATCCCACTCTGTCATTTCTCCATCTAGAGCACGACGTAGCATTTGCTTTATACTTTGGTTCATTCTTTCCACCAACCCGTTACATTGGGGATGATAGGCGGCGGTCTTAAGATGGCGAATGCCAAAGGCGTCCCACACCTGGGCTAAGTATTTGGACAGAAAATTACTTCCTCGGTCCGTCAATACTTCCTGAGGAAACCCTACCTCACAGAACAGTTTTATAAGTTCAGTGGCGATGGATTTTGCTGACACATTCCTTAAGGGAACCGCCCATGGAAACCGTGTGGCCTGGTCCATGATGACGAGTATATACTAGAAACCCCTAGGCGTTTTTATGAGAGGTCTCACTATATCCATTGCCAACTTTCAGATGGGATCCGATATTACTGGCATCGGCAGTAATCGTACCTCAGGTGGGCATATGGAGGTTACTCGTTGGCAGGAGGCACACGATTCACAAAAACGCGCAGTCTCCTTAAAAACTTCTGGCCAGTAAAACCGAGCCAGTATTTGGTCAAGGGTCCCTTGCACTCCCTTATGACCCCCTACTGGGTGGTCATGAGCTAACCTCAACACTGCCGATTTAAAGGTCTTCGGCACTACCAACTGTTTACGGATACCTCCCGACTGTGGGTCTATACTCTCCCTTTATAACACCTCTTCCTCTATGATAAACCTGGGAAAAGTATTTTTCTTCCCTTGGGCATGCTCAAACGCGCGTGCCAGTGCGGGATCATCTCTTTGTTCCTTGGTAAAAGAGGGGAATTTCTCCACTAATTCCGATGGAACCCAGGGTATTCCGCTCCCTCCTTCCAACTCGGCCCTGCCTTGAGAGCGGCATCTTCTCTCTTTGCGCTTCTCCGCTTTAGACTTTCTTTCCCTTTCATTGGGGACAGTTATTAACTCTTCGTGAGATGGGAGGTCGTCTAAAGTTGCCTCCCGGGAACAAGAGGGTTTTTCTGAAGCTTTCGTCTGTGTACGTGTAGAGACGAAAACTTCCTGGGGTGTTAAACCTTCCTCCAAGCCTCTTTTAAATTGGGGCCAGTCTCTGCCCAAGACCATTTCTTGAGGTAATCTGGGTACTACAGTGACTAACATTTTCTTCTCTATTCCCAAACCTCTTACAACCAGGTTATATACAGGGTAAAATGTTGCAGCACCATAAACACATTTTATCTTTACCTCTCCCTCTGCTTGATCTGGTGCGAATTCAGCTTGCTCTTTAATTACAGACCAGAGCTTATGGGAAATCATAGTCTGATCCGCGCCAGAGTCAAGAAGAGCCTTGGCAGCAATCCCTTGTACTGTTATGTCTAAGACAAACCCTTCACATAATGTTTGCCTGTTCTCACCTATGAGAGCAGTATGTGCTTGACATTCACTTTTTACGTGACCCAATTTTCCACAGGTAAAGCATCTCCTAGAGTGACTCCTTAATACAGGGTTAACATTTTTCACATCTCGAGTTTTATACTGTGAGAGGCTTCCTGATGACTGCTTCAATGCACCCACTGCTGTTTTTGAAATTTCCCCACTCTGCTGGGTGGCCAATTCCGCCTCTAAATATCTCTCTGTTAAGATAATGGCTTCTGCAGTGCTGCGGCAGTTCTGCAGGATAAGGAAACTCTGCACACTTTGGGGTACTGCAGACATAAATTGTTCTAGAACTATTACATCCATTAATGTCTCGACAGTTTTCTCCTCAGGTCTTAGCCATTTAGCGGCTAAGCTTCTTAACCTGTGTCCTAACGCTTTCGGTGTTTCATCCATTTTAAGGCATGCCGCTCGTAGCAAGCGATTATACACAAGAGGGGTCAGACCCAGGCGATCCCTGACAGCCTTTGTTACCTCTGTGTAATCGTTTGCTGACGATGGCATTGCTCTGTATGCTGAGAGCGCCTCCCCTGTGAGTGAAGCGGCTAGGCGAACGGCCCACTGCTCCTCCGGCCAGCCCACTGAATGCGCTATCCTTTCAAATGAGTCCAGGAAGTCATCTATGTCATCCGTGGTCCCTAATTTCCCTAAAGTTAAAGCATCATATGTCCACTGTCCTACCGGACAGTTACCCAGTCCAGAACTCTGTCCATGATGACTAGAGGCTGCTTCCTGCGACTTTTGTTGCTGTGCTACCCAAGCCTCCATCATTTGTAAGATGGGTTTCTGTTGCACTTGCATGGCTAAGACTGCTTGCTGCTGCGTTTGGCAAGCCAGTTCTCTCTGCTTGTCAAACACCTCTTTTTGTTCCATGGTGAAGGAAACCTAGCAAAACACAGAGAGAAAAAAAAAAACAAGTGTGGCCTGACAACAAAAACAGTCCCCCTTTTCCTTTTTTTTTTTTCAAACTTCACCCCCACATCCAACACAGGTCATGCCTTTTTACCTTTTACCTGGTGGAGGTGTTGAATCCAGCTTTAAGAAAAGGACACTGCTGCTCTGTCTGGTAACACTCGGCCACTGCTGCTAGCACCACCACAGCACTTCGACTTTGGGTTTTCTTCTTCCACTCTGGGTTTTCTCCTTTCTTTTAAAGCATAGTACTGATGACTTCTTTCTTTTCTTCCTGTAGGTTTTATGGCCTTTTATCCATACAACTACGCCATTAATGTCATCAGCACTCCCTAGTGACCAGTGGCTGTAAGGGTAGGCTGAGCATTTTTATTGTCTCAAGGAGGAAAAGGCTCTTTAAGGCCAAGTGCAGGTTGGTCTTTGTAGTCCAGCTCCTTGTGTGAACAAATTGTACAAGCCAAATAGAGGGTATTAAGGCTTTTATTTCCCCTTTAACGCAAAGGCTCAGTAAGGCACAGAAATAAAGAAAGTCCTTTCTTTCAGGGTTTCACCAAACATAAGCAAGAAGAAAAACTGTTACAAGTTTCGCAGTTGATTGGAGAGATTAACTGAAAGATTCTCTTACTTCAGAGCAACTTAAATAAGCAAAACAGTTCTCTGGCATTTAGCACAAAACATGAGCACTCTCAAAGCAAAAAGGTCTGTTCAATTCACAGTTCTGCTAATGACTCAAGGCTGCTAGCAATACACAAGGTACAATCCATAAATTCATCTGGAGGCATGGGAATAGGGTTCTCTAGGTCTATTTCCATGGACTCTGGGTTACTGGCCTCTCCCTCTGAATTGGGTGTCTCCCTTGCTGCTATACTTTCCCAGACTCTGTCTCTGTTTGCTTGTTTCCAATAGGGCTGTTCTAAGGCTCCCAAATGAACATGGCCTGTTCTTCTGCCCTTAAATACTGGTTTGTAAAGCTCTGACTTGTTTCCTTTTCTCCTGCACTGAGCATCTGTTTCACCAGAGCTTCTAGGAGATAAACTTTCTTTTATAAATGAAGTGGCACTATGCCTGGGCTTCCTCCTGTAGCCGGTATAACTGGAGCTTTCTCTCTGAGGCACCTCTCTCTGGAAACAGGCTTTCTCTTGGAACCTTCTGATCAGTGCTTTACCTTTCTGTAGTTCAGGAAAACCTGGTGAGGAATCCGGATTTCCTTGCTTCTGGGTAAAGGTAGCTCTGCTGTCAGAACCTTTCCTTCTTGTACCTCTTAATCCTGATTCAGACTCCTCCGGTGAGCGTAGGCCTCTCTCAAAGCATGGCTTTCTCCTCCCAAGCTCTTTGCCTCTGTGGTCCTCTGCTACCGAGTCTCTCTCCAGACTGACTCTCCTCGAGCTGTCTTTCTTTCTGACTTTCTCTGCTCCTTTTCCAGCACTTAATATTCTGGGTGTTCTGCTTGATCCAGCTACGCTGCTTGGGCTGGAGGTGTCACTCCTTCCGTCTGAAGTGCTTCTCCTGGCAGTCTCTCTCTGGACTGTCCCTCTCTGGACTGCTTTCCTCCAGACTGCTTCCCTCTGGACCGGTTCCTTCTGCTGGCCTGCTTTCCTCTAGACTGGTTCCTCCTGCTGGCCTGCTTTCCTCTGGACCAGTTCCTCCTGCTGGCCTTCTTTCCTCTGGACCGGTTCCTCCTGCTGGCCTGCCTTCCTCTGGACCAGTTCCTTCTGCTGGCCTGCTTTCCTCTGGACTGGTTCCTCCTGCTGGCCTGCCTTCCTCTGGACCAGTTCCTCCTGCTGGCCTGCTTTCCTCTGAACTGCCTTTCTCTTATAAAGGCATTCTACCTTTGAGTTTCCTGGGCTTGTCGTCAGTTGCAGCTGATTAGCTCTTACATAATCAGTGGCTGGGTGTGTTAACTCAGCCTCAGTAGTTTTGCTCCTGCTCCCTCTAGCTGGGCTGCAAGGTTATTGCATCCTCTGCACATCAACAGCTCTGTTAAAGACAGGGTTTTTTTCTAAGTCTGCACTCTCAGTAGCTTCAGCTTTATGACAGTGTATGTCTATCTATTGTATTGTGGTTGCCCATCCTGCCCTGGGCCCCCAATGTGCAGATGTTAACAGCGTTAAAATGCAAATTTGCATAATGAGGAGCAAGGTTTTGTGGGTATGGCCAGGACAGGGCATATTGGGCAGGCGTCAGCTGCACAGGGAGTAGGGCAATAGCTCGGTCACTGTATGGCAAACATCACCTGCATGGACAGGGGGGCCAAAGCATGTAATGCTGTAAGGCCAGTCCACCCTGATTGTTCAGTGACCATAATATGTCTAGGTCCCCCCCACAGTACTCGATACATCCGTCATCAGTGATACATGTGTGATTCTAGTTCTGGGGTCTAATCACTGACATGCCTGCCTGGTGTGTGTGTTCCACATACCATGTCTGGGTGCACAGTTGTGCTCTCTGTGAGACTGCACCAGGGACTGGCAAGTGGACTGTCTGCAGTTAGTTTGTGCATGGTAGGAACATTCTGTATGCTGTTGTAGGTGCAGTCCAAAAGGGCTATCTGATGATGAATGCCAGATGGTGGTATGTGGTAAGAGAGGATGCACAGGCCCACCATCATGGCTGGTCTGCCACTGCTACAGTCACATGTATGGGCCCTGTGCACTAGTCCTTGAGGGCTGTCTATTGTCATCAGGACCGAAGGTCATTGGTGTCAAATCCAATCCCCAGGCACCTGTCACACCATGGCTGCTCTGACAATATGAGTGAGTAGTGTAGACCACGCTGACTGGTAGGGAAAGTGCTACATATCCCCCATGTGATCCTTAACACCCCTACACTCCTACTAACAGGTGTCCATGGCAGCCAGATCCCAACACTAGGTACGCAATGACATGGGTGAGGTCTGGTCCCAGCGGACCACATGTGACTGCAGAACACAGATGGGCACAGAGCCACTCTCAGATGCACAGCTATGAACACCTGTCACACACTGGTAGGGGTAGGGTTGTGTAGTAGGACCTATCTTAAGCACCACGTGTACTGTGTACCCAGTGCTGTGCGTCCACCTGTACCATCAAGGCAAACAGAGAACCTGCCGAATGGCAGGGTCTGTAGCTACTCTGTGGCAGTATCATGCCCTGGCAGGCCATTATACCAAGCTTGGGAAACAGAGAGGTGCAGATCCCATATGGAAATCAGATGTATAGCGCTGTTCTGCATGTGCAATGCATCATGGGTGTTGGTGCAGCTACCCTATCCTTGCGCACACAGCTGATGGCTGTGTGCTGAACTGAAGTCCCCCTGTACCCAGCCAGTCCAGTCCAAAAGGGCAGAGAGGTAAAGAACTCTGGCCAGTACAATGAGGTTACAAACAGTGGTCATGGGTCGGATTCACTGTTGTTACCACCCCTCATGCTGTAGCAACCAGGATAATTTGCATGCCGCTAATAGTCGTACCCTCGCAGATCGGTACTGCCAGCCCCTAACAGCTATGTCACAGTTAAAACACAGTCCCGCTGTCCATCCATCTGCGTGTGTCAGCTGTACATAGTCCTGTCTGCCTGTGCAGGCTGCCATTCCATAGCATGCGCTGGCACCCTGTCCTGCATTGTGCCTCTGTGTGCATCCCCGCCTGTGCCTGATCTGCATGACACCACCACCCTGCTGTTGACCCACCATTCCAACTATCTTGCCCCCACCGCCCCCACCGGAAGAAACGTACACCCATCAACTGCCACCCACTGTCTCACAAGCATGTCACATGGACAGAGCCCTGTGCTGTGGTATAGTCGCCCACAACATGTTGGTCTACAGTACTGACAGCCACATGGGCTGCCCGCAGATATGGCACTTGCAGACCCCCCACACCTCCCGTCAGTCACCTGTCCAGTGCCGCACCCCCGTGGCCACCCAGTGCCAGGGTGACATCTGTCCCAATGCCCCTAGGTGATGCATGTCAAGCTGAGGCACCTTGCAGCCCATAGAGCACACTAACCGTGGGCACCCTAACATTGTTAGAGCACTGTAACCATTAGCGCCATATCCCCGAGAGCCCCCGAAGGTGACCTGTCCAGGGGTACCTAGTCCCGCGCCATGCCTAGAGACCCTGAGAATGTGCCCTGTACTGCACCTCACAAAGCACCTGGGGAGCGATACGGCACCATACAATATGGCAGCCACCAAGGCGCATACTAAGGCGTCATGTAAGGCGCAGAAACCACAAGAGCCCTAGAACGCGCCATGTCCAGGAGCATGGGTCAGGGCACCGTATGACATGCTTGTGCCCTACGGAGATCCATGATGCGCTTGGTAGCGTATCGAGGGCAAGGCACGCTGCAAGGCGCTGTAACCAAAGTATGCCTAAAGCGCACATGACAAGCCTGATACGCTGTGATGTTAAGCCGCAATGCCCACAAGATCATGGTCAGACGGAGCAGCCTAATGGTGTGTGTGTAGCGCAGTGGGAGGAAATATCTCACATAACAATGTAATGTGGGTTCAAATCCCAGTAGAGGGGATCACATGTCCAAATGGATAGGAATATGGCACAGCACACCGGGAATTAACACAAAAACCGAGCAAGGAAGGCGTGTGACAAGGTGCGTGATAAGGCGTGTAGCAACGCCCGCACTGCTCATGCGCTCTTCCACTGCATCATGGGTGAACTGACCACATGAGGCATACAAGATGGCCGCCAGATCTAGGAAGCCTGCATTTTCCCATGCGGATTTATATCTTCTTGCAGAGCAAATCTGCGGCTGTCAGGGGCGCCTGTTCCTAGGCTCCTCCCACTGGCAGGACCTCAGCAGGGTGAGGAGGGCCTGGGTGCGCCTCACAAGGTGCTACAATATGGTCGCAGACTACCCACATTAGGTAAGTGCATGGGGACAGGCACACCAAGCAAGGAGTGCAACACAGTAGCCAGCAACCACATCAAATATCAAGCACGCACAACAAGTGGAAAAGATATTTCTTTTGGGTAAAACCAGGAGCAATGTAGTCCGCACATCTGATGCTTGAAGGTCTGCCCTACCCCCAGGATGCTTCAGGCCTCCTTATAGAGGAGTGTCACCCATCCTGGTGTTATGGTGGTGGCTCCTGTTGCAGTTACATAGCCCTGCCCTACCCCCAGGATGCTCCAGGCCTCAACACAGAGAAGTGTCACCCATCCTGGTGTTATGGTGGTTGCCCCTGTTGCAGTTACATAGCCCTGCCCTACCCCCAGGATGCTCCAGGCCTCCTTATAGAGGACTGCCACCCATCCTGGTGTTATGGTGTGTTATCCAGCCTGGTGTTATGGTGGTGGCTCCTGGTGCAGTTACATAGCCCTGCCCTACCCCCAGGATGCTCCAGGCCTCCTTATAGAGGAGTGCCATCCATCCTGGTGTTATGGTGGTGGCTCCTGTTGCAGCTACATAGCCCTGCCCTACCCCCAGGATGTTCCAGGCCTCAACACAGAGGAGTGTCACCCATGCTGGTGGTACAGTGGTGGCTCCTGTTGCAGTTACATAGCCCTGCCCTACCCCCAGGATGCTCCAGGCCTCAACACAGAGGTGTGTTATCCATCCTGGTGTTATGGTTGTTGCCCCTGTTTCAGTTACATAGCCCTACCCTACCCCCAGGATTATCCAGGCCTCAACACAGAGGAGTGTCACCCATCCTGGTGGTACAGTGGTGGCTCCTGTTGCAGCTACATAGCCCTACCCTACCCCCAGGATGCTCCAGGCCTCAACACAGAGGAGTGTCACCCATCCTGGTGCTATGGCGGCTGCAGCTACCGATGTGTGCAGACCTGCACTGTCCACACGTGGACCCTGTACCCCAGATGGCATGTTGCAGCACATCCCCGTGCAACACCCTGATGTGTCTGCTGTTGTTGCCAGGGCACAATGGTGGGACACATGAACCACGCCCCTGCCACTGTGCACAATGGCACCTGCCTATGCAGCCTTTGCATGTGTAGGACACATGTCGCAGACAGGCCCCTGGATGCAGGTGGCATATCAACAAAGTGCATATGTGCGGGCTGGGGCACATGCCCTGACCCCCCCCCCCCCGGTGCCCTGTGCACAAGGCACACCATCATGCAGCCCCCACGGCATGCCGCCCATGACACACAGTGTGACAATGGCACATATGGCATGGCAGTGCATGGCCACGCATGGAGAGGCTGCTGCTCGGGAAAGGGGGCCAGGAGGTGTACACCCACGGCACATAGGTTGAAGGACAGATATACGCAGCTGCACCCGCACACATGCAGGTGGCAGAGGCAACAGGAAGTGGGGGACAGATAGCACACAGCAGCCAGCTGCTGCACCCAGATATGTGTGACAAGCAAAAGCAGATGGCGAGGAATGCATGCCCCCTAACGGTCCCACCCATTTCTGTACCCACAGGTGGAGGACCTTCAGAAAAAGGGGCAGAAGCTGAGGCTATGGTACCCATGATTCCTGGCACGGGTGCTACACGACCAACGGCAACAACAGGACGGTGAGTGGCACAGGCTGTGACATGCGCCATGACAGGCTCTGGTGGGACGGCAGACATTGTGGCCACAGGACATGTGTGAAAGGTACCGTGGTGCTAATGCATGTCTTACCCCCACAGTGGATGCAGCTGGAGACCAGGCACCAGCAGGGCTGGACGCTGGAGATGGCCAGCCAGCGCCAGAGGACCGACGGCAGATGAGCCCTGAAGCGGAAGATGGCAGAGTAGCTGAAGAGGAGGGAGGGGGCGGCAGCGGGGAGGGGAGGGGAGCATGGATGGGAAGGGGGCAAGCGGGGAGGTGGTGGAGGGGTGCGGGGAGGGGGAGGGGGAGTGGGGAGGAGGAGGAGTGGAGTGGGGAGGGGTAGGCAGGGAGTGGGGTGGGGGATGTGGGGAGTGGGGAGGGGAAGAGGGGCATGGGGTGAGGGGGAGGGGGGTGAGGCAGGGTTTGGGGGTGGGAGGGCGGGGAGGGGGAGGGAGATGGGGAGGAGGCGGGTGGGGGGTGGGGCAGGCATGGAGGTGTGGCCAGCCCAGAGCAGTACAGGCCATCACAGGGCACTGGGGGCCCTTGTCATCTGCCCCATAGTGCCAGTGACGTACCCCGTCCGGGTGCAGAGCCTGCGCACATCAGCATGGGATGGCAGGCTGCACATGCAGCCACACAGACAAGAGGCGATGTGTGTCTGTGTGGGTGCATGTGAGGCCTCCGCATGGTTGCGGTGATGCGGGCACAGGCATACACCCTGCGGGAGCAGAGCCAAGCTGTGGGGCAGCTGACCAGCCACCCAAGCCAGGGTGGCCCCCAGGGGGTGTGAGTGCCAGCCAGACCCATGCCACCCCTGCCCTTTGGCGTCCTGTGCCCCAGGGCTGACAACACAGGTGAGATAGGGGGCGGCAGGGCCAGAGCCCTCGGAAGCACACAGCATGCCTATGTAACCCCCCCTAATGTAAATAAACCTCTGTTGTTGCCACGAACAATGGGTCCCAGTGTCTCATTTCGCAACATGGCAGTAGGGTGTGATTGGCAGGTATGTGCATGTCCCTGTGTGTCCCCCAGGGGGTACCAATACCAGGGGTATCACGGTGGTGAGGGGGGAACATCCACTGGGGACAGGCCCAGGGGACGGCCCAATCATCAGTGGGCAGGTGTAGGGACAGCGGTGTGGGTGGACCTACGTTTGGGGGCACAGATCCCAGAGGGCATAGATCTGGCCGCGACCTGGTGTGGACCACTGTTGGGTGCAGCACAGGGGAGTGGGGAGAGGGGTGGGGGGTCAGCAGGGAGGATGGTGGGGGGGCCCTCAGGGGGAGGGGGCGATGACAGGGAACCCGTATGCAGTACAGTATGCCAGCGGTGCAGGGGCAGGGGTGGAGGGAGAGGACGGAGGTGGGTGGGACAACTGTGGGGCAGGAACAGATCGGTAGGTGGGGCACAATGTGTATGGGGCACCAGCAGAGGAGGTGCCGCAGGATGGACACCGGTCCTGCTCAGTACAGTGCATGCAGATACGGTAGTGATGGTGGTGCAGACGTGCGTGGGGCGGATCGGACAGACAGGGGCAGTGCTGCCACAGATACCCCGCCTGGCTGGGCTATACATGGGGACAGAATGGGCCAGCATGAACCCAGGGGCAATGGGTACAGCAGGGGTGGTGGCGGAGGTGAGAGTAGGTGGCGCTGGGGCCCAGGGGGTGGTGGCTGTGCCATGGCTCAGATATGTTGCCAGTGGCAGGGGACACGAACACACGTGAGCGGGTCACAGGGCATCTGGGGTGGGGACCTGTGTGCGGGTTGTGGCACAGATGTGGCGGGGAGGGTGGGATGTGCACGACAGGACTGTGTTCCAGGGGGGCCTGGGGGGGTGGGCACAGGGGAGGGTGTGGTGGCAGACATGGCCATTCTGGGTGACGGATATGGGTGCGGGGGTGGCGGGGGGGGGGCTGGGGAGGCCCGGGTCATGACCAGAAGGGATTGTTAGGGGAGGAGGCACCCTGAGCAGGGAAGGGTGAGGGGCGTGTGCCCAGGGTGGCCACATGTGTGACAGGGGGACATGGGCCATTCAGCTGAAAGCATGGACACATGGCCACAAGTTATACCTGTGATAGCATTATTTAATGTGCACACTGAACCCCCCACCTACACCCTCCCCCTGCATCCTCTGCCACATCAGCCACGTCCCCAAACACCCCGTGGGGAGGGTGCTGCTTCTGCCATTGGCGCTGCTGCAACTGGCTGGTCCATGTGTGCCAACATTGCCTCATGCACCGCCACCATCCTGGCCATGCTGGCTGCCATCAACCCTGCCGTGTCATTCAGTGTCCGCACCTCGTGGAGGAGGCCACCCAGCACCAGCCATTGGCATTGCACCTCATGCCGCAGGCGATCCTGTCCCACCGCCATCTCACGCAATGCCATGTGTATGCCTGTGGGTGAGACACGGTGGAAGCCGTGAGACATGGGTTGCACATTCCACCTGTACACATGAAATGGCTGGCCAGACGGATCGGGTACTCACCCTCTGCATCCTCATGTGCTGCCTCAGAGTGGGAACGCATCTCCCTGATGACCTGGTGGATGGCTGCCTGTGCGGGCCGTGGTGCTGTATCCATGGATGGTGGTCCAGCTGTGTCACCAGCTGCAGCCCCCGCTGTGACATTGCTGTCACCTGCCTCATCTTCCGCCACGCCATCCTCTGAGAGGTGGTGTACTGCTGCATCCCCCTCCACCTCCAGTGGTGCCTCGTCCTCCTCAGTCCTAGATGCCACTGAAAGCATACACTGTGCAGTGAGCTACATTATAGTGTCTGTGAGGTGGGGACATGTATCCAGATGTACTGTCAGTGTGTTCAGGACAGTGTCTGGGTGGAGACAGCATGCTCCTGATGTGGGCAGCAAAGGGAGAAGTGTCCATGAGTGTGCATGTGGAGCAGTCACAAGAGAGATGTGCATGATATGGCTAACTGCTGCAAATGACCCCTGATGGCCATGGTGGGGCAGTTTACTGCCAGTAATCTGCCCCACCATAAATCTCCCTGACGGTCAGACGGTAGATACAGGACTGTGCCATGGATCTTCCAAGCAGAGAGTTTGCAGTGTGTATAGTGGGTAGATGCATGGGATCATACAGGCCATAAACATTTGGTGTGCATGAACCAAAAGCAGCAGTGCCATGGGGTACATAAAACACCATTTGTGCAGGTGGGACCAATGCCTCAGCCTGCGCAGCTGCAAGATAATACACCAGACAGAGCGGCATGATAGAAAGGGAGAAGCTGTACCCCTTTGCCCATGTGGGGCAAGTAATGATGGCAGAACAGTGCAGGGGATGGCTATGCAACGAGTGTTAGGTGCCTGAATGTACAAGATATTTCCTCTTTACATAAAGCTGGGAGGTCACAATGATGGCAAAACAGAAAACACATCCATACCAGTTGATCCAGACACCTGCTGCATATACATCACTGACCCGCTGCAATATGCTGCGGAACAGCCACTAATGCCATGCTCACAGAAGTCCATGATGGGGCATGCCATATTGGGCTACCCAATGTGTGGCCATAATGCATAGAAATGTAGAAGAATGATTGGCTGCAGTTCACAGCAGAGCCAGGACTGTGCGAGGTGGGCAAGCACATCCAGGCCACAAAATGAACAAATGAGAAACAAGCCCCATACCTTTGACTATGGAGACATTGCACCAACCAGTAGGCTACACCTCCAAACAGCTCTACACATAAGAACATATGATATGTCATATTGGGTCAGACCAAGGTCCATCAAATCCAGTATCCTGTTTCCAACAGTGGCCAATCCAGGTCACAGGTACCTAGCAGTTTCCCAAAAAGACCCACAGGTTCCATAATGCTTGTATCGCAGCAAGCAGTGGATTTCCTGGGTTCTCTTTAATAATGGTTTATGGACCTTTCCTCCAGGAACTTGTCCAAACTTTTTTAACCCCAGTTACACTAACAGCTTTTACTACATCCTCCTGAAATGAATTCCGGAGTTGGATTACACATTGAGTGAAAAAATATTTTCTCTTATTAGTCTTAAATAGACTGTAGCTTCAATGCATGCCCCCTAGTCTTTCTACTTTTTGATGGCATAAACAATTGTTCTACGTTTATCTGTTCCACTCATAAGAACATAAGATATGCCATATTGGGTCAGACCAAGGTCCATCAAGCACAGTATCCTGTTTCCAACAGTGGCCAATCTAGGTCATACGTACCTAGCAGTTTCCCCAAAAGACACAGGTTCCAAAATGCTTGTATTGGGTCAAGCAGTGATATCCTGGGTCTCTTATAATAATGGCTTATGGACCTTTCTTCCAGGAACTTGTCCAACCCTTTTTTAAACCCAACTACACTAACAGCTTTTACTACATCCTCCGGTAACAAATTCCAGAGTTTGATTACATGTTGAGTGAAAAAATATTTTCTCTTATTAGTCTTAAATAAGTTACCCTGTAGCTTCATTGCATGTCCCCTAGTCTTTCTATATTCTGATGACGTAAGCAATCAATCTACGTTTACACGTTCCACTTCATTCATTAATTTATAGACCTCTATCATATCTCCCCTCAACCATCTCTTTTTCAGGTTGAACAGCCCTTACCTTTTTAGCTTCTCTTCATAGGGGTATCCTTCCATCCTCTTTACCATTTTAAGATATCTATATCCTTTTTAAGATACGGTGACCAGAATTGCATACAATATTCAAGGTGTGGAAGCACCAGGGAACAATACAGAGACATTATAATATGGAGTGGAGGAGTGGCCTAGTGGTTGGGGCAGGGTACTTCAGGCCAGAAGGTCGGGGGTTCAAATCCCACTAGAGGATAGCAACCTTGGGCGGAAGGACTGGGGTTTCTAGTCCCACAGGTGCTCCTTGTGGTCTTGGGCAAGCCACTTAACCCTCCATAGCCCATGTTCCCTGTAAAATAGTTATTTCCAAGTTATAATGCCCTGTTCAATGTAATTTCAGTTTGTTCAATGTAAACCGCACTGATGCAGAATAGCGCGGTATATAAGAGAATGTAAATAAAAATAAAATTATAATATCCTTTGTTTTGTTTTCCATTCCTTTCCTTATGATACCTAGTATTCTATTTGTTCTCTTGGCCGCTGCTGGACACTGGGCGGAGGGTTTTAACATGTTATCCACGTTGACGCCTAAATCTTTTTCCTGGGTGATGGTTCCTAATGTGGAACCTTGCATCGTGTAACCATAGTTTGGGTTGTTCTTTCCTAGGTGCATAACTTTGCACTTGTCCATATTACATTTCATCTGCCATTTGGATGACCAGTCTTCCAATTTATAAAGATCCTCTTGCAATTTTCCACAATCCTCATGGGTTGTAACAACTTTAAATAGTTTTGTGTCATCTGCAAATTTGAAAACCTCACCCATGTGGGGCTACTGCTAGTGTCCTGCTAGGACCCCAGTGAGTAGGCCATGAACCATTGCTGCCCCAACCATTGAGGACTAACAGTAGACTACAGCACAGCAAGTAAGACTGCCCCTGATGCCCTTCACTGGGCTGTGTTGAGTCAAGCACAAACCAACTGCGGTTTGTCTGCTGGTCAACACACACAGCATGTGCATAGCACAACCACAAGCACCCAGCCATTTGCTCAGTGATTGGCATTCCCAGGCAGAGAATGCATCCACATCACTGGAGCCAGACACTATTCTAGCTCTATGTGAATACATAGCCGTGCCATGGTCACTTTTTGGTCATAGTGAGAGTGCCATCTCAGCATGACATACAGTGGCCACTTAGGCAATGCACATGGCAGATGGGCACAATGGCATCTCAGCCAGTGACCCTACCATTGTTGCAGATACATCCACAATCCTCTGCCTCTCCTTATTCACATTTTACAAACAGGCTGGGAAAAATTCAGACAATGTGAGCCAAAGTGCAGTGCAGAAAGTCACAGAACAAAGGGGAGCCATACACACAACATGCATACACTCTCATCGGTGCACTTTGCAAAGTGGAGATGGTTGGCATTGCTGTCTCAATGTCAGCTCAAGGTTAGCTAATGTGTGCTCTTTTTGCAGGCACTATTACCCTGATTGGCCTCACCACATGTTGTTACCGTGTGCTATTAGCCTCCAACCAGCTATGGATAGTGGAGCCTGTCAGTGCTGCTGGTGGGTGTTTCCACCCTTACTGGCTGCCTCCTTGAGGATTGCACATGCTGGAACTATACTTAGACTGTGAGCTAAACCTTGTCCACAGGAAGATGCAATACAGAAACCTCAGCAGGGGCCTGAACCTGTGATCTTCCACACATCAACCAGGTGCATTGCACCACAGTGGTGTCTTATGGTGATAACAGCTCCAGTTGCTGACATGCATCCATTCAACTTGCCTTTGGCACATGCTGCAATGTGCATAGCACACACAATCAGAACAAGACATCTATCTGCTGCAGGCTGATGCCACTTCCCACACCACCACCAACACTCTACCATGCAGACATGCCCACACACTGTCAGTGGTAGTGGTTGCAGACCCAGCATGTTAAACATGGGGTTTTGCGGGCACCTTGGGCACAAGATCTGGATGGGGGGCATCCCCCCGCCAGCTGCCTATGCAGGGGCCACATCACTGCCTGCCACTGATACATCTTGGGGGGAGAATAGCTGCCACTGCTGTGGTATTTCCCCGGGCACCTGCATTTTCCAGCAGGTACTATCAGCCTCTTCCTCCACAGCTGGGTTCAGTGGCATGGTGGGGGGTGGGACGCTGGCTTCTATGCCAAGGGTGCCATGTCCCTTGGACTGCCCCATGTGGCACATCACTGTTTCACACCAGCAGTATGTCAGTGTTCCACCACTGTCACTGTGTGATCTTGACGGACACAGATGGTGCTGTGGATGAAAGGTTCCTCTATGTGAGGAGCTTACAAAGGTTAGGCCTCCTCAACCTGTTGATGAAATAGCTGTGGCAAGATATGATAGAGGTCTATACAGTACTGAATGGCGCGGAATGGTTCACGATTGTTAACGCCATCAAAATATGGGGGGACTAAAGGACAGGCACTGCCGCTACAGTGTAACACATTTCAGACACATTGGGGCATATAGTTTGTCATTCAATACATTGGAAAACACTGGCACACAGTGTCAGTGTATGTCGTGATAGCACCTCAAATATCTGAGCTTCCGGAGGGTTTGGTCACAGTCCTGGAGAAAAGGTCATTATACGTTTATTCGGGGGACACTGAGGATTGGCTGTTTGGCCAAATACAGGCCTCTTTGACCATGAGTGGCTTTTTGGGATCCACCTAGGTACCTGTGCCCCTGATTGGGCACTTTTGGACAGAGGATATTGGGCTTGAAGGACCTTGGTCTGACACAGTATGGCATATATTCTGAACTTATGTTCTTATGCCCCTCTGTGCCACCCGGGCAGCTGCCTAGTATACCATGTCCACCAGCACCTCCCCACTGCATGACCATTGTGCTACCCCCTGTACCCCATTTTCACCATTAGCATGGCACCCTTTCCAACATGAGCACCATGCTGTTGCTACTAATGGAGCACTACTATCACTAACTTCGGCTCTCTTGTCAGTGCATCACATTGCTGACTTTTAAATAGTCTCTCTCCCCTCTACAAACATCTTTTCCATGAGGTTTTACTCGATCGGGTTCCCAGCATTAAAGGTCTTTTCAGGCCATTGTGCAATTAGCGGTACGGCAGCACAAACTTTAACCGCCCACTTCCCGCCCCAGTCACATCCACTATCCGCCCCCTGCGTCCTTAACATTGCCAGTGCCTTTACCGCACCTTAAAGTAGCATTTTTTTTGGTGTTAAGGGAGCAAGTGTGCCGATAGCCTGCGTTAATGGCACACATGCTCCCTTACTGCTGTTTAGTAAACATACCCCACAGAGTAACTCAGATATAGCAGATATAGTAGAAAAATAAAAGATATAGATAGGGGGATAGAATGATACCCCTATGAGGAAAGACTAAAGAGGGTAGGCTCTTCACCTTGCAGAAGAGATGATTGAAGGGAGATATGATAGAGATCTATACAATAATGAGTGGAGTGGAATGGATAAATGTAAATAAATTTTTTACTCTTTCAAAAAGTACAAAGACTAGGGGACACACAAATCAGTTAGTAAGTACCACATTTAAGACTAATTGGAGAAAATATTTTTCTCTCAGTGCATACTCAAATTCTGGAATTTGGTGCCAGAGGATTAGTAAAAGCTGTAGTGTAGCTGCATTAAAAGAGTTTTGGAAAAGTTTCTGGAGGAAAAGTCCATAAATCATTATTAAAGAGGACTGGGGAAATCCACTACTTATCCCTGGGACAAGCAGCATGGAATCTGTATACCTTCTGGGAACCCGACAGGCAGGTCTGGTACTATCTTTTTTGCTTCTCTGTGTGATTACTGTGCTGCCATCCCCCTCCCCCCCCCCCCCCCCCCACACACCAGCTGCAGTGGATTCCAATGGAGCCCTTCACAAACCTCTCTTTTGCCGCAATATGATGAAAATGTTTTGAGAGCTAGCTGTGTTAGTTTGGAGTAGCAAAAATGACAGAGGCAGGCGGTACCTTATAGGATAACCAATTTATTTAGGCTCATGCCTCTAAAATCGGTCATTCTATAAGGTGCCACTTGCCTCTGTTATTTTTGTGCCAACAATAACTTAATAAGTTGATGAGTCTCTGAACATCATTTACATGCGCAGTGGGGTTAGAGAGAGGCTACCAGATTTCTTCTATGCGAGTTCTCTCCAGCACCAACTACTATATGCATGAGTAAGTGCTATAAAACCCTGCAAGAAAAACAGAATCCATAGCCTGCGTGCCATAACATAATACCAGGACACATAGGTAGGACAGCACCAGTCCTAATCGTAAATGTGCCTGATTTAAATGGGATTTTGCATTAGACACACATGTGGTTTCGGAATAGGGACATACATGTTTTTGGCGCTGCATGAACAAAGCACTATAGAGTATGGGACATGGCTATATGCAGCAAATGGCTTTGTACGTCCCCACACTCACTGTATTCTGAAAGGTTAGATGTTCATGAACTCGCCCTTCTCCTTGATAGACCCTCGCACAGCCACACCTCCGTGTAAAACGTGCATCTCCTAAGCTGCTCCACTCACTGACAGTGTTATGCTGATGCAAACCACACATTAATACTGATGACACAGAAATGGTGATGTAAACTAGACTATCTATACCAGTCTATTGCATGCATCAAATACTGCAAAGATAGCTCTGTGCACTCTACAAGAGTTTAAAAGCAGGTAGCAAGTGATGTGTTTGACATGACATACCTCGCATCACAACATACATGGCAGTGGAAGACATCTTTATTATGCTTGCATTGGTCATCTCAGAAAACAGTCTGTGCAATGCTTCACTTTGGCCCAGAAGAAATCAGAAGAGGGTCTCTATAGCAAAACATTAGAACATTAGAACTGATAAGGGACCCGCAGAATGGGACTATTCAACAGTGCAAACAGTGCTAATAACTGACCAAAAGCACCATCTTCACTCTCTACAATTGTGGCACATTTCTAGAAACCTATGATGGTGCCCCCGAGCATGCTATTTGCACTGTTGACTGCTCTCATTCTGAGGGGTCCTTATTAGTGACAGGAATATGTTGTGACATTTTGCTACAGAGAATCTCTTCTGATTTAACCTCCCTGATTACACTGGCACCTGGTGACGCTGTGGTCATCCCTACGGTCCAGGTACCAGCTAGACATTTACGTCCCCCCAGATTAGCGGATGAGCACAATTAATCTTCCTGTGCATCACTCACACCACACACACACCACTACCATCCTCTGCAAAAACCATGCCCTGATCCATAGACAAATGCTGTGAGACCATAGAAACATAGAAATATGATGACAGAAAAAGACCACATGGCCTATCTAGTCTGCCCTTCCATATCAACAACTACAACAGTCCCCTTTTTACCTTTAGAGATCCTCTGTGTTTGTCCCATGCTTTTTTGAATTCAGTTACTGTCCTCATCTCTACCACCTCCACTGGGAGACTATTCCACGGATCCACCACTCTTTCCGTAAAGAAATATTTCCGCATATCACTCCTGAATCTATCTCCCTTCACCCTCATCCCATGTCCTCTCGTAGCAGAACTTGCTTTCAATTGAAAGAGGCTCTCTCCCTGAACATTTATGCCATGGAGGTTTTTAAACATCTCAATCATATCACCTCTATCCTGCCTTTCCTCTAAGGTGTACATATTAAGATCCTTCAGTCTGTCCTCATATGCTTTATAATGAAGACCACTAATCATTTTAGTAGCCACCCTCTGCACCGACTCCATCCTGTTCACATCCTTTTGAAGGTGCGGTCTCCAGAATTGCACACTATACTCCAAATGAGGTCGCACCAAAGACTTACAGAGAGGCATTATCACCTCCTTTTTTCTGCTAGCCATTCCTCTCCGTATGCACCCAAGCATCCTTCTAGCTTTTGCCATCGCCTTTTCTACCTGTTTATCTACTTTAAGATCATCAGACACAACCACGCCTAGGTCCCGCTCTTCTTTAGTGGACAAAAGTACTTCACCCCCTATACTATGTTGCTCCTTTGGATTGCTGCAGCCCAAATGCATAACCTTCCATTTTTTAACATTAATTCCAAGATGCCAAATTCTAGACCATTCTTCAAGCTTAGCTAGATCCCTCCTCATGTTATCTACACCTTCCTGGGTGTCTACTCTATTTCAGATTTTGGTATCATCTGCAAAGAGGCAAACCTTACCCGACAGCCCTTCCGCTATATCACTAACAAAGATGTTAAAAAGAATCGGACCAAGGACAGATCCCTGGGGCACACCACTGGTAATATCCTTCTCCTCAGAGTGAGCTCCATTTACCTGTACTCTTTGTCGCCTCCCACCCAACCAATTTCTAACCCAAGCAGTAACTTTAGGGTCCATCCCTAGGGTGCTCAGTTTGTTTATAAGTCGCCTGTGAGGAACAGTGTCAAAGGCTTTACTGACATCTAAATACACCACATCTAGAGCTCTCCCTCAGTCCAACTCCCTGGTCACCCAATCAAAGAAATCAATCAGATTTTTCTGACAAGATCTGCCTCTGGTGAACCCATGCTGCCTCGGATCCTGTAATCCGCTGGACTCCAGAAACCTCACTATTTTCTCTTTCAGCAGCGTTTCCAATAATTTACTCACCACCGAAGTTAAACTAACCGATCTGTAGTTTTTCAACCACATCCTTACTTCCGCTTTTGTGTAAAGGCACCACATGAGCCTCTCTCCAGTCCTTGGGCACCACGCCCGACTCCAACGAGGCATTGAAAAGGTCAGTCAGTGGAGTTGCTAGAACGTCCCCAAGTTCCCTCAGTATTCTAGGGTGTATCCCATCCGGTCCCATCGCTTTGTCTACTTTAAGTTGAGCTAGTTTCTCACGAACACAGTCTTCTGAAAATTGTTCAAGATGTCCCTCGCTTCTGTTCCTATTTGTGGGTGTTTTCTGAGGTCCTGCTCTTGGTTCTTCATCTGTGAACACAGAACAAAAATATTTGTTAAGCAATTTCGCTTTATCCTTATCAGCTTCTACATATTCCTCCCCTGCACCCTTGAGTCTGACAATACCACTTTTGCCCTTCCTCTTCTCACTAATATATCTGAAAAATGTCTTATCCCCCTGTTTTATTGCATTGGCTATTTCCTCCTCCTTTTGAATCTTTGCCTTCTTGACTACTTTGCTAGCTTCTCTAAGTTTTTCCAAATACAGATGCCTGTCTTCCTCTCTCTGTGATCTCTTGCATTTCATGAAGGCCTCCCTCTTTTTCTTCACTTTTTCAGCTACTTCTTTCGAAAACCATAGCAGTCTCCTTTTCCTTTTGCCTTTATTTACCATTTTAACAAAAAGGTTGGTTGCCCTTAAATTATCCCCTTTCAGTTTTGCCCACTGTTTTTCTACATCCCCCAGCTGTTCCCATCTCACTAAAGACTCCCTGAGGTATTGGCCTATCTTGGCAAAGTTAGTCTTCCTAAAGTCTAAGTTCCTCACCTTTTAATGGATTCTAACAGCCCTAGTGCTAATACTGAACCACACCATCTGGTGGTCACTGGATGCAAAATGATCTCCCACTACAACATTAGAAACACTTTCACCATTGGTAAGCACCAAGTCCAGTATGGCCCCTTCACGTGTGGGGTCTGTTACCAATTGCCTGAATAGTTCTCCCTGTAGAGAATCCAGGATCTCCTTCTAGATGATACTGCAGCAGGAATGTGCCAATCAACATCTGGCATATTGTGTCACCAGTAACCCCCCTAGAGCCAGGGGCGGGTAGGGTAGGTCAGCCTGGGCTATCCAAAACTTAAGGAGCAGGGTAGTGCAGTTGGCCCTGCACTTCCTTCTGGGTGTTGTAGTCCCTCTTGCTCTTTAAGCCAAGGAATAATTGTAGTCGAGTGGGTTAGGCAAAAATGACAAGTATTTTTTTCCCCTTCCGGGTGGATTCATTGCATATGAAATTAAGGACAAAAATGACCATACTTTTGGTACAAAGAAAAATACTTCAGGAACAAAACAGCTTCTGTGGTTTTCAGCTTTCACAAACAGTATTCAGAACCAACTTAAATGCAGCAGTCTCTTTTCAAACAAAGGCAAACACTCTTGCTTTTTCCCACTGCTGTTCCAACAGCCTTGTTAATAGCTAGTTTAGCACAGAGATATGATGTGATCTGCTAAGGACAGCGTACAATCCATCTGCTCATCTGATGTCTGTTCATTAACAAACTCTGCCTGCATTTCCTCACAGTCACTTTCAGACAAGTAAGTTTGTGGATAATTATACGGTACTTCAAAGTGCAGTCTCTCTTTACTTCTCCGAGACTTCTCTTCACCGGGTGCTATAGAGCAGGGTGAACCATTACCATATATATGGTATTTAGCTAAGGGGGAGTCCAGCAAACCCTGGCAGCCACAGGGAAAACTTTCAAACCCAGTTTCCCTTCTACACGGCTTATACAGCCTACCTTTTGGCTTTTTCACAGAGGGATTTCTTAGCACAGCTGGGTCAGCAAGGCTTTCACACACCGGCTGTGTTTTCCTGCCTTTTAACCTTTCTTTTCTCTCAGTCATACAAAGGTCCTCTGGCCAGCACGTCTCTCCCTCTCTGGACCTGAAGCTCTCCGTTTGGAAATTCTCTTCTGGTCTCCTTCTCCAACTGCAGCTGATTCTCCCACGGGTTCTCCAGCTCTCTCTGGTTCTCCCTCCGGTTCTCCAGCTTTCTTCTGGTGAGTACTTTTTATATGCCTGTGTCTTAGGGCTTAACTGCGCCCCTCCCCCAACCAGGTGCTTCTCCTTAATCCCTGAGCTCGGGGCTACTTTGCAGTTTGGGCGTGTTCTCTCCCCTCGTGACACACTCTGTTTATGTTGTCCATGGCAACCCTGGGCCATGTGCTTTTCCTGGCTGTCAGTTTCTGACACAATCTCTTCAGCTTCACCCAGTTCCATATCCTCGGAAGGATCCTCTACATGACAATTGAAATCTCCTATCAGTAGCACTTCCCCTTTCCTAGCAATGCTGCATATGTCTTCAATTAACTCTCTGTCCACCTCTTCCTCTTGTGAGGGAGGTCTGTATATCACACCAATGCAAATAGATTTCTCTTTCCCTCTTTCTAGTTTAACCCACAATGCCTCCTCTCTCCCTTTTAAGCTCTGTAATTCCAAAGCTTTAATAGTAGTTTTTACATTATAGTGCCACTCCTCCTCCCCTTCTTCCTACCCTGTCCTTTCTGAATAAAGTATAGCCAGGTATAGTTACATCCCAATCATGGTTTTCTGTGAACCATGTTTCTGTAACTGTCACTAAATCCAAGTCAGCCACTCCCACCAAAGCTTCAACATCAGGAATCTTATTTCCCATGCTACGGGCATTTATACACACTGCTTTCCATATGTTACCCCTGTTACCCATTTCCATAAAGGTATTTAATGTATCACCTACTTGGGGGCTTTCACTTACCTGGGGGCTTTCTTCACCCATCCCCAACGAATCTAGTTTAAAGCCCTCTTCAGTAGATTAGCCAGTCTACTACCGAAGATGCGTTGACCTTTCTTGGACAGATGGATGCCATCTCTGCTCTGCAACCCTTGGAACAGCATCCCATGGTCTAGGAAACCAAAACGCTCTCGATGACACCATCCACGCAGCCATGCATTCATCTCCAGGATGCGAGCCTCTCTGCCTTGGCCTTTACCCTCAACAGGGAGGATTGAAGAGAACACCACCTGTGCACCTAACTGCTTCACCCTCTGTCCCAGAGCCATGAAGTCACTTTTGATACTTTCTGAGGTATACCTGGCAGTATCATTTGTTCCAACATGGATTAGCAACATTGGGTAATAGTCAGTGGGCTTGATGAGTCTTGGCAAATTCTCCGTAACATCTTGGATTTTGGCACCAGGCAGAGAGCATACCTCTCTGGACATTAAGTCTGGTCAGCAGATGGACGCCTCAGTACCCCTCAGAAGAGAGTCCAACCATCACTACCCTTTGTTTCCTTCTGGTCACTGATTCTGCAACTTTGGGGTACTTGAGCTCTGGCTCTTCCCTTTCCAGGGATGCTTTCACCTCCTCCACTTCCAGGGCTGCATAATGGTTCTTCAATTCAAGGGCTGGAGAAGTTGGATTGGTGATTTTGCAGGCCCTGGTGACTTGTGTCCAACCATCGACATTCTGTTGGCACCCATCTTCTCCTCTGCTGGAGAGCTTGGTTGCTGAAAGTACTTCTCACTGTCTTGAATGCTCCTCAGCCTCGCCACCTCCTCTCTGAGTTCCTCCACTTGTTTCCTCAGAGCTTCAGCATGCCGGCACCCTGCACATGGAACCGGTCCTTCTACTGGCATTAGGACCTCTGTCTGGACTGAGGCAGAAGCTGTAACGGGGGCAACAGCTTTAGTGATACGATTTTTCCCAGCCATTGTTCTGTTCGTGGAGCTTAGGTATCTGTTAAAGGAAAAGAGAGAGATCTACCAAGTACCAGCCAGTTTCCCAGCTGTCCTTTCAGAGAAAAAGAAGTTAAATCTCTTTAATTATATTCAAAAGTGCTGGTCCAATTCTCTGTGATTTGTTAAATGGGGAGGTGCCCTATAAAGCAAGACTGCTCACTAGGGGTGGGTGGAAGTCGGGGTGGGTAGGGAGGGAACTAACTCCTGATTAGGTGTTAGTAGTTTCCAAACCCGAGGAGGTTACTAGAGTTCAGCAACCTACTGTGCTCAAGGAAAGTTCCACTAAAGCAACAAAAAGAAAGTAACCTTGCTTTCAAAATATACAAAAAAAACCTTTTAAGAGCTCCCAGTCAGCGAGCTAGCAATTTAATATAATAAAATAAACCCTCAAATCCTTACTGTTGGTTGATCTGTAGAGCCCTTGTTAGGAAAGCCTCAACAGGGCAGGGCACTGGAGCCTTTTATGCAGGCCTCAGCTGCTCTCAGGTAATCAGGCCCACTAACTCCTGATTAGGTGTTAGCAGTTTCCAAACCTGAGGAGGTTACTAGAGTTCAGCAACCTACTGTGCTCAAGGAAAGTTCCACTAAAACACCAAAAAGAAAGTAGCCTTGCTTTAAAATATACAAAAAAAACCCTTTTAAGAGCTCCCAGTCACAGAGCTAGCAGTTTAATATAATAAAATAAACCCTCAAATCCTTACTGTTGGTTGATCTGTAGAGCCCTTGTTAGGAAAGACCATGATGGTGTGGCGTCTCAGGACTTCACAGCTGATCTGCATTTCTCAGGCAAACACGATTCTGCGCCCTACTACCTCACATACCATCCCTACATCTACATTCACATTGTTCCGGACACTAGAAATGTTCGGGAAGCCGAGATTAGCCCCTTTGGCACAAGTAGCAAATGTCAGCATAGAATAAAGTCTAATGCAGTGCTTTATATTTCTGTGGGGGTGTTTTATTTATTGTTCTTTATCCTTCACAAACATCCCCTCACTTGTGCATTCCATTCTGTACAACTGCATCTTATGCACTCGCAGACAGCAGACACACCAGTTCAGTACAGATGTGTCACAGCCATTTATCTTTATGGAATGCGTTGGGGATTGGAGCAGAATATTTCTAAGTCCTGGCCTTATTCCACATTTCCGCAGGTATGACTTGGACTTCCACGGGTAACGCTGAAGATGTACATGGGCCTCTACTGAATACGCTTTATACATCTCTGCGGCTGGCCACACTCCTGTTCTGCCCCCTCCCACCCACGTTCAGAGATCCCCGTACTAGCGCCATGTACGTGCAGGTACATGTGTTTTCAGAATACGGTTCTAGACATATTCATGAGAAAAACATCTATCCCACACATCTAATCAAATGTTTTGTGGTTCAGAATGACCCCCTTGCAGTGTGATACAGTGGTGTATTTCCCTCATAGCCAGAATCAGCCATGTGGGGTATTCATGTATTCTATGTGTCTCATAGGAAGTGTCAGGTGGTATTAAGAGTTAGATGTGTGGGTGTGCCATGGGGAAAAACAGGTTTGTTTCATTGGGAATGTTGAGAAGTGTATGCATCTGTCTGTCTGTGTGTGTGTCATGGGGAGTATTAGCTACATACATGCATGTGTGTCATGGGGAGTGTCAAGGGCTTTGTGCATATGTATGTGTGTGTGTCAAGAGGAGTATCAGGGGCTACAGTTTTGGTCAACGTTATTGGCACCCTTGCAGTTCAACCCCTTAATGTCTAATATTTCCTAAAGAAATGGCCAGTGAAATGGCTTTGGGCTATATATGCACACATATTTGACACAAAATAATCACATAAAACAAGACCAATTAAAAAAGGAAATAGTAGGAAATAGTATAAAAACTGGGACACTGCCAGGACATGATTATTCAAAACAAAACCCCTTCAAAATTCCCTATAGTATAAAAAATTAATAATTAAACAATACTCATGGTAAAATTAATATTGGACTATTTGCCACGAGGAAAACTTCCTCCTGAACCAAAACGTCCTTTTAATTCTTTTTATATTGTGAACCCACTGCTCATAATTCACAGGCCGTGTGCAAATTTAAACAAGGGAAAATGGCATCTTGCCAATCCCTCAAACAGACATAAGAGAATAGTGACAAAGGACTAGCAGTCGACTAAATGAATGAAAAAATGCCAATTTAGCTTTCGATCATAATTCAATCATGGTGCCATTCACCAGCGTAGGGAAGTTGATAAATATAATGCTTCGTCATCGTCACCGTCACCATCTTCAAAAATTCCAAACCACTGAAGTCTGCTGTTGGAAGGTCATACCGCAAGCCACTGAGTTCAGCTGTTGAGAAGTCATACCACTACATAGCGCCATGTTTCAAGCCATCATTAACCATTCGGCCCTTCTTCAGGCTAGACTGAATACCGTTGTAGAACATTCAGATCTTTTTAAAGGGACAAGGAACTGACGTCAGAAGATCCCAAAATAGCCAATAAGAAACCACTGAGTAACTTATACTACGTTCCACCAATCCAAGTCCAAATTAAGACCATGGGGCACAATGGTGTTTAATTTAAAGATCCAGCGCTGCTCCAAGTATTGTAAATGAGCAAGCCTATCGCCTCCCCGAAAATCAACAGAAACCTGGTTGATAATCCTTCAGGCCAAATCATGAAAGGAGTGACCCTGAGTAATACAATGCGTCACCATAGGTGCCGAAACAACTTGTGTATTCAATCGGGAACGATGTTCTTGCAATCGCAAATTCATAGGCCGTGTAGTCCTACCTACATATTTCAATGCACATGGGCTGCCAGGGTATTGGACAGAGCCCACACTCAAATTAGAATTAATAAGATCCAAAAGAAAAGGGGTAAAAGATTCCCAGTGTTGTTTCAGTAATGAAACCAGATGGATTATTGTCAACAATCAATACACCTAGACTATAGGAGGAAATTTGAGAGACTGCTGGTTCAAGCCTTAGATGGTTATGTGACAATATATAAGTCCCATGTGACGGTCAAAGAAAGGGGATGAAAGCAATCAGCTTTCCAAACATTGGCATCCAGAATATTGTCAACTTTCAGTAACAGATAGAAGGCAAATTTTTTTCCAGTGCACTCAGTCCCCAGGCCTTTGGAATTAGTCAAGAAGGAAAATCTATTTAAAGTTTGGAAAAGGTTGTGCTGCTAATTTTCAATCTTCTGAATAATGTTATTAATGTATTAGGATTTAGCCTGTTTCATCTTAGTTCTATAATTTGCATGCAGCTGCTCACAGAGTTCTAGGTCATGGAGGTATTTACCCTTCCTCCATCGGAATTCTTACTGCCATAGTATTCTCCTGAGTTGAGTTAGTTCAGTGTTATATCAGGGATTATGAGAATGTGATGTTTCCGACTAACAGGAACATGCTGATCTAGAATAGTACTAAAATGAGATGATCAAGTGAGGACTTTCTCATCTGAGTACCAGGAGGAGAAAAGATTCTATATTGATCCTTGCGGTGTTGCAAGTAGAACACATACCTGCGTTAGGAGATATAAGTTTTGCAGTGGTCAGACAGTTAAAGATAGCAAAAGGTGGCCAAGTTAAGAGAGTGGTGAAATAAATGGCAGCTGAGGCAGGAATAGAAGGGGGCTGCTCCTGTCCCTGCCCCACTAGACACCAGGGAATCTCTTGGGAAAGTTCCAGGGGGGTTCTTTGCAGGATGGATGTGTATGGGGGGAGGGGGGTCTTATCTTCAGAGAGGTCTGTTGTTGGAGTGAATTTTTAGGAAGGATCAACTTTTTTGGTGGTGGTCTGGATTGGGAAGGGCGGGGGTCTGGTGCAGGGAAACTGTGCTTTGATGTATTGTTGTTTGGGGGAAGGTGCTGAAAGGGGGTCTAGGAACTGTGGGAGGGAAGTGCTTTAGGGGTGTATCTGATCAAGGGGTTTCATTGTGTGTTTAGAGGGATTATCTCTCTGTGAGTTATTTGTTGGGATGATGTGATTGGAGGAGTGTGGGGTGCAGGGAAACCTGTGGTAACCATTGCCAAACTTAAGTAAAAGGGTCCCTTAATGTGCATGAGAATACAGAAATAGTGTAGTATCAGATCAGAGACCAGTAGCATAAGAATATTAATGTTTGTCCACAATACACAAAGCCTGCTTACTTCTCTTTTCCTCTTGGCATAAGGTCTTCCCTTAAAAGGTGTACTAAAGAAAGCCTAGCAAATGTTGCTGCTTGACAGTGAGCTACTGGACCCCAGGAAGGGACGTGAACAAAAAACAAGCCTCAAGAAACACAGCTAAGCAAGAGTTTGACAAGTGCAGGTATGACATGTGATCTAGGGAGGCATATTTAAACCTGTTAGCAGACCCGGTAACTGGCTAAACTGCGCTCAATGAGGTATTCAGCGGCACTGATGAATATCCCCTTCTACCCGGTTTACATGCTCTGATGCTAACCGCTTAGTATCGGGGCATTCTGGGGTGGAGCGGGGCAGCACATTAGGTGAGCCAATCAGTGGCATTATTCAGTTGCTAATCAGCTAAACTAAACCTGTTAACATTATACAGAAGAAGGGCTGTCCTACCCTTAGTCAGCTTAGCTATCCAGACAGTGGCTGAAAATCACTGCTGACCAGTTAGATAAAATGCTAACCGGGCAACCTGGATATTCAGTGCCGGTGGCCAGATATGGCCCCATCATTCAGTATCTGGGCATGATTTAAAGTGGTGATGGCCAGTTGTTTTAACAGCGCTGACCGCCTCCACTGAATATGTTCCCTAGATGTTTGAGGATTAGCATCAGGCTTTAAGTCCTTATAAAAGGCCCTAATGGCTTCCACGTTCAAGTGCTACATTCAAATGACTAGTACTGTAGGTCATCCTGGACCTAAAGATGCATGGGAGCAGCTGCCTCCTTGCTGTCCTCTGCAAACTCTAGGCTCATACTCTCTCTGGTCCTCTCAGCTCTCACCCACCTTCTTTCCCCTTCTCCTTTTTGTTTCTCTGCGTCTGTTCTCCTTCTTCCTGTCTCTCTCTTCTCTGTGGCCTTCTCCTTTGTCTCTTTAACTCTGTCCTTCTACTATTTGACTTTACTCTTTCCTCTTCCATTACTGATACAGGTATTCCTGCCCCAGGAGCTACACATCCTGCATTTTAAACCCCACAATGTGTCTAGGTTAAAAAAATGTTAATATTTTGCCCTAGGCAGGTGTTAAAAATTAGATCTTAATCAATATATCCTAATTAGTAAAGAGAGGAAAGCATACCATGGGATTTCATGTGTATCTGCTAAAATCTTAATTGTACATGATGTACCTTTATGTGCTCATGCTAATTTTAACATGTCCATTCTAACATCCCCATTGGTTTAAAGGCCTTTTTACGAAAATGTGGCAAACATTTGCAGTTACTGTACATTACAAAATTAACATGCAGCAACTGTAAAGCCTCTGTGTTAACCTTTGGGGGCATACAGTTAACACAGAGATAGTAAACTTACTGTACTACACGTTAACTGATCTATTTTATCTGCTGCATTACCAGTGGATTTAACTGCAAGGTGCTGTTCATACTGATTCCCTGTCAAGTCCCCTATCCATCCCATACTATGTAATTAATGTGGGAATTAGCGCGCACTAAGTATCAAGCTGCTGAATTAACCATTAGCAAACTGTGTGCTAATAGCATGCGCTAAATCTCACATGAAGGCTTAACGTACTTCAGCAAGCTAGTAAAGGCACATTTTAGATAGGATATGGAGATCAGAATTGAAATGTCCAAGCCCCAACATGTAGCTTTGTGCTGGCATATTAGAAACTGTTCTGCTGAAAGTGGAGACGTTTCTGGAATACACTTACATGGGCCCAGGGGAAGGGGCGACTTTAGAAAAAACATATATGTGAAAAGCCAGCGGGGAAATTCCAGCAACCTACAGTATCCCCCTTATTCCCTCCTGTAAACGGATAGACAAAATGCGCACTTTGTCAAAATTTGTTAATGATGAGGAGGTATAAATCTGGATGTGGGCAACTGTGGTCGTGCAGATGCCACCCCCATCTGAAATGAAGATGCTCATGTGTTTTTGGCCCTGCCCATGGTATGCCTCAAAACACCCCCAGGAAAGCCTCTGTCCAAAATATTTAAAGATGCAAGTTCTCGCTGCTGAAATGTGTAAACTGTAGCCTTTCTAAAATTGTGCTTCAACGTAAATGTGACTTGCACGTGTAGAGACAGTTTAAATGTTAGTGTGAGAGAAGAAGCGCCATCCAGTGTCCCTAATAAATATTACAACGAAGGATAGAGAAAAACCTGACATTTTCCAGAACAGGGAAGGTTCTAGCTGCCAGACATTTCATGCTGAGCTACTCTCCTTCTGAGACATCAGGGTGCTGGCAGACTTTGCACAGACATCAACCCTCTGCTCTTGCCTCCTAGGCTGCTGCTGTAAGCCTGCTGCTCACTCTAGATAGAATGAGTACCTAGATAAGAGGAGACTCCTTTGGGAGGGAAAATCCCACTTTGTATATAAACAACTTCCACTGCCACTGCAGTATGCAGAAGTACACATCTGACCTTAAGGGACAGGTGTCTTTGGGCACTCAACCACTCTTCCAAAAGGAAACACAGGTGTATTTTGTATCTAGCCACTCATACTGTCTAGACTGAGCAGCAGGCTTACAGCAGCATCCTAGGAGGAGAGAACAGAGGGTTGTTTGCAAAATCTGCCAGCATCCCGCTGTCTCAGAAGGAGAGTAGCTCAGCCTGTGACAGAGGTTCCAAGAACTGTATCAGCAGCCAAGTCTTCCAGTTCATCAGAGCCAGGAGCCCAGCAGAGCAGTTCCAGGGACCTGCATCTACAGAATCCATCAGCTCTCAGGAAGACAAGAATCCCAAGCAATCAGCATATACCAGTGGCACCAGATCCAAGTGTGACATTCAGCACAGCATCAGTGACCTGTGTCTACCTCACATACAGATTCAAGTACACTAGAAGAAAATGTGCTAGAAAGAGGAAGGAAGGATTTCAACCAGACTAAATAATAAAGTGCATGGTGAAGAAATCCGATTAATTAGCAAGGGACTCAAGAGTGGTGAAAAGAGGAGTAACTGTTCAAATTAAGATAGAGTAATTTGAAGGAGTGTGGTAAAATAACCGAGAGGAGAAAGAAATTATCAATTTGTAACCATTTTTGACTGTGAAGAAGGGATTTAACTGCTTTTAACATAGTTCTTGTTGGTGCTTCTGCCAATTGTTGTTCTACTCAGTGACCCGAACGTTTAAGTAAAACCTCGTTCAGAACACAATTTCTGGCCTGGACTCATATTTTTGAGACGGGAGTGGTGTGAGAGTGTCGAGTGCCAAGGCCCTCCTGGCCAATGCCAGTCCCCACAGAAAAGAACCCTGATAATTGAACCCAAGAATAAAGTCTGAAAGACAATAAAAAGCTCTTGAGTTGGTGTGCTCCCTTGTTTGCCAAGCATCTTGTGAGGTGGCTGCAGAAAGGGGACTGCAATGTTTTTCTACTGCCAGAGCCACGTTTGAAAATATAAATAAGGCTTCTAAAATAATCCTCATAGTGCATAGCATGCTACTGTTAGCACGTGCTAGACAGCCTTCAATGCACACTACATTTTAGTGCTTAGGCTGCTCGGTCATGTTACATGATGACTAACTGCGGCACTCTACCTTAGGGACTGCGAATGCTGTGCTGCCGACCTTTTCAATAATCCAATATATTCCATGCATAGTTCAAAACAAATGGACTGCTTAATTTTTTTTCACAAATTTCTGAAATGTTCACCTACTGTATGTTTTCATTTACTTGTTTTTTTCCAAGCCATTTAAAAATTTATATCCATTTCATTACCTAAAGCTGGTAAATGTCAGCTCTGCAAACAGGACAAAAAAATTGATATAGCTCTTTCTGCATAACCTGTCTAATAAATTCAAAAGGTGTCACTTGCATGGAAGGGTCTGTATTCCTCAGCCATAATTTGTCACCAAGAGACAGTTCTAGGGCGTTTCACAGTTGCATGCCAATGTTTATTTCAGGCCTTATCTTCAGTACACATTTCTTGCTACTTGAAAATAATTCCCCATATCTGTCATTATAAGAACAAAGCAAATGCACTTTCCATGGAAGGGCATTATTCAGTACATTAGACACTAGTATGACAGTGTTCCTCATCTCACAGCTGCACATAACAATAGGTCCTCTCAGTCAAGAAACTGAGGCTTTGTTGTAAAATTTACAGCAAAACAGGCAGCGAAAATAATGACTCCCCCCATATTTTTTATTGTGATCAACAAAGCCCCTGAAAAAGCATCCCTGATCATATTGTAGATTTTTGTAGCATAACATCATGGTATGGAAAAAAGATTCCTGCCAGCTTAAAATCAGATGAGAAATACCATTGTGGAGGTGCTTTATGCATGGAGAGGCGAACCCTTCACAAAGGAAACCAAGAAGGTACAGAAACAAAGGGGTAAGAACAGAAGAAATGAATGTAATAATAATAATGTTAAGGTCATTGTGATGAAAGAACAAAAGAAATAGTAAGAAAAATATTGAGAAAAATAAGAATAGAATTGAAAACAATTGTATACAACACGGTTTAATATAATTATTAATTTATATTTATTCTTTCATTCCTACTTCTTTGCCTTTGTTTCTTCTGCAAAACTGTCTGAAACATTAGTTGCAATATGGCATCCAAAGTTCATCAGAACCACCTATTAAGCTGAGTTTGTAATAGTGATTCATAATGGTTATGAGGCACCCAAAATTAGGACTAGGACGCATTCAATGGTTTAAACAAATACATATTGCAATGTCTAATACTAAGAAAGGACAACAATATGGTTTAAAAGCCCAGAGTGTATCAGAAAAGTTTTGTAAATCTTATTATGTCCCTTTTTAGATTAATGCCCACCCAGAATTGTGTAATTTGTTATCACCAATCATACCCTGTCATGGTTAGACAACGGTGACTGGTCCAGCTTTGTTACAGAAGCCAGTTTCTTCGTCTTTCCCTAGCTCTGCCTGTATTTCTTTTCTCTATAGGCTGATTTGATGAGCCTCTTTTAGAAATTATCCTTGCTCATTTTTACTTTGTTGTTTCCATTGTTCTTTGAGACATTTGAGTTTCTCGTTCACAGAATACTATTAGTTTCTATATCTTCATTCTTAATCCTATCTTGCATTTAACTAATCTTAAAAATCCCATTTCACTTACTTGAATTCTGCTGACTTCTGTAGCTGACCCCTCTAGTACATACCCAGAAAACATATCTATGGGCTACAGTTGTACAAGGGGAGACCACATCTTCCTTACCTTCTGGGTTCTGAGGGGTGCAGGTGAGGGGAGGAGAGGGGACAGAAGACTTGCTTCAAGGTCCTATTCTTGCTGAATGTTTTACAGGGAACTAGTGCCTCTCTCTCTCTCTCTCTCTCTCTCTCTCTCTCTTTTCTCAGTTACTGAAAGTGAAATCCATTCCAGTCTAACTTGTGGCTGTAAAAACAGCTTTTACTAGGTGATTAAAAGAAAGCAGAATAAAGAAAATACTACCTTTTAACATTCAGAAGGGAGACTATGATAAAATGAGGAAAATAGTTAAGAAAAAACTAAAAGGAGCAGTTGCAAAGGTTAAAGACTTAGATCAAGCTTGGGTGTTGTTTAAAAATACTATCTTGGAAGCCCAGATCAGCTGTATTCCACGCTTTAAGAAAAGTGCAAGGACGTCCAAAAAACTGCCAGCATGGTTTAAAGGTGAGGTCAGAGAGGCTGTTGTTGCCAAAAGAACATTTTTCAGGAAATGGAAAAAAGAGCCAAATGACGAAAACTGGAAACAGAAAAAGCACTGGCAAGTTAATTGCAAGGCATTGATAAGGCAGGCAAAGAGAGAATTTGAGAAGAAACTTGCTGTGGAAGCAAAAACGCATAATAAAGACTTTTTCAAGTACATTCAAAGCAAAAATCCCATGAGAGAGTCAGTTGGACCATTAGATGATAGAGGGGTAAAAGGGGCAGTAAGAGGAGACAAGACTATAGCATCTTTACTGAGGAAGATGTAGGGATGTTAACCATGACTGAAGTGGTATTTGAAGGTGATACTGTGGAAGAATTGAAAGAAATATTGATACAGTGGGAAGATGTATTACAACTATTTGATAAACTGAAGAGTAGCAAATCACCTGGACCGGATGTTACATCCAAAGGTGTTGAAAGAACTGAAATATGAGATTGCAGACCTGCTATTAGTAATCTGTGAACTATCATTAAAATCATCTGTAATACCTGAAAATTGGAGGATCGCCAATATAATGCCAATTTGGGAGTGATCCGGGAAACTACAGATCGGTGAGTCTGACATCAGTACTAGGAAAAATGGTAGAAACCATCATAAAGAACAAATTTACTGAACATGTAGATAGTCATAGCTTAATGGGAGACAGCCAACTTAGCTTTAGACAAAGAAGATCTTGTCTTACTAATCTGTTTTTTTTTGTGAAGGTGTGAATAAACAGGTAGACAAAGGTGAGTGGATTGATATAGTATATCTGGACTTTCAGAAAGCCTTAGACAAGGTCCCTCATCAGAGACTTTTGGCAAAAGTAAAATGTCATGTCGGGAACCATTGGTGATGAAAGAAGAAGTTGAAGCAGCATTGAAAGCCTTATCAAAGAACAAAGCACCAAGCATTGATAGCATTCCCATAGAAGTATTGCAGCAATCTGATGCAGCTGTTACCATACTTATAAGGCTCTGCCAAGAAATATGGAAGACAACATCATGGCCAACTGACTGGAAAAGATCTGTGTTTATACCAATACTAAAGAAAGGTGATCCAACTGACTGTGGAAATTATCGAACAATCGCTCTGATCCCACTTGCCAGCAAGTTCTACTGAACATTATTCAAAAGAGACTACAACCATACCTGGAACAAGAACTACCTGAAGTGCAAGCAGGGTTCAGGAAAGGGCGAGGAACGAGAGACATCATTGCGGATGTGAGATGGATCCTTGAAAAGACTAAAGAATACCAAAAGGATATCTATTTGTGCTTTATTGACTATAGCAAGGCTTTTGACTGTGTAAACCATGAGAAACTCTGGGCCACATTAAGAAGCATGGGTATACCAGAACACCTGATCGTTCTCTTGCGCAATCTGTTCATTGATCAAGAAGCAACAGTTCGAACGGAACAAGGAGAAACAGAATGGTTTAAAATAAGCAAAGGTGTAAGACAAGGCTGCATACTTTCCCCCTACCTGTTTAATTTATATGCAGAACAAATCATCAGAGAAGCAGGATTATATGAAGACAACAGAGGTGTGAAGATTGGTGGAAGACTCATCAACAACCTTCGCTATGCTGATGATACCACATTACTGGCTAAAAGTGAAGATGATCTGAAACATTTGCTTCTCACAATCAAAGAACATAGTCTCAAAATGGGCCTGCACCTTAATGTAAAGAAGACAAAGATCATGACAACTGGCATAATCAACAGGTTCATCGTTGAAGGAGAAGAAATTGAAATTGTGAACAACTTTAACCTACTTGGATCAACTATCAATAAAGAAGCAACAAGCAGTCAAGAAATCAGACGACGCATTGCTCTTGGCAGAATGGCTATGAAAGACCTAGATAAGATTCTCAAGAGAAGAGATGTCTCTCTCCATACAAAGATTCGACTTGTTCAATCCATGGTATTTTCAATAACATCATATGGATGTGAAAGCTGGACAGTGAAAAAGACAGACAGGAAGAAAATTGATGCCTTTGAATTATGGTGCTGGCGGCGAATACTGTGTATACCATGGACTGCCCGAAGAACAAGCCAGTCGGTTCTAGAGGAGATCAAACCTAAGCTTTCTTTAGAAGCTCAGATGACAAGACTTCGACTTTCATACTTTGGACACATCATGCGAAGAGAGAGATCATTAGAGAAAGACATCATGCTTGGCAATATAGAAGGTCAACGCAAAAGAGGAAGGCCAGCAATGAGATGGATCAATGCAATAACAGCAGCTACGGGTACCAGTCTGTCAACAATGAGCTGCCTGACTGAAGACCGAACACAAATTAGGATAGCTATCCAGAGGGTCGCTATGAGTTCACTCCGACTTGACGGCACTTAACAACAACAACAACAAAATGTCATGGGATAGGAGGCAGTGCACTATTGTGGATCAGGAACTGGTTAAAAGATAGAAAGCAGAGGGTAGGGCTAAATAGACAATTTTCCCAATGGAAAAAGGTGAATAGTGGATTACCCCAGGGATCTGTGCTGGGTCCAGTGATTTTTGACATATTCATAAATGACCTGGAAAAGGGAATAACGAGTGAGGCTATCAAATTTGCAGATGACATAAAACTATTTAAAGTTGTTAAAACCCAAGAGGATTGTGGAAAATTGCCATAGGATCTTGATAAATTGGAAGACTGGGCATCCAAATGACAGATGAAATTTAATGTGGACAAGTGCAAAGTTATGCACCTAGGAAAGAACAACCCAAACTATGGTTATATGATGCAAGGTTCCACATTGAGAACCACCACCCAGGAAAAAGATTTACGCGTCATCGTGGATAACATGTTAAAACCTTTTGCTCAGTGTGCAGCGGCGGCCAAGAGAGCAAATAGAATGCTAGGTATCATAAGGAAAGGAATGGAAAATAAAACAAAGGATATTATAATGCATCTGTATCGTTCCATAGTGCGACCGCACCTTGAATATTGTGTGCAATTCTGGTCACTATATCTTAAAAAAGATAGCGTTATTAGAAAAGGTACAGAGAAGAGACACCAAAATGGTAAAGGGGATGGAAGGATACTCCTATGAAGAGAGGCTAAAAAAGTTAGGGCTCATCCTCTTGTTCTATAGATTTTTTTCCCATCATTGATCATAGAACCTTAGATACCCCTCTGTTTTCCTATGTGTTGAAGGATGTGAAACCCCACACCCTTCAACTTTTTCCTTTGTCCAGGGAGATTCTCCAGGAAGGGTTTGTCACGCATTTCCATTTGCTCAGCAGCCTCATTGCCTCAAAGTGATTTGTGTCTTTTTAAAGACATTTCCCTCACAGGGTGCCACTTGATGCATACCCCTCGAAGAAGGCTGGTGCCGAAATGCATAGGGGGTTTCCTATTATTAATAAAAGCACCTGTGACCTCCAATTCCCTCTCGCTAGTTGTGTCTCTGCTCTGCTGTTGTGAGGGTTCTGCTCCCTCTGTGTTCTGTTGTCTCCAGACATGGATGGCAGACATATGGTCAGATATGAACAAACTGTGGTGACGGGTAGAGGAGAATGAGACAAGATTGGATGAGCATGAGGAGACTGGCAGGAGTGGGTTGTAATGTGTCTGCTGTATCAGAGTTGAAAGAGGAGCTTCTGTTGAAATTGGAGGATCTCGAAAACTGCTACTGTAGATGCAATATCTGCATCCGGGGGCTTCCTGAAACATCGGAGACTTTAGGCTATGCTAGCTTGGTGGAATGCATTTACAGAGCAGTAATACAGGTTGCTCAGATTGATCCAGAGCTGTGGAGGCCAATTCCTTAAAATACACGTCTGAGCCACAGTCATGTCCAAATCAAAAACTGCCCAATTTCACCCTGATTCTGCAGCCATAGATATAGACGTGCCTGCTGTTCTGGAATCAGGGACATAGACATTTCCAGCACAGCACGAGCAAACCACTATGGAGAAACATGAGCCCCGCCATTATGATGGGACATGGGTAAATGCTGCAAACGGTTGGGAGATGCCCGCACTCACCGTATTCCGAAAAGATGGATGTTTCCGATCCTGCCTGTTTATGCCATATACCCATGGACATCTTGGATAGCCATGTCTCCTCTGTTAAAATGTGCCTCTCCTAAGCTGCTCCTCTCACTGACAGTGTTGTGCTGATGCAAACTACACATAAATACTGATGATATATAAATGTTGATGCAAACTAAACTACATATACTAGTCTTTTGCATGCCCAGAACAGTGCACTCAAAGATATAATTTTATTTATTTATTTATTTATTTACAATTTCTTCTATACCACACTATTCAGCATCAGCACGGTTTACATGGAACATAACAATCAGACAGGGTACATAGGTCTGAGTTTACAATTAACAGGAGAAACAACTTGGATAACAAAAGGTAACTATTTACACAATGATAATAACAGCAAGTAGAAAGTGATATGTTTGTCATGACATATCTTGCATCAAAACATACATAGCAGTAGAAGAAATCATAGTTATTCTTTCATTGGTCATCTCTAAAACCAGTCTTTACAATGCTAAGTATGGACCCTTACCAACCTCACAAAAAATAGTGCTTTTGAGCATGTTTCAGTGCTGTTTGCACTGTTTAATGCTCTTATTCTGAGGCTCTCTTATTATTGAAAAGGATATGTTTTGATATTTAGCTATGGTGAACCTTTTGTGATTTTTCATGCCCAATCATACTGGCACCTGGTGATGCTGCAGTCATCCGTCCGGTTCAGGTACTGGCCAGGCATTCATGTCCTCCCCTGAATTGCAGATAAGCACATCAAATTCTTCCGTGCAACCCTCAAGCCACACACACACACATACACATGCTAAGGAATCCCAGGACTAAAAATACGACCTCTGCTTCTCAACCAAACAAGAATCCTTTCATACTCACTAACATACTATTCCTACATCAACAGTCCCATTCTTCACAACACAGGAATTGTTAGGGTCGCCTAGATTAGCTCCTTTAGCACAAACAGCAAATGTCAGCATGGCCAGAATAATCACTATTGCTCTTCTTAATATTTCTGTCAGGATAGTTAATAATGCTTTTTTAGCTTACAAGATTCTCACACTTCTGATTTTTGTTCTTTATAAATGCATCTTATGGTGTTTTTCCATACTGCAGTCCACCATTTCAGAACAGACTAATCACCACCTTTATACCAGCACCGCAGAATATTTTCAAAGTACTGGCCTTACTCCATGTCTCCGACAGGTATAACGGGCATGTCTGCAGTGATCTCCAAAACATACATTTGCCTTTCTTGAATATGCTTTATATGTCTCCATGAAAAGAAAAAAACCCCAATTATGTAAACAAAATAAAATACTACCACAAAAAAGTTCACCATAAATACCCCCAAAAAGACTTTTTCATTTCATTTTTGTCGAAGCTGACTGTAGGAGAGGTGGTATGGGTTTAACCACTCACGCCAAGCAGTAAGCTGCCTTTTATTCAAAAATGGTTCTTCACCACTAAAATTGATATATTATATATTATATGTTATATTTATATTTTTTATATTTTTTAACTTATCTGATTTAAAACACTCCACCGGAGAGAAAAGTTGCTCCAGAAGAAATCCCTTTACACGACGCGCGCGTTTCGAGTATCCAACTCTGTATCAAGTGCTTAGTTGTAAATGCATTTACAACTAAGCACTTGATACAGAGTTGGATACTCGAAACGCGCGCGTCGTGTAAAGGGATTTCTTCTGGAGCAACTTTTCTCTCTGGTGGAGTGTTTTAAATCAGATAAGTTAAAAAATATAAAAAATATAAATATAACATATAATATATCAATTTTAGTGGTGAAGAACCATTTTTGAATAAAAGGCAGCTTACTGCTTGGCGTGAGTGGTTAAACCCATACCACCTCTCCTACAGTCAGCTTCGACAAAAATGAAATGAAAAAGTCTTTTTGGGGGTATTTATGGTGAACTTTTTTGTGGTTATATGTCTCCATGGCAACCATGTCCCTGTTTGGCTTCTCCAGAGATGTTCTGAGATCCCCGTGTTGGCGAGATAAACGTCCACGGGTGCTATGTACTGGAATATTCTCGTAGATGTTTTCGGGAGATAAACGTCCCTGGCACATGTAGAAAGCCTTATTTGCTTTCTAGAATGCCCTCCATTCTGTTTTATAGGTAGAGCAGGCCCACCAGACACTAGGGCCACAAAAGGAGGGGAGAACACAGGACATGCTGGCCTGTATGCACGAATATGTTACTAAGGACATAATAATACAAGCAGCTCGCAAACTTGGGAAATTTAAGTGGGGCAATGCATCCATTAAATTATATGTTGATTTATTTACCTGCTATTACCATGCATAAGGGGCAAGATGTTCATGCCATCTCTCATCTTCTACGTGAGGAAATTGTTCATTACAAGTGTACTTTCCCTTTTGGTCTTCAGTTTTCAATTGCAGGCCATTTCATTCATGCTCAGACAACTGAGGAGGCCCTTAAAGTCATGGGTGAGGCTGGTTATGATCTAATTTGCCTCCAGAAGAATGGGTGCCTGAGGGCCCAAAAAAGGTGGAATCACTGAAGCTGAAGTGGGAGAGATCGCGTCAAGGAGGGAAATGCCTGCACAGGAAAGGAGACAGCACAGAACAAGGAAAGGGTGCTGCGACTTGAACCCTAATGACTTTGGTCTTGGATTTATTTTTGTTTGAATGGGGATTTTGTGTGTTCTCTTTAGTATTGCTTTGGGGAGAGAGATGGGAGAGGAGAGGAGTGGGGAAGGTTTTATTTATTTATTTTATTTAACAGTTTTTCTATACCGCTTTAACCTATGGTCAAAGTGGTTTACATTGAAAAAGAACAGTATGCATTAAACAAGGAAATTAACTTTGAGGTTACATTTAATATAAACTTAAGTTGGTAAGTCTAGGAGAACACTGATGACGTGGTAGTCAAGGGAGGGTCAAGTATGTAGGGGGAAAACACTTGGGAGGGGGAGGGGGAAAAGTGATTGGTGGCTGGCTAAGTGATGTTGTCTGAGAAGCAGTCTTTGAATATGTGAGTCTTTAGGGTTTTTCTGAAGTTTGAAATGTCCTTTGTGGCCCATAGTTTATCAGGGATAGGATAAACTATGGGCCACAAGGATGGGGCGAACAGAGAGAAGGCTCTCTGTGAAGTGGTAGAGCTGGTTTTAATAAAAGTGTTGGTATGCATAACATGTTCAGTGAGCAATTTCATAGTTTTCTGTTATCAGGTGTGACTTGAAGTAGGGATTGCAAGTGTGGCGAGGTTGAGTTATTGAGAATCTTGAAGGTTGTGAGAATGGCTTTGTATTTTATGCATTCTGTTATTGGTAGCCAGTGAAGTTGTTTGAGCAGGGGTGTTATGTGTTCTGTTTTTTGTGAGTTGAAGAGGGTTCATACTGCTGTGTTGAGTGCGAGTTGGAGCGAGTGAATTGCTGTTTTTGGTAGGTCTTGGAAGATGATATTAAAGTCGTTGAAGTGTGGAAAGATTGTTGCTTAGAGGACTGAATGAAAGTCATGGTTGGTTAGAAGATATTTAAGATGTTTAATTGTTTTGAGTTTGAAGTAAATGCTACTTGTAATGTTCCATATATGTCTTATAAAGGTAAGGTGTTGACAGGAGCGGCTCAAGGCCACCTGCTGCCTGAGGTGAGGGATAAGATGACACCCTCCCCCTCTTGGAGCCAGGGGAAGAGGCTTTCTCAAAGCTGCAGTCAGAGACTGAACCAAACCAAAAAGTTAATTACATAATGTGGAGGAAATAAAAAGATGTTTGCACACCACAGAATTAAAAGAAAGAGTGAGAACCACTGCACAGTTTATAACACCAAATTATAACTCATTTTTATTTTGTTGTTATGATTGTTGCTATTTTGTTGTTATGATTGTTGCTTTTTCTTTTAGAACATATATTTTGCATTCACAAAACCCTTTCCCTCAACAATGGGTGCAGAACAGAACTAGGACATCCACCCACAAAACTCAATATCTAATTTAAAAAAAAATCTGATTCTGGCCATCTCGCTAGCAAACATTCTCCTGTACCAGGCATATTGTTAACTAATAGGAGTGGAGGAATGGCCTAATGGTTAGGGCTCTGGCTTAGGAACCAAGGGCCCGATTTTTGAAAGGCATCTACATGGTTTACAGCCCAGAAAAATGTGTAGATGCCTTTGCTGGGGATATTCAATGGCACTTACATGGTTAGTGCCATTGGATATCCCCTCCTAAGACCCCTATATGCCCCGATGCTATCCGGTTAGCACCAGGGCATGTTGGGGGCATTCTGGGGCGGAAAATGGCACTAATCAAGCAACAGCAATAATGGATGTTGCCCAGTTAGTGACTGCTAACAGGGTAGCATCCAATATCGCTGCTGCCGCCCAGTTAGCATCAGCAGCTTCTGGCTTTTGCGGCGATCACCAGATATTCAGTGCCGTCGCCGCAGCATTGAATATCCAGTTTAGGGGTCAGCAGGGAGGGCTATGTGTCGACAAGGCTCATAGCCCTTCCCAAATCAGCAGAGTTGAATATTGGGCCCCAACAGACCAGGGTTCAATTCCCACTATCACTCC
Organism: Ichthyophis bannanicus; assembly: GCA_033557465.1. NCBI lineage: Eukaryota > Metazoa > Chordata > Amphibia > Gymnophiona > Ichthyophiidae > Ichthyophis > Ichthyophis bannanicus. The sequence continues at coordinate 734,719,336 of CM066031.1, forward strand.
TTCTGGTATATGGCCCCAGCTGCACCATGGCATCGGACAAGTCGTACAGGCCAGCGGCGGCGGCACATGCCAGCACGAGCAGGAGGAATGCAGTGCCACCGCGTGGCATCGTCATCTCTCCTAGCTGTGCGACTTGCCCGAGACTGGCTGGGAGCGATTCTGCTCCGCCCCGCTGCTCCTCCTCCTCCTCCCCCCCCCCACCATTCAGTTTTATTCAAAAGAGCTGTAAGCTGGAGATCTCTGCTAACAGCTCCAAACCATTGTTATAAAACTAGCAAAGGTATTTTCTACATTTGTTTGAGAACTCTGTACAATCATGCTGATTTGTTTGGCGGCGGCACTCCGGCTCTATTTTAATTTTAGATTTTGCTGCCTTTGGTCTGCCTCTGCCTTCCCACACTGGAAGGCAAAGGGAGGCCAAAGGTGGCAACATCTAAAATTAAAATAGAGCCGGAGTGTGTCGCCATTGGAATTCCGCCCCCTGCAAACTGCCACCTGAGGCGACCGCCTCAATTGGCCTCATGGTAGAGCCACCCCTGAATGTTGATCCATTATAATTCCATGGTATAGTAATTCCTGTTTCACTTGGATTTGGGTCCCATTGAGAGTTATGGAGCTCGGGGGTTTGAAGCCATTGTCTCTGGTGATGTGCAGGGCTTCTGGTTTGTTGAGGTTTATGGCCATATTATGTCTTCTGAGCCATTTGCTAACAGTGGAGAAGCATTTTGTTATGGGCGTGATATCCAGGTTTAATTTGCTGATGGGGGTGTAGAACATAACAACATAAGAACATAAGATATGCCATACTGGGTCAGACCAAGGTCCATCCAGCCCAGTGTCCTGTTTCCAACAGTGGCCAGTCTAGGTCATACGTACCTAGCAGTTTCCCCAAAAGACACAGGTTCCACAATGCTTGTACTGGGTCAAGCACTGATATCCTGAGTCCCTTCTTAATAATGGTTTATGGACCTTTCCTCCAGGAACTTGTTCAAACCTTTTTTAAACCCAGCTACACTAACAACCTTTACTACATCCTCCGGTAACAAATTCCAGAGTTTGATTACACATTGAGTGAAAAAATATTTTCTTTTATTAGTCTTAAATAGTTTACCCTGTAGCTTCATTGCATGTCCCTTAGTCTTTCTATATTCTGATAACGTAAACAATTGATCTACGTTTACCCGTTCCACTCCGTTCATTAATTTATAGACTTCTATCATATCTCCCCTCAGCCGTCTCTTTTCCAGGTTAAAGAGCCCTAACTTTTTTAGTCTTTCTTCATAGGAGTATCCTTCCATCCCCTTTACCATTTTGGTGGCTCTTCTCTGAACCTTTTCTAATATCGCTATATCCTTTTTAAGATACGGCGACCAGAATTGCACACAATATTCAAGGTGTGGTCTCACCATGGAATGATATAGAGGCAGGAGTGGAGGAGTGGAGGAGTAGCCTAGTGGTTGGGGCAAGGTACTTCAGGCCAGAAGGTCAGGGGTTCAAATCCCACTAAAAGACAGCAACCTTGGGCCAGAAGGTCTGGGGTCTCTAGTCCCACCAGTGCTCCTTGTGGTCTTGGGCAAGCCACTTAACCCTCCATAGCCCATGTTCCCTGTAAAATAGTTATCTCCAAGTTATAATGCCCTGTTCAATGTAATTTCAGTTTGTTCAATGTAAACTGTGCTGATGCAGAATATAAATTATAATATCTTTTGTTTTATTTTCCATTCCTTTCCTTATGATACCTAGCATTCTATTTGCTCTCTTGGCCGCCACTGCACACTGGGCCGAGGATTTTAATATGGTATCCACAATGATGCCTAAATCTTTTTCCTGGGTGGTGGTTCCTAATGTGGAACCTTGCATCGTGTAACCATAGTTTGGGTTGTTCTTCCCTAGGTACATAACTTTGCACTTGTCCACATTAAATTCCATCTGCCATTTTGATGCCCATTCTTCCAATTTATCAAGATCCTCTTGCAATTTTCCACAATCCTCTTGGGTTTTAACAACTTTAAATAGTTTTGTGTCATCTGCAAATTTGATAACCTCACTCGTTATTCCACTTTCCAGGTCATTTATGAACATGTCAAAAAGCAGCGGACCCAGCACAGATCCCTGGGGTACACCACTATTCACCTTTCTCCATTGGGAAAATTGGCCATTTAGCCCTACCTTCTGCTTTCTATCTTTTAACCAGTTCCTGATCCACAGTAGTAGACTGCCTCCTATCCCATGACTTTTTAGTTTTGCCAAAAGTCTCTGATGAGGGACCTTGTCAATGGCTTTCTGAAAGTCCAGATACACTATATCAACCGACTCACCTTTATCCACCTGTTTATTCACACCTTCATAAAAACATAACAGATTAGTAAGACAAGAACTTCCTTGTCTAAAGCCATGTTGGCTGTCTCCCCTTGCAATGCAATGCGTGCCTTTGAGTCAGTCCTGATTCCTGGTGACCCAGAAGCTCTGGAGTTTTCTTGGCAGAGTCACTGGAAGTAGATTGCCAGGCCTTTCTTCTGAGGCAATGGAAGGTTAAGTGACTTGCCCAATGCCACAAGGAGTGCTAGTGGGACTTGAACCCTAGTTGCTTGGTTACCAAGTCAGTGCTCTAACCCCTAGGCTAGTCTCCCATTAGGCCATGACTACCTACATGCTGAGTAATTTTATTCTTTATGATGGTCTCTACCATTTTTCACGGTACTGACGTCAGGCTCACTGTTCTGTAGTTTCCAGGATCACCCCTGGAACCCTTTTTAAAAATTGGTGTTACATTAGCGATCCTCCAATCTTCAGGTATTAGAGATGATTTTAATGATAGTTCACAGATTACTAATAGCAGGTCTGCAATCTCATATTTCAGTTCCTTCAACACCCTTGGATGTATACCATCCAGCCCAGGTGATTTGCTACTCTTCCGTTTATCTAATAGTTGTAACACATCTTCCCGATGTATCAATATTTCCTTCAATTCTTTCGCACCTTTAAATACCACATCAGTCATGGGTAACATCCCTACAACTTCCTCAGTAAAGACCGAAGCAAAGAATTCATTCAGTCTCTCCGCTATCGCCTTATTGCCTCTTAGTGCCCCTTTAACCCCTCTATCTGGACCAACTGACTCTCTCACAGGTTTTTTGCTACGAATGCACTTGAAAAGGTCTTTATTTCACGTTTTTGCTTCCGCAGCAAGCTTTTTCTCAAATTCTCCCTTTGCCTGCCTTATCAATGCCTTGCATTTGACTTGCCAGTGCTTGTGCTGTTTCCAGGTTTCGTCGTTTGGCTCTTTTTTCCATTTCCTGAGAGATGCTTTTTTGGCAACAACAGCCTCTCTGACCTCACCTTTAAAACATACTGGCAGTGTTTTGGACTTTCTTCCACTTTTCTTAAAGCGTGGAATACAGCTGGCCTAGGCTTCCAAGATTTTTTTTTCAAGAACACCCAAGCTTGATGTAACTTTGCAACTGCTCCTTTTAGTTTTTTCTTAACTATTTTCCTCATTTTATCATAGTCTCCCTTTCGAAAGTTAAAAGGTAGTACTGTGGATTTCCCTACTATCCCTCCTCCACTAATTAAATCAAAGGCGATCATGCTATGATCACTATTGCCAAGTGGCCCCAACACCCTTATCTCTTGCACTAGATCTGGTGTTCCACTAAGGACTAGGTCTAATATGGCTTCCCCTCTGGTCGGTTCATGAACCAGCTGCTCCAAGAAGCAGTCATTTTATTTCATCTAGGAACTTTATCTCCCTAGCATGTCCTGCCATGACACTGACCCAGTCGATACCGCGGTAATTGAAATCACCCATTATTATTACTGCGCTGTAACTTTTGTTAGCTTCCTTGATTTCTTTGAGCATTTCATCATCCATTTGTTCATTCTGGCCAGGCGGTCGATAGTACACCCCCACTGCCATTGCCTTCCCCTTTTTACATGGAATTTCAATCCATAGAGATTCTACAGCAAATTTTGTTTCCTGCAAAACTTTAATCCTTTCTGACTCAATGCTCTCTCTAACATAGAGCACAACCCCTCCACCAATTTGATCAGCTCTATCATGATATAGTTTGTACCCAGGTATCATAGTGTCCCAATGGTGTCCTCCTTCCACCATGTCTCTGATATTCCAATCATATCTAACCTCTCATTTAGTGCTATAGATCATAACATCATCAGCATAGATGTAGTATAGGATGTTAAATGCTTTTGCAAATGCAATGTGTGCCTTCGAGTCAGTCCTGACTCCTGGCGACCCAGAAGCTCCTGGGTTTTCTTGGCAGTGCCACCGGAAGTAGATTGCCAGGCCTTTCTTCCGAGGCAATGGAGGGTTAAGTGACTTGCCCAAGGCCACAGTGCAAATTTGTTGGAGGAAAATGTTGAATATTAATGAGGATAGGGAGGAGCCTTGTGGGACTCCTTGAGTTTGAATGTAGCTGATGGTCTGTTAGGTAGGACTTGAACCAGGTGAGGGGTGTGTCTGATACACTGGATGATTTGGTTGTGTGGTATGGAGTCAAATGCTGCTTTTAATGTCTAAGAAAATGAGTATGAAGCAAGTTTTGGGTTTTTTAGTGCCCTTAATTAGTTTGTCTAGTAGGGCAGTCATGAGGGATTCATCTCCATGGTGTGGTCTGAATCCATATTGTTGGTGGTCGAGTGGATGATGTGTTTCTATATGATCTGGGAGTTGTTGATGGATGATTTTTCTAGTATTTTAGCCAAGAAGTGAAGGCTGGCTATGTGCCTGTAGGAGGTTGGTTGATTGATATTGTTTGATGTCCCTTTCCTTATGGGGCGGATAGAGGCTGTTTTTGAGTTCTGGTGGTACATATACTTGTTGCAGAGATAGCTGGGTGATCTTCAGTATGGTTGGAATGAGTTCCTGTCTTGCTAGCTTGATCCAACTTATTGGGCCAGAATGTGGATGAAATTGAGAGGAGTGTCTTGGCTGACGTAGGACCTCAGATGGAGCCAAGGATGCTTTAATGTAGGAGGGATGAGGGGATGGGGGGAGGCAGGAGGCAATGGGGGGCGATAAACATGAAAAGGCTGCATGTTGCTGGTTTTTCTTTTCCGAGATAATGGGGGGCTTGATATAGGAACATTTAATGTGTGGGGCTTGACTCACCCTGTAAATGCCAGCTATTAATAAAAGAACTGTCGCAATTGCAGATTCTGATGGCGTGGCCAAGTTGGCTTACAAGGAACATAAATAACTTAGTGAGGTACATAGAGCTAGCTTATATGTAACAGTGAGAACATAGTAGAAACATATACATTAAACAGTAGTTGGCATACAAAATAAATAAAGACAAGCACATCCAATGGGTGTGAGATTGCTGTTATGTGCGGGTGGGTGGGAATGAGGGTGGAGATTGGTTAGGGGAGGGTGGGAGGGGCGATCTTGGGGAGGGAGGAGTGGGTTGGGATGGGATGGCTAGGATGGCGGTACATTGGTTACATATTATCATTGGTGAAATGTTCAAGGAACAGATGAATTTTTAGATTTTTTTTTTAAATCCTTATGATCATCCATGGTGCAGAGATGGCTTGGTAATGCATTCCACAATGCCGGAGCGAAGAGTGAGAAGGCCCTTTGGATGTTGTGGAGTTGGTTTTCATGTTTAAAGATGGTACATGAAGTGTGTTGATAGAGTTTGTTCTTCTGGATCTGTTATTAGGGATTTTCTATATTAATGCTTGTAGGTAGGTGGAAGACACTCCTTAGAAAAGCTTGAAGATCGTGTAGATGGCCATGTGTTTGATTTGTTGATTGATGGAAAGCCACTGCAGTTGTTTGAGTATTGGGGTTATATGTTCAGACCTTTGGGCATTGAAGAGGATGTGTGCAGCAGTATTCATGGCTAGTTGGAGTGGTTGAAGAGTGCATTTAGGTAAGTCTTGCAGGATGATGTTGTTGTTGTTGTTAAGTGCCGTTGGTCTGCACCACCCTCCCCCTCACTGTCACACTGCTGGACAACTGTCCATCCACTCTCCATTTCAGAGGCCAGTGAGTCTTTCTCTACACCCAGCAGGACAACTGGCTCACCTGACCCTATTCCCTACCCGTTGAGTCATACACCCTCCCCTGCACCCCCTCCACACTATGATCAACTCTAGTCCCGCCACCGGGACCCTCCCTCTGCCCTGAAAGCATGCACTTATGGGCCCAATCCCTAGGAATCCTTCCCATGACCCACCTATCTCTGCCCACAATAAGCCCGTCTCTCATCTCCCCTTCCTTACAAACATACCTGAAAATGTGGCGCACATCCAACTGCCCCACCACATAGATACCATTAACGTGCTTCACGTCTGCTAATAAGGACGCTGGCCCAGACATAGCATAGAAAGTGTCCTCATGGCCTCCCCCAATGAATAGCATGTTGCACATGATCATGGTGATATCTCTGTGGGGGTCCCCTGGACCTATCAGCAGCTACGATCTTGTTGATCATGCACTCCACCCTCCTGTCGACGTGACGCTGGCCTCCAGGGTACTGTCGTCTGATGGTTCCATACCTATCCCCTCACCTGTTCATTCTCTGCCCCCTCACACCCCAGGTTGAGTGCCCCCTCTGACCAGCCTCCCCTAAAGTGTGGTGTTCCCCAAGGATCTGTATTGGCCTCCCTCTTGTACAATGTATTCCCAGTGCCTCTAGCTCATCTATTCCTGCAATCCTGTATCCTTCCATTCCCAATACAGATGATTTTGTCCCCCCACACCACACCATACCCCCCCTCCTTCCCGATCTCCCTCCCCTGAACATGTGTAACCTCTCTGTTTCCAGCTGGCTCACTACCAACTGTGTTCATCTGAGTAATGGCAAGACCCATGCTATCTGGTTCCCCCATGGCTGTCCACCCCCTTAACTGTCTCGGTCCCATGCCGGTCCCTCCAATCATTTAGTCCTCCCCTTCCAGTATCTTGGTGTCCCTGTGACAATGACCTCACCTTTCACAGTCACATCCCCAATGTCACTAATATGTCCTACCTCCATCTTCATCAAATTCGTGCCACCCCTCCATGTCCCACACCGCATGCTCTAACCACTCTCACACTCACACCCGTCATCTCTCAACCTGAGTCCTGCTAATCAGTACTATCTGGCAGTCCTCACACACAAGTAGGTAGACTCAACGCAGTTAACATACAGCATCAGGTATCAACACCCACTCCACCCACTTTGGTCATATCACCCCACCTCTCCTCCCCCGTCACTGGCTCCCCGCAGATCGCATCCTTTTCAATTTTCCTACCTTCATGCACCAGGTCACATATATATGCACCCCTCAATATCTTGCCAACCTCCTCCATTCTCATACCCCGAGACGTACTCCATGGTCACGTCATAAAACCCGTCTCCAACTCCCATCTCCCTCCCGGGCCCATCACCAATCTACCCGCACCCTCGCCTATAACATCGGTGGAGCTGCATGCTGGGGTCTGCCACCCATGCCCCTCAGGCCCGTACAGGATAATTGTACCTTAACATCCCAGGTGGAACCCCACGTACCTTCCTCTGCTACAAACCGACCCTCCACCTCTGCACTAACCCTGTCTGGTATGCCTGACCGTCTCTCCGCTGTCCCTCTCATAGTGTTATGGTATTTCCTCTCCCAGGCCATTGTCCGTCAATTTTGCGCTTGGACGAATGTATACCGAGTTGCATTTGAATTGAGAGGCGGTCCATCAAGGGCAATAAACTCAATCAATATACACATGTTGCATAGCACACCCTGTGAAACAACAACACATCCCGTGTACCACATGCAACCAACACATCCTTTAAATATGGAAGTCAATGGGGCCACACACATATGGTGTATAGACACACACACATGTGTGAGACCATGACCTGTGTGACTGCCACATGCATGAACCCGTCTTCCTCCGCACTGTCCAATGGTCAAGCACATCAGCAAGTGGTGAGTTATCCCATTTGTGCCCTGTGATAGCATGGTAACATACAATGTGAAGGAGGCATGTGATAATGTAGTTTAGTGTCTACCTTTTTGTTATGTTCCCTTTATAGTTTCCTTATTATGTTCTTAAATTTAGGCTTTCTAAATACGTTAAGTTAATATAATCCCTGTTTGTTCCAACCCATGAGTTTGTAATGTGTGAACCTCATTGTAAATCACATTGATCTTAGGATAAGGCGGTATATGCATCCTGTTAGGTAACTAAATAACATAGATAAATACATAGATGTGCAGGAACACCACATCTAAACTGTGTACCATGTTTCTCCCCAGGCGACACACAGGCCATGCAAGCCGAAGAGACAGGGGAAGCCGAGGAGACAGGGGTAGGGGCCCTGGCAGAGGTGCCCGACGTACAAGTGACACCAACCGCTGCTGTGGAGGCCCCAGGGTGAGGTGAAGTGCATGGAGAGGAGGAGGAAGGGATAGTCCTCCATCTCTCAGGGAGCAGCAGCAGCACAGAGAATGGCCAGGAGACATCCACCATGGAAGCAGTGCCCATGATGGCAGCAAGGCAGCCGACTCCTGGATCTGAGGCAGGCCCCTCACAACCCACCATGAGGAAGGTGTTGGGGGAGATGCGCACCTATACCTCCACATCCCATGCTGACCTTGAAGGTGGGTGACTGACCAGAAGGTTGCATGTGATGGGATGTCACCTCAACTCCCAGACATGACAGCAAGGAAACACAACCTCACACTAACAGTGCGTGTCCCCACGTACGTGTACCTCCATGGTCATGTCTGGGAGGTGAGGTCACACCCAAAGGAGAACTGAAATGTCAGACACATAGGGGCAGGTGTGGCTAATGTGTGCAGATTCCTAGCAGGGACCGAGGCGACATGTGAGGATAGGTGCTGTGGATCGTGCAGCAAAAGGGGGTCCAGGTCCAGTCCAGATGCTACCTAGTAATGAGAGATCAAAGGACAGCACGGCCAGAGAGGACCACAAACCATCCTGGCAGATAACAGCTTTCCCACACCACCATAGCAGGTCTGCCTCACAGCTACCTATCCATGATTCCATCTGCCACAGAGGACACAGGCAGGTTGTTTAAACAGTTGTAGCATTGCACTATGTCACATGGGTCAGAGCAGGATAGTGTACTGGAGGACATTCCTGGGCCCCTGCCCTCTCCTCCCCATAGTACTATCTGGGTGGCAGATCTGGGAGTAACTAATTACATAGAGTCCATGATTGCCCAGTAGTGGGGTGGCTCCCTCATGACCCCTTGCAGTCTGGGGCATCTGTAGATAAGCTGTCTGCTTCCCTACCACTATGTATATGTGCATGAACACAAGACACTGAAAAATGCAATGCTCTGCCCACACCCTCCAATACCTTTGACAGCGTGGGTGAAAGGGGAGAGGTCCTTCTGATTGGGTCTGTAGGTCACTCTGTGTTGCCCCCCTGTGTAACGGCTGATGTCTCCCTGAATGTAGGGTTTGTCACCAAGCTAGCACAGCACATGCTATTGTGTAGGTACTGCATGACATATCCACCTCCACATTCCAGTAAGCAAGTCTGACATTCACAACTGTGGAAAGCAAGGTGCCATGAAAGGCAGTACAAAGCATATGTGATACAGGAGCAGCATGTACAGCAGACTAACCCACACACACCATGTACATGCTGTGTGAGCAGTACCCACAGCCTGTGCCTAGCCCACGCACACATCCTGTGATGCCCGCACAGTCCCCCCATCAACCCTGATTGACCCTGTGCTGACCCACACTCACATGCATTGCAACACAAACCAATCAATCTCAGGTGGATTCACATAGCACCCCTATCGCTCCAATTGCACCCACAGCCATCCTGACTAGTCTCACCTCCTGTCACATGTTCACTGAGGAGGAGGTAGCTCACCTCATCACATACCCCAATTGCAGCATCTAAAACCCTGGCAGTGTCCACACCTGTCCCCAGGCCCCATACCCTCTGCTGTAGTGCCCTCCCATACCACATCGTACCTGCCCAGTCCTTTCCACAGTGATGCACCTGCACATGAGCAGCATGCTATGTGGAGCACTCTATGCCACTACCTCTCCACCCACTGCACGCCTCCCGACACATACCCCAGCTGTGATATCACAACATCATATGTGTTGTGACATGGGCATGTCCACGCCTCACACCCTGGCTAGGGACCCACCACTACAGCCCCTCTGCTCTTGTTAGCAGGTGACATCTTTGTTGGCCATCTCACAACCTGCCACACATTTCTGAGGTTGGCATACACCTCTTGCATTCCAGCCACACACACATACACCATATAGATTCCATATGTTGTGTGTTGCCCTGTGACACCCACCACTTCTGTGCAGTATGTCCTCACATTAGGCAGGTGGCAAATCAGGGTACACAGTGGGGCAGAGCGATGCAACTGCCATGCAGTTACCTGCACAGATGTACAACCCGCCCCTTCCAGCGCTCATATAGTGGTGTATGACACCGATATATATATATAGATATATATATAGATATAGATATAGATATAGATATAGAGATATAGATATATATATAGATAGATATAGATATAAATATATATAGATATAGATATATATGTGAAAACATGTCACAATGGGAATTAGGGGACAAAGAGGTGTGATGTTGCACATGTGGGTACAGGGACAGATGAGAGGGGCAACATCCAAGAGTGGCCTGCGCACAGGGGGTGACACATGCCCATGAGAGTGGATCTATGGTCAGTGATGCCACTGCAGACATGTATGCACATATGATGTGGTGACCATGATCATCCGCTGTGACATAGCCATTGCTATGACACACCATGGATGTTGCAATGGTGGAACCGGTAGTTGTGTGACGGGAGGGATGCACACAATATATGCAATGGGCAACCCATATGTCAGTTGGAGGTGGCATTATGATTTTCACAACTATCTCCATCGAGAAACCTGATTTTTCCAGCATCACAGATTGTCTATCACAAATGTCCACCTGGTGTAAAACCAACAATATGCAAATTAATTTTAGCAAGACAGAGGCATTATTTGTATCTCGTAACCAAAATTTTGCACATCCATCTGTCATCAAGATAGATAATTCAATTATTCCTATTAAATCAGAAGTGAAATATCTTGGAGTTACTCTAGACAAGGAATTAAATCTCAGATCACACATAAACAAGACGATTAGAAGCGCTTATTATAGAATGAAAATCATCAGAAGACTAAGGCCGCTTCTGGAAACTGTTCACTTCCGCAATGTTTGTCATGCTCTAATTACACCATTACTTGACTTCTGCAATCCAATATATCTGGGTCTAGCTAAGCAGTCACTGAAGCCTTTACAGTTAGCGCAAAACACCGCTGCTCGTATAATTTTTGGTCTATCAAGTAAAGAGCATATAACTCCTATCTTAAAGGAGCTTCATTGGTTACCAATATCATCTCGTATTAAATACAAAACAGTAATTTATATTTTCAAGATAAAGCAACAATGTTCTGCAAAAAGTCTGACGTATCTTATCCGGTCAGATATTAGCAACAGACCTAGGAGAAGTGTATCTGAAAATAGAATCAGCTCCTCAAATGACATCAGAAAAACACGCAAGGAGACCTCTGAGAGAGCTTTCTCGTTTGCTGCGACTTCCATCTGGAACTCCCTACCTAATGATCTGAGAGCAGCTCAGGACATCAAAGACTTTAGAAAACAACTGAAAACAGTTTTGTTTACGGAGCACTACGGTCATGCAATCAACTAATTAATTTTTAAGAAAGCAATTATTTATATATACATTGTACAATAGCTCACTTTATAGTATAGCTCACAATATATATAGTGCACCTTTTCCAAAAACATTTAATCATATATTTACAAACTATGTATATATTATCACAGATTTTTTCACTATTACTAATTTTCTCTCTTGTTAAACCGCTTTGATTGTATGATAAGGCGGTATAAAAATCCAATTAAATAAATAAATAAATAAATATGGGGTGGCCACGCACCTGTCAACCTGTGTGTGCGACAGCTGTCATAGATAATGTCAGATGTTGGTGTGAGGGAACCCATGTCTTTCCTGTCCTAGCATCTGGTGATGGACAGGGGATCCCGGACACATTTCCCAGATGTAGATGTGTGCGAGTGGTGTGTGCTGTGTTCCCTGGTTCCTGTGGGGGCACCTCACCTGCTTGCAGCACCATATTCCATCTGATGTGTAACATGGCCTAGCTAATGGAGGGATTATGATGGGTGAGTGGCGGGGAACTGTGTATGCAGTATGTGCAGGATCAGCATGGGCACCACTGGATTGGGCAGATATGTTACGGCAGCCATGTGTATGTAGTGTTATGTGGGTATCCTTTCCCGCTGTCTGGGGCAGCAGAGGTGTCAGCAGCCACCTGTACTGCAGATGTGCTCCACCATGTACAGTCACACAACATGTGCATATGCGACTGCTCAGCCACATGCGCACATGTGCCATGCACATAGTACTGTCAGTCTCCATTGTGCTGCTGTCATCTCTCTGTCATCCCTGAGACACCAGTTGCGTATGTTATCATGACATGTCTGAACTGGGATTCACTGGTTGAACCATATTATCATGCAGGCATCTGACAGGAGCTGCAGGGTTTCCTTCAGGACATGGCACAGGAGCAGGACATCAGGCTGCAAAGAGCCCGGGGGACTGACACACCTGCTGATGCTGTACAAGCCATGGTGGCAGTCTTAACCCGGATGATGGAAGTGATGGAGGCCATGACTGGAAGGGGCAGCAGCCAGCAGCAGCAGCAGCAGCAAGGGGTGGGAGGGTGCCAGGATGGCATGGACATGGGCGGCCATGCAGGCAGTAGTGATGGGGGAGGCTACCCTTGTGTCACTGTCAATAAAGGCAACCCATTTTGGTAACACCTGTAGCCACGTGTCCAGCGTTGCTATCTTTGCTCTCATAGGTATTCTGTCATCCATATTGTCATCTTGGTCACATATCCTTTGCCCTGGTGAAATACACCTTATGGCATGATATTCCTTGTCCCCATCTCATGTCGCTGTGGGTGGGTGGTGTGTCTGCCCTGTTACTGTTCTGCACATCTATGTTTTGGCTTGGTACATGTGTGGTGCACTGTGCCATGTGTGCACTACTAAAAACAAAAAATTCCAGGAAAAAACAAAGAACCCCCTAAAGCAAAACCCTGATACAAAATACTTTTTTTGTCGGAATATGGCAACAAAGTACCGGGAATTCAGTCCAGGTACCACTGTGGCAATTCCTTTTATTAAAGATATGGATAAAAAATTTTTTTTTCAAAAATCCAAAAGACTTAGCTCATATTCGTGCTGCTCCCCGCACTGCCAAATTTCGCCAGCCAAAACTCGATTGCGACGTGGCTCCACGTTTCGGGTGTAATATCAAATATCAAGAAACTTAAACACCCTGCTTCAGGCCCATCCTCACTGGCAAAAGTTCAAAACTTGAATGAAACAGAATCGGAGGTGTAACACACCAAATAGACATCGGCGTCTGACGTCAGCTTTCAAGAACTGCTCAAATACACCAATCACAAAAGAGGGACAACCCCCTAAGGCGGGGGGAAACCCACTGAAACAGGGAACCCCCCCCTTTTTTTTACAGCAAAAAGCCATCAGTAACATAATGACATTCACAAGATAGTATGCCAATCCACCTGGAGATTAAGCCCATGAGGGGCAATTGAGTCCAGAGAATATATCCAACGTTGTTCTCGCCATTGAAGACGCTGCTCTCTGTCGCCACCCCTAGGATCAATAGGGACATGGTCTAAAATTCTCCAGCGCAGCGAAGAAAAATCATGTCCCACAGCCAAACAGTGATCTACCATTGGGGCAGAAAGAGTCCTAGTGCGTAATCGAGAGGCATGCTCAGCCAAGCGTGATTTCATTGCCCGAATTGTTCTCCCTATATAATAAAATGAACAGGGGCATACAATCAAGTAGACCACAAAAGACGAAGTGCAGTCAGTATGCCACCTGGTAGTATAAATTCAGGAAGTGTGTACATCCAACCAGTCAGAACCCTCCATTGTAAAAGGGCAGTATATACAATGTCCACAGGCAAAGTGACCATTATCTTCATGTTGTTGAACCGGGCGATCTTGTACAGAGGTGGTATGCATAATGAAATCTCTTAAATTGGTTGTACGAGAATAAGCAATACGTAAAGGCACATCTCGAAAACACTCATGAGACCCCAGGATCGGCCAAAAACGATGTAACAGTTTAGTAACTTGTGGCATCTAAGAAGTATAAGGTAATACTCCAGTAACTACTGAGTCAGAAGACGAAGCATTCCTTGGAATAAGGAGCCAATCCTGGTGCAGATGACGAGCCCTCTTAAATGCCCGTTCAACCACTGTCATAGGATATCCCCTATGGATCAGACGCGATTTTAACTCCCTTGCATGGAAAAGAAAATCGGGCAAGGTGGAACAATTCCGTCGAAGACGCAAGAACTGACCATAGGGGAGACCCCGCTTTAGCGCTCGAGGGTGAAAACTATCAAAGTGTAACAAGGTGTTCCGCTGAATAGGCTTTCGATATAAAGTGGTTTCAAAACCTTGAGAGGTCAAAATTACCCAAATATCCAAAAATTGAATGCGATGAGGGTTAATCTGTGCTGTAAATTGGATGCGTGTAACATGAGAATTTAGCCGATCCAAAAACTGATCTAAACCTTCCCGAGATCCCGTCCAGATGAAAAAGACATCGTCAAGGAATCTTCTCCAAAATGGAACAAATTGAAAAGCTATATCTGTATAAATGAAAGAAGATTCAAAGGCAGCCATATAAAGGGTCGCTAGTGATGGAGCAACAGTAGCTCCCATGGCAATGCCGTGAATCTGTTTGTAGAACTGTTGTTGATACAAAAAATAGTTGTTATTTAGAACCAGTTCCAACAGATCCAACACAAAAGATTTAGGAAGCCTATCCGGGAGATCCAAAGTATATTCCTGTATACAGGCAAGTGCCTCACCCTGATCAATGTTAGTATAAAGAGATTGAACGTCCAGGGAGACCAAATATGTATAGGCGTTCACATCATCACAGCTACTCAGCTGATTCAAAAAATCGCCTGTATCACGAATGTAGGAACCAACTCTAGATGCCGCTGGTTGCAGAAAAAGGTCGCAGAATTTTGAAAGAGGTTCCAGTATGGAGTCTCTACACGACACTATAGGTCTACCCGGGGGAGCACTCAGCGACTTGTGTATTTTAGGCACCAGATAAAACACCGGTGTCTTAGGGTGCTTTTTTAGGAGAAAATCCAGTTCCCGCTTGGTGATCCAATTATGTAAAAATGCATCAAAAACCACCGAATGGATGCGAAAGACAATCTCTTCAGTTGGATCCCCAGATAACACCACATAATTAGTCCGATTATGTAAATGGACTTCAACTTCCCTCTGATATTGATCTGCTGCTAATAACACCGTGGCTCCCCCCTTATCCGCTCTTCGAACCACAATGTCCGAATGCTGTAATTGACGAAGTGTCTGATATTGAGTGGAGGAAAAATTGACATAAGATCTTTTTTTCTGTTTTTCCAAAACAGTGAGATGTTGTAAAATCAAATCCTGGTAAACCTTGATAACAGGATCTGGAACTCCAGGAGGGGTCCAACGGGAAGAATTCCGTATCAAGGAGCAGTCACCAACCTCAGGTTTATCAGAAAAATGATGGATCACCCTCAATTTCCTAAAAAAATGATGTAAAGCCACTCTAGTGGCAAATCCATCATATCGAGATGTAGGGACAAAAGACAAACCCCGTTCCAACACTTCCAACTCAGAGGGAGACAGCTGATGACTTGAAAGGTTTATGACGGACGATTCTTGGTCCGGGACTGTGTGTCTGGGCCCTGCCAAAAATCCTGTTGATAGTTACGACGAGACCGACGTCCCCGAAAAGAATTGCCTCTAGGTTGATCAGAATGAGTGGCACGGGAAGATACCGAATCGGAAGACCGCTGTTCATTAACTTCAGAATCAGTTGTATCACTAGAATCCATATCAAATGTAACTCTTCTCCCTGCAGAGGTCTGACGCATAGAAGGCCAATGGTAAACACAATTATTATCATAGTCTGATTTGTCGCGTTTAAACTTTCGGATCTTAAGAATGCGAATATGATCCTGAAAGGTATCAAGTTGTTTTTGGGTTTCTACCCAATGAGATTGAAAAACCGCCAATTCCTGGGTTTCCAAAATCTGCTTTTTCAATTCCTCCGTCTTAATCCTAAGGATTTCTTGTTCCTGTAATGAACGTTCTATCAACAGTGCAACCAGATCAAATCCACACTTATTAAGAATGGCATTCCATTTATCCAAAAATAGTTGATCAGCAGTAAACTGCTTGGGAGGTTTTAAAACCTGGAGACCTCGGGGAAGTACCGAAGATTTTAAATATTGAGTCATTGCTGATCCGTGCAACTGAACACGGATAAGTTTCTTATGTAGATCTTTCAGTTCTAACAATGTCGGTGGCAATTGACTCGAAGAAGTCATGGGATCCGCATCAAATAACGTTCATTACAGGAACAGTACTTCTCAGATGCCACAAGTTACTAAACTGTTACATCGTTTTTGGCCGATCCTGGGGTCTCATGAGTGTTTTCGAGATGTGCCTTTACGTATTGCTTATTCTCGTACAACCAATTTAAGAGATTTCATTATGCATACCACCTCTGTACAAGATCGCCCGGTTCAACAACATGAAGATAATGGTCACTTTGCCTGTGGACATTGTATATACTGCCCTTTTACAATGGAGGGTTCTGACTGGTTGGATGTACACACTTCCCGAATTTATACTACCAGGTGGCATACTGACTGCACTTCGTCTTTTGTGGTCTACTTGATTGTATGCCCCTGTTCATTTTATTATATAGGGAGAACAATTCGGGCAATGAAATCACGCTTGGCTGAGCATGCCTCTTGATTACGCACTAGGACTCTTTCTGCCGCAATGGTAGATCACTGTTTGGCTGTGGGACATGATTTTTCTTCGCTGCGCTGGAGAATTTTAGACCATGTCCCTATTGATCCTAGGGGTGGCGACAGAGAGCAGCGTCTTCAATGGCGCGAGAACAACGTTGGATATATTCTCTGGACTCAATTGCCCCTCATGGGCTTAATCTCCAGGTGGATTGGCATACTATCTTGTGAATGTCATTATGTTACTGATGGCTTTTTGCTGTAAAAAAAAGGGGGGTTTCCCTGTTTCAGTGGGTTTCCCCCCGACTTAGGGGGTTGTCCCTCTTTTGTGATTGGTGGATTTGAGCAGTTCTTGAAAGCTGACGTCAGACGCCGATGTCTATTTGGTGTGTTACACCTCCGATTCTGTTTCATTCAAGTTTTGAACTTTTGCCAGTGAGGATGGGCCTGAAGCAGGGTGTTTAAGTTTCTTGATATTTGATATTACACCCGAAACGTGGAGCCACGTCGCAATCGAGTTTTGGCTGGCGAAATTTGGCAGTGCGGGGAGCAGCACGAATATGAGCTAAGTCTTTTGGATTTTTGAAGAAAATTTTTTTTTATCCATATCTTTAATAAAAGGAATTGCCACAGTGGTACCTGGACTGAATTCCCGGTACTTTGTTGCCATATTCCGACAAAAAAAGTATTTTGTATCAGGGTTTTGCTTTAGAGGGTTCTTTGTTTTTTCCTGGAATTTTTTGTTTTTGGTTATTATATTGATTTCAGGGGGGGTTTAGTATTTAAGGATTCTAGTGAATGTGTGCACTACTGGCATGTTCGTGCCACCAGGCAGGTGCCCATGTATGCAGGACATTGCAAGACATAGGTACATCCCTGTGGCTGTGAGGGATACATACAGCAGTGCAAATGCCTATCCCCTATGCCTGCTATGAGGACTGTGCCATGTATGTGACATATGCATTGCACTCATACATACAGGGACATGCTCATGTGTCACACTCTGCAACTGCATGACAGGAAATGAGGCACATGATCACTGGGACGTGGTTCATTGTTAAAATAGAAATGTTTATCGTACAAAAGGTAAAAAAAATATACATATATATATATATCTGTATTGACACACTAAAATGTACTATACATTTACAAAGTAAAAGTGTCCAGCTGCCGCATGGTAAGGTTACAGCACCATTATCTTTGGGTTACAGGTCCCCGTGGCACACAGTTCTGGCATTGGTGGTAGTGGGCCACCTGACCACACCCCTTGTGCCCTCAGGTGGTGGCAGTCCCAGGACACAGGACTGCACAGGGCAGGGGTGCCATGTACCAATGTTGTGGTCACTCCCCCTGTGGGCCACCTTGGCTGGATGACCAATGAGTTGCGCTGCCTGTGAGTGCCTCACGCAGCATGCGCAGTTCATCGGCTATTCTGACCATGGTGTCCACCACCTGTGCCATGGTCTAGGACTGCTCCCGTTGGCCAAGAGACACAGCACACAGTGCCACAGACAGGGTACGTGTGCATTCACCCCCACATAGGCACCATGCGCATGGTGTCTGTGTGGAGGCATCCGCACATGTCTTGTCTGTGGCACTATATGCCTCCCCTGCGACCAGCTGGGAAACATCCCCAGGGCCATGGTGCAGGTGGCAGGGACCCCCAGTGTCCTGTGCAGTCCTGTGCCACACAGGACTGGCCATGACCTGGCCAGTGGGGCAGGATGCACCCATGGTGGTGTGTGGATGTGGGGAGCCCACGTGCCCACCCCCACCCACAGGTGCTGCCACATCATGCACCACCAGGGGTGCATCTTGCCTCATGCCCTCCCATGCCCCCTGCCCAGTCCCCTCCTCCTCCCACTCCCCCGCCCCTTCCCCTTCCCCCTCCCCCGGCCCCACCCTCTCCACCTCCACCTCCCCACCCCCACCATGCCCACCCTCTCCTCCCACCACTCCCCTTCCCATTCCCTCACCCACTCCCCTACCTGCCCCTCCACCACAGACATCCCTTCATCCCCCTCCTTCTCCGCCGATGCACCGCTCTCCAGCTCCACCACCTCTACCTCCATGTTAAAAAGTTTTGGATTGAAGTGTGGGAATTTATTTGTGAAATACTTCAATTCGAATCCCCTTTATCTATCCAAATTATTTTTTTAAGATCTGCTTGGTTACAAGAAAAGTTAATAAGTACAATAGAGTGTTACTTGATATTCTGATCTTCGTTACGATATAGCAAATTATGTGTTGCTGGAAAGATACCTTAGAACTTAATGCCAACTTTTGGTGGTACTCTATTTGTCAGCTTCGTAAATTTGAAGGTGCTTCTTCTGTCTTCTTAAATTGTATTGACAAGGTTGAAAAAATTTGGAAATCATTTGATGTATATTTATCTTCAAAATGAATGATTTATTATTTTATGTCTTAGTATTTTGTGAGTAGTAGGGGTGGGTTTGTGATTTGGTTCTCAAATGTAAAATTGTAATATTTATCTTCGTTGTTTGAATATTATTGTATTATTTTGTTTGTTCTTTGGTTAATTGAATAAATTTAATAAATAAAATTTATTTAAAAAAAAAAGAATGTAACTTTGTTTTAAAAATGTACCAAACCCCTTTTAAGAGCTCATAGGCAGAGAGCTAGTAATTTAAAAAGCCACAAACTCTTACCTTTGCTTGAAATGTATAGCCCCTGTTAAGAATGCCTCAACAGTGCAAGGCTCTGAAGCCTTTTATGCAGGCCTCAGCTGCTCTCAGTTCCTTCACTAGCTAATCAGGCCCACTAACTCCTGATGAGGTGTCAGTAGCTTCAGAGGGCTGAAAAAGATACTAAAGCAGAGTTTTAAACCTATCCCACTAAAGAAAATATTTCCCCTTTTAAACTAAAGCACCATAAAGAATGTAACTTTGTTTTAAAAATGTACCAAACCCCCCTCTAAGAGCTTCCAGGCAGAGAGCTAGCAATTTAAAAAGCCACACACTCTTACCTTTATGTTCTTAGTTGCTATTATTTACCATTGTTTGTACTTTCCTATTAACCATGACTGTATGCTATTTATAAACATTAATGTTTTTAAAAGTTTTTTTAATGGATATGAATATACATTTATTTATTTATTTTTTCATACTCATGGACATGTTTTTTAACACGTTTGTGTTGGGCATTTTTAATTGGTCATTATTCTAAAGGTGATATATATATTTTTTAAATGTTTTATTTTGTGCTTGCTTATTTTTTGTTTTATGTTGAAGGTTCATAGTTACATACCCCCTGATGAAGGCATGAGAAGACAAAATACTGCTAGTGTAGGGGTGTAACCGCTGATACCTTGCTCTTTTTGTGTCTCTGCTGTCTAGTCTGCTTCTTCACTCATTAAGCAAGACTAAAGCATCTACCTGACAAACTCCTTAGCTTTCAACCTTTGTCATCTCTTTGCCATATGCAACTCTCTTCTCAAATTGCTTCTACCTCCACCTCCATCTCCCCTTTCCCTATGTTTCCCATATCCTATCTTTGACCTTACCACCTTTTTTTCCCTTTCTTAAAATCAAAGAGCAGGAAACTGTACATCATCTCTCTCCCTCTAAACTAGTATCTGTTCTTATGACTCCTTTCCAACCCAGCTACTCAGCTCTCTCTCCCCTGCTATGATCCATTTAATCTGTCATATCCTCAGTCTGTCACTTTCTACTGGTACTGTCGCTGCAGTTTTCAAATGTGTTGCGAACATACCTCAAAAAACCTTCACTGGATCCCATTTGCCCTGCTAACTTTTGTCATCTTCCTCCTTTTAGCATCCAAGCTATTTGAACATGCTGTTCACCTCTGCTGTTTTGATTT
The DNA here is from genome assembly GCA_033557465.1 of Ichthyophis bannanicus. Lineage (NCBI taxonomy): Eukaryota > Metazoa > Chordata > Amphibia > Gymnophiona > Ichthyophiidae > Ichthyophis > Ichthyophis bannanicus. The sequence continues at coordinate 734,740,104 of CM066031.1, forward strand.
CCTTGCATCTCAAGCTATTTTTTATCTTCTCCACTTTGGCTTCCACCCTTGGCAAGGTCTTCAGTGACCCTGGCCAAATCCAGCCAAATCCAAAGGCTTTTACTCGATCCTCATCCTTCTTGATCTATTTGCTGCTTTGACACTGTTTGATAATCTGAATTCACTTGGATTTCAGGACTCTGTTCTACCTTGGCTTTCTTATCTCTTCCATGCCACTACTAGGATATCATTTTATAAAGACATTCCTGTGTGTATGTGGCCACCTATCAGCATAAATCACCTCATAAAATACCGACCAGCGTAAAAGTGTGTGCTTTGGCATGAAGGCACGTAATTTACTGGTAGGCATAGTCTGAACGAAGTGTGGGCAGAATTTTCATGAACACATACAGATTATAAAATACCATTATCTATGCACGCATGTGTGAAAGTTACATGCGATCATTTACTCCTGCTTGTGAGCAGATATGTGATTGTGCCTATATTTGAGGCACATTCTTTGCCACATAAACGAGGATTTTATAAAGATAAGTACAGTAGGTGTTTACTTGTCTTTATAAAATAATCTTATGAAGGTGCCCACTTAAAAAAATTACCTCTTAGCGTAAGCTCTGGCAGATCCTCCTCCATTGCTCTCCCACTATCAGTCAGAGTACCTCTGGGTTCTCATGGGATCTCTTCTCTTGTCTCTCTATAATTGTTCTCTTGGTACTATAATTTCCAAGCAACAAGCAGTCAAGAAATCAGACGACGCATTGCTCTTGGCAGAATGGCTATGAAAGACCTAGATAAGATTCTCAAGAACAGAGATGTCTCTCTCCATACAAAGATTCGACTTGTTCAAGCCATGGTATTTTCAATAACATCATATGGATGTGAAAGCTGGACAGTGAAAAAGATAGACAGGAAGAAAATTGATGCCTTTGAATTATGGTGCTGGCGGCGAATACTGTGTATACCTTGGACTGCCCGAAGAACAAACCAGTCGGTACTAGAGGAGATCAAACCTAAGCTTTCTTTAGAAGCTCAGATGACAAGACTTCGACTTTCATACTTTGGACACATAATGCGAAGAGAGAGATCATTAGAGAAAGACATTATGCTTGGCAAGATAGAAGGTCAACGCAAAAGAGGAAGGCCAGCAATTAGATGGATCGATACAATAATAGCAGCTACGGGTACCAGTCTGTCAACAATGAGCCGCCTGACTGAAGACCGAACACAATTTAGGATAGCTATCCAGAGGGTCGCCATGAGTCGACTCCGACTCGACGGCACTTAACAACATAAAAACAACAAGTTTTCAGTACCATATTTATGCTGATGACTCCTAGAGCTCCCTCTCCATACCAGAAAATGCATCTAGACCCAAATTGCAGCTTATTTGTCTGACACTGAGACCTGCATATCCCATCACCATCTGAAACTTAATAGGGCCAAGGCAGATCTTCTTATCCTTCCCCCTGAACCCACCTCCCAGCTTTTTTTATTTCTGTGGATAATACTGTCATCATTGTAGTCCCCTCAGTCTGTAACCATGGGGTCATCTATGAGTCCTCTCTTTCTCTACACATGCCCAGCATGTTGCTAAAATCTTTAGTTTCTTTCACTATAACATCACCAAAATCTGCCCCTTTCTATCTGAATGCATTACCAAAACTCTTATCCACATTCTCACTACCTCCTGCTTAGACGTTTGCAACTTGTTCCTTACAAGACTCCCACTAAACCTTCTTTCTCCACTTTATTCAAAATTCAGCTGTATGACTTGTTTTCCACCATTGTCATTGACATAAGCCTTTAAGTCCCTTCATGGGCTCTTCATTCATTTCTGTATACAGTTCAAGCTTTTCTTATTCACCTACAAATGCATTTATTCAGCAACTCCTCATTACGTTCCTTATCTCTCGTTACAACCGTCTTTAGGAGTGCCACTCATCGGGTAAGTCACTCTTATCTGTGCTCTTCTCCTCCACAAACAATGCCAGACTCCAGTCTTTCCATCTTGCTGCACTGTATGCCTGGGCTAAACTTTCTGATTCAGTGTGGTGTGTTCTCTTTTCTGTATTTTTTTTAAAATCCAGATTAAAAGCCCACTTTTTGGAGCTTTCCCTTAAATCTTAGGAGTATGTTTACTAAACAGTGGTAACGGCAGTGATAAGGGGTTATCTGTGGTAAGTGTGCTGGGTGTGTTAGAGGTGGTCTGGTGTTAAAGGGTGGTAGTGGAAACTTATCATGTGGTATCAGCACATGCTGCGTTAAGGGGTGGTAGTGGACACTTAATGTGCAGTAATGGGACATGCTGCGGGAAGATGTCTGGCATGCACCTTAATGCAGGAAAGCCACTGAAATGCTGAAAGGGGGGCAGGGAAGCCATTGGAGAAGGTATGCATGCAAGCACAATTGCTAGCTGATGGAGTTGACTCACTTGATGCCTGGCAATGTGGCAGTATGTGTTATGAGAATGTTTGACCTTACAGCAGTCCTATGCTGTTGACTAGGTGAGATAGGCAGCTGCCTAGTGATGATGGTCAGTATGGGTGTTGGCTGTGTCATGGGTGGGTGGTGGTGGCAGGGAGGTGATGCAGCAGTGGGAGGGGGGGTGCAGTGACAGGCGTGGAATCCTAGATGTTCCTGAAAGCATACACCATGCCGTAATCTACATTATAATGTCTGTGAGGTGTGGACATGTATCCAGCTGTACTGTCAGTGTGTGGCATGCCATAGGCCAGGACAGTGTCTGGGTGGAGGCAGCATTTTCCTGAAATAGGTAGCAAAGGGAGAATTGTCCTTTCCTGATGTGGAGCAGTCACAAGAGAGATGTGCATGATATGGCTAACTGCTGCAAATGACCCCTGATGGCCATAGCAGGGCAGCTTACTGCCAGTAAGCTGCCCCACCATGAATCTTCCTGATGGCCAAATGGTGGTGCAGGACTGTGCCATGGATTTTCCAAGTAGAGAGTTTGCAATGTGTGTGGTGGTTGGATGTATGGGATCATACAGGCCAAAAGCATTTGGTGTGTGTGAACCAAAAGTAGCAGTGCCGTGGGTACATTAAATACCATTTGTGCAGGTGGGACTGGTGCCTCAGCCTGTGCAACTGCAAGACAGTACACCTGACAGAGTGGCAAGATAGAAAGGGACAAGTTGAACCCATTTGTCCCATATGGGGCAAGTAATAATGTCAGAACAGTGCAGGAGATCGCTATGCAACGAGTGCTAGGTGCCTGAATGTATGAGATATATCTTCTTAACGTAAAGCTGGGAGGTCACAATGATGGCAAAACAGAAAACGCATTGATACCAGTTGACCCAGACATCTTGCTGTGTATACATCCATGATGGGGATGCCATGTTGGGCTACCCAACGTGTGGCCATAATGCATAGAAATGTAGAAGAATGATTGTTCACAGGTCACAGCAGAGACAGGACTGTGCGAGGTGGGAAGTGATCTGAGTAGAATCCAAGCACAAAATGAACAAGTGGGAGTCAAACCCTGGCCTGTTGACCACAGAGACATTGCATCAACCAGTATGCTACACCTCAACACAGTTCTACAAAGATGTGTAGAGCCTGCAGGTCTCTGATCAAACTGTTTGCTGTCTGTGGGGGTATAGATTGGGTCCTCCATTACCAATGAGGCACTGCACATGCAAAACAGCAGTCTGCAGCTGAAGAACCAATGGAGAATGCACTGATCCAGCATATCAACTCAGTAAGAAGCCCTGGCTGCATGTGCTACATACACATAACAACAGCAAGCCATGCTGCAGAGCAGTTTCAGCAGTCATCCTGAGGATGAGAAGGGGTGCCCAGCACCTGGTCCACTGAACCTGCAGTGTTAGAGATGATCTCTGCTGGTGGTGCTACAGGTCCACATCACTGCTAGTGTGTGGCAGGTATTGTCTGTAGTGTTCTGCCCATGTTTGACAATAATCCTCAATTAACAGTGCAGGTTAGTGCCCAGTGTTAATATTCTGCTACCATAGATAGCCACTGCAGTAGGGGTGTATAGGCTGGTGTGGGGCTACTGCTGCTGTCCTGCCGGGACCCTCATGAGTAGGCCATAAACCACTGTTGCTCCAAACAGTAGGAACTAGCAATTGACTAAGCACAGACAGTACGATGGTCCCTGCTGCCTTTCACTGGACTGTGTCAGCCAAGTACAAATCAACAGTAGTTGGTCTGCTGGTTAGCACACACAGCATGTATGTAGTGTAACTACAAGCACCCAACCGTTTGCTCAGTGACTGGCATCCCCTGACAAAGAATGAATCCACATCACTGAAGCCAAACCTTATAACAACTCTATGTGGATACATAGCCTTGCTATGGTCATAGCAAGAGTGCCATCTCAGCATGGCATACAGTGGCCATCCAGGCAATGCACATGACAGATGGGCACAATGGCATCTTAGCCAGTGACCCTACCATTGTGGCAGGCACACCCAGAGCAATCTGTGCTGTTTCAGGTGATACCCACAATCCTCTGCCTCTCCTTATTCACATTTTCCAAACAGGCTGGGAAAAACTCGGACAATGTGAGCCAAAGTGCAGTGCAGAAAGCCACAGGACAAAGGGGAGCCATACACACACACAGCATGCTCTTTCATTGGCACGCTGTGCAAAAGTGGAGATGGTTGGCATTCCTGCTTGACACTCCTGTCTCAATGTCAACTCAAGGATTGCTAACATGAGCTCTGTTTGCAGGCATAATTATCATGCCTTGGCCTCACCACACATTGCTACTGTGTGCTATTAGTCTCTAACCAGCAGTGGATAGTGGAGCCTGTCAGTGCTGCTGGTGGATGTTTCCACCTTTGCTGGCCGCTCCTTGGGGGTTGCAAATGCTGAAGCTGTACTTACACTGTCATCTAAACCTTGTCCACAGAACGATGTAATACAGAAACCCCAGTGGGGACCTGAACCTGTGACACTCCAAACATATACATACCAACCATGTGTGTTGCACCACAGTGATGCCTTATGGTGATAACAGCTCCAGTTGCTGACATGCTTCCCTTCGTCTGGCCTTTGACACATGCTGCAATGTTCATGGTGCATACAACCAGGACAAGGCTTCTGTCTTCTGCATGCTAGTGCCACTTCCCACACCACCACCAACACCCAATCATGCAGACATGCCCACACACAGTCAGTGGTGGTGATCGCAGTCCCAGCATGTTAAACATGAAGGTTTGGCAGGAAATACCACAGCAGTGGCTTCCATCCTCCCCCCGAGATGTATCAGTGGCAGGCAGCGATGGGGCCCCTGCATGGGCAGCTGGTGGGGGGGGGCTCTGTGGCCATCCATGTGTGCCCCTGTTCCCCCATCTGGCCCTTGTGCCCAAGGTGCCTGCCAAACCTTCATGTTCATTGTGGGTATCGCTTGAAACAGTGTGGATTGGACTGGTTGTGTCTGCCACAATGGTAGGGCAACTAACTGAGATGCCATTGTGCCTGTCTGCCACATGCATTGCCTGGGTGGCCACTGTATGTCCTGCTGAGATGGCACTATCACTATGACCAAAAGTGACCATGGCATGGTTATGTATCCACATAGAGCTATTATAGTGTCTGCTTCCAGTGATGTGGATGTATTTTTTGTCTGGTAATACCAAGTACTGAGCAAATGGCTGGATGCTAATGGTCATGCTATGCACATGCCATGCTGTGTGTGCTGACCAGCAACCCAACTGTGATTGGTTTGTGCTTGGCTGACACAACCCAGTGAAGGGTGGCATGAGCAGTTTTACTGTACTATACTGTAATCAATTGTTAGTCCTCAATGGTTGGGGCAGCAATGGTTCATGGAGTACTCACTGTGGTCCTGGCAGGACAGTGGTAGTAGCCCCCCACCAGCCCATACACCCTCCTCTACAGTGGCTGTCCATGGCAGCAGCACATTGACATTGGCCACTAACCTGCACTGTTATCAGAGGGTTCGTGTCAGATATGGGCAGAATATAGGGCCAAGCTGTTGCTGTCACCGACAGCATGCAGAAAACAAGGAGAAAAGCATAACAAACAGCAGACAACCTCTGCCACACACTAGCAGTGATGTGGACCAATAATACAGTCAGCAGAGACCATCTTTAGTGGTGCAGGTTCAGTGGACCAGGTGCTGGGCACCCCTGCTCACTCTCAGGGTGACAGCTGAAACCGCTCTGCAGCATGGCTTGCTGTTGTTATGTGCATGCAGTACACACAGCCAGTACATCTTACTGAACTGATATGCTGGATCAGTGCATTCTCCATTGGTTCTTCAGCTGCATACCACTGTTTTGCATGTGCAGTGCCTCAGGGGTAGTAGTGCGTCCAATGTATACAGGCACAGACAGCAAACAGTTTGATCAGAGATCTGCAAGCTCTACATATCTGTGCCGAGCTTTATGTAAAGAAGATATATCTCATACATTCAAGCACCTAACACTCATTGCATAGCCATCCCCTGCACTATTCTGCCATCATTTCTTGCCCCACATGGGGCAAATGGGTTCAACTTGTCCCTTTCTATCATGCCACTCTGTTGGGTGTATTGTCTTGAAGTTGCACAAGCTGAGGCAACAGTCCCACCTGCACAATAGGTGTTTCATGTACTTTTGATTCACACACACCAAATACTTTTGGCCTATATGATCCCATACATCCACCCACCACACACATTGCAAACTAACACTCGTTGCATAGCCATCCCCTGAACTGGGGCAAAGGGGTTCAACTTCTCCTTTTCTATCATGCCACTCTGTCAGGTGTACTGTCTTGCAGTTGCATAGGCTGAGGCACCAGTCCCAGCCACACAAATGGTGTTTCATGTACATGGCACTGCTACTTTTGGTTCACACACACCAAATGCTTTTGGCCTGTATGAACTCATAATCCACCCACCACACACATTGAAAACATTCTGCTTGGAAAATCCATGGCACAGCCCTGCACCCACCATTTAACCATCAGGGAGATTCATGGTGGGGCAGCTTAGTGGCAGTAAGCTGCACCACCATGGACATCAAAGGTCATTTGCAGCAGCTAGCCATATCATGCACAACTTTCTTGTGACTGCTCCACATGCACACTCATGGACACTCCTCCCTTTGCTGCCCACATCAGGAGCATGCTGCCTCCACCCAGACACTGTCCTGGCCTATGGCATGCCACACACTGACAGTACAGCTGGATACATGTCCACATCTCTCAGACATTATAATGTAGCTTACAGCACGGTGTATGCTTTCAGGCGTATCTAGGACTGCAGGCCTGTCACTGCACCCCCAGCTGCTGCAACCCCTCTGCTTATTCTGCTGACACCACCACCCACCCATGACACAGCCAACGCCCACACTGACCATCATCACTAGGCAGCTGCCTATCTCACCTTGTCAACAGCATAGGCCTGCTGTACAATCAAACATGCTCATCACATATACTGCCACATTGCCAGGCATCAAGTGAGTCAACTCCATCAACTATCAATTTTGCTTGCATGCATACCTTCTACAATGGCTTCCCTGCCCCCCTTTCAGTGTTTCAGTGACTTTCCTGCGTTAAGGTGCATGCCAGACACCTTTCCGCAGCATGCCCTGTTACTGCATGGTAAGTGTCCACTAACACCCTTTAATGTCCTGTTACCGCAAAGTAAGTGAACACCACCATCCCTTAACGCCAGACCGCCTCTAACATGCCCAGCACACTTACCGCACGGTAACCCCTTATTGCTGTGGTTAATGCATGGAAAAGACTGCTCCCTTACTGCCTTTTAGTAAACATAACACTAAGTACACCACATCTAGGGTTGTCCCTTGGTCCAACTCTCTGGTTGCCCAGTCAAGGAAATCTTAACCCTTTGTTTTCCTGTTTATATTTATGTTGTTTTTATCCATTTCCATGGGATTTGTTTACTTAGCTCTGATATCGCACGGAAACCGCTACCACAGCTAAGTAAACAAACCCCTATGTAATTTTCATATTTTTGTCAATTCACAGAGAAAGCACGTTCTCTTATAGGTATGTGTACAGAGGGCCAGCTGAAACACTAGGCAGACCAGGCAGTCACCTAGTGCAGCAGCTTCTGGAGGGATAGCAAAGAACAGCTACAAACAAAGCAAAGCAATAAGTTCTGGCAGCCACACAAACCCAAAGTCATCAGTGTATACTTTTATCTGCAGGAAGAATGGGCGGTATGCAAATAGTAAATTTATACTTGTAAGTGGCTTTTTGAAATCTCCCTCATTATGTATATATTTATAAACAAAGTTTAATATTTAAGTGTGTGATGGCCAGATATGCACTTTTATAGGATTCTTCTGGTAGGGATGATATTGAGCTGATTCAATTTGGGGAGGGGTGCTAGGAGTCTAAGGCGAATTGTGAAAGGGCACAATACCCTTGCTCCGGCCTTTGTAGAGTATGCTATAGAAATGATAAACAGTAGTAATAGTAGTAAAATATTTGCAATGTTAACAATTGCTTGTATCATAAACTTGTCTTAAAAACCAAACTGCATATTTGAAAAGACACTATAACCTTTTCGAGTTCATACTGCTAGAAAACCATTTCTTAAATTAATATACAGTACATAATATATCTGAATGTAATGCATCCTGAGCTACTCCGAAAAAAGATGTGAGCTAAATCCAAAATATTCAATATATTCCCAACTCCCGGAGAACCCAATGTGGTGTTAGCTTCAGCCCAGTATGCAAGATTATGCATTCTTGACACCTCGGGAAGATTCTCACACAACATTCCAGAAAGCGTACCATATTGTTAAATATATAGATTCACTTTAAATTGCTTCCCATAGCCTGGTCGTGGCAGATACTTGTTTCAAGAAAAAATCAATTTGGAGTGCTATTGTCTTGTATTAGAAATGAATTTTAGAGCTTCACTCCATCTCGCTGCATTTCACGCTGAACAGTAGACACTGCAAGCAGCTAGGTAGCACAGCGAGGACCTGAAGTCATTTCTTTTACTCTTCTTCCTTTTAGTTGCCAGCTGGAGGCCTGTCTAAAAATAGCACAGCCATGACAGAATAATGAATCCTAGCGATAAGTGTATTCCACGGCAGTGAGCTTATTATCTGGGTGTTAATGGATGAACCGTGTGGAGAGAAAAAAAAAGTTTGAGAAAAAAATGGGAGAAACTGCAGATTACAGTAAAACTCAGAAACTAGGTTTTCTCTTTTCCAATAAAAATAGCATTATAAGGCCTTATGAAACGTGCTTGTTCCTCATTTGATAAAATATATTGTGCATGACATTTGATGATAATTAAAATTAAATATCCAGTAAATGTTGTTCAGTACAGCATTTTCCTCTTCATCTATCAGGTAATAAAAAGGGATGGAATTATTATTGCTTCATATTTGTAAACTGCTCTTCCATAAAAATGGTCAGAACAACATACAACAATTAAATAAGCATACATACAAATATAATATTAATAGTCAGGAAAATATCTCATAAATAGAGCTTTTATTCCTAAGTCCTTACATATTATAAATGCAGGTGTTTATTTTCTACCTAAATCAGTGTTTATAGGTGTATTTGTGACACAGGTACTATTGCTGGACCCCTTTTCTGATGGAATCAACCAGTACATATGTGTCATTTAGGAGTTGTTCTCTCAGAAAAGACACAAATAGTGAATGGAAAATACAAGACAGGGCAGGGGAGGGGTGAAAGTACAAAGTAAGAGGTGTTTCTCCAGTGTTTATCTCATAAACACCTATTTTAATTTTTTTTTTATATTGGGAATGTTTTACTGCTCTTTATTGGTTAAACTCTTAAATCCAAAGATCTATTTATAAAATATCCACATAGAAGACATTAAAACCTACAAAACATTTGGCCAAAATAAAAATAAAACATTAAAAGTGCTGGCACATATTAAGATATGAAAAGAAAATAGCATATTAACACCTAAAAGTATGTATAACTAAGGAGGGCATTTTAGAATGTTCGTGTAACTCTTCCATGTAATGGATGCATGTAAAGATCAAGCAGGAGTAAATCGCTATTTTAGAGAATTGCTATTTATACATTTTGATACGCAGAATGCAGTATCCAAGGAAGCATTGTTTTGGATGGTCCAGAAGAGTCTGCGTGAATTTCCAGTTTTACAATGACATAAATGTATTTCCAATTCTCAGTGGCATAAATGTTCAGGGAGAGAGCCTCTTTCAATTGAAAGCAAGTTCTGCTACGAGGGGACATGGGATGAGGGTGAAGGGAGATAGATTCAGGAGTGATATGCGGAAATATTTCTTTACGGAAAGAGTAGTGGATCCATGGAATAGTCTCCCAGTGGAGGTGGTAGAGATGAGGACAGTAACTGAATTCAAAAAAGCATGGGACAAACACAGAGGATCTCTAAAGGTAAAAAGGGGACTGTCGTAGTTGTTGATATGGAAGGACAGACTAGATAGGCCATGTGGTCTTTTTCTGTCTTCATATTTCTATGTTTCTATGTTAATACACGCCTACTTTTAAAAATCTAGCTGTCATTGTTTACAGCTACTCCAAAGCAGGTCTAAATGTCAGCTAAGTGCTCGTGTGGACCAGCGATTGAGGGGGCATTGCGCTTACCTATCTGATGTTTGGAACAACCACACCCTATAAAAAAACAAAACCCTGTTATTTTATTCACCTCTTTAACTGCTTCTTCCTAGATGCTTAATTTGTTAAAATTTGGCACTTATGTATGTAAGTGCAGGGACTAACATGTGTAGGCTGCGAAATTGGCACTTGCGCGTATAGACCCCTGAGTGATGACCTTTCTTAAGTTGTTTCCTACTAAAGTGGCTGTTCCCGTTGGACATGCTGGCAGGTGCTTGTACATTTCCTGGAGTACTTATGCATATTTTACAGCAGCCTCTGCATCCATTGAACCTTTTGTAAAATCCTCAGGGAACTGTGCAGTCCTGATCTGGATGTCCTAATTCCAGTGTCCCGATTTCTAGCTAGAGTAGGGCCTTTGTGGGATATAAATGACTTCAACATGGAGAACGGCATTTTGAAGGCTCAGCAGATGCTTATTAAATTGCTTGGGGGTATGCATGCATAAGCATAGCACTCACAAAACAGAGCACATACTTTTATGTGATATGCTTAGAGACGTTCCAGGGATAGAAAATTCACCAGAAGGAGGAGAGATCCACACCAAAGCCTGTATTTTATAAAATAGATGCATATGTATTTAAAAGAAGCAAAGAAAAACAGACTACAAACAGAGAGGGTCTCAAAGAAATGAACGGAAAAAATACATTAAAGAAATTAAAGGCTAAGAACTTAAAAATACATTTAGAAACATAGAAACATGACTGCAGAAAAAGACTACATGGCCTATCTAGTCTGCCCATCCATATCACCTACTACAAGAGCCCCCTTTTTTCCTTTAGAGATCCTCTGTGTTTGTCCCATGCTTTTTTGAACCTCACTATTTTCTCTTTCAGCATCATTTCCAATAATTTACTCACCACTGTGTTTAAACTAAACGGCCTGTAGTTTTCAACCACATCCTTAATTCAGCTTTTGTGAAAGGGACCACGTGTGCCTCTCTCCAGTCCTCTGCCACCACCCCGACTCCAAAGCGGCATTGAAAAGATCAGTCAGTGGAGCTGCAAGAACATCCCCAAGTTCCCTCAGTATTCTTGGATGTATCCCATTCAGTCCCATCACTTTGTCCACTTTTTGTTTAGTTAGTTCCTCACGAACACAGTCCTCTGAAAATTGTTTGAGTTGCCCCTCACTTTTGTTCCTGTTTGTGGATGTTGTCTGAGGTCCTGCTCCTGGCCCTTCATCTGTGAACACAGAAAAGAAATATTTGTTAAGTAATTCCAATTTATCCTCATCAGTTTCTACATATTCTTCCCTTTCACCCTTGAGTCTGACAATACCACTTTTGCCCTTTCTCCTCTCACTAACATATCTGAAAAATGTCTTATCCCCCCATTTTATTGCAATGGCTATTTCTACTTCTTTTGTAGCTTTGCTTTTCTGACTACTTTGCAGCAACTGGTGCCACCGAATGCGTCTGGAGCAGCTCCTGCGGGGCCGACAGGATCCATGGCATCAGTGAAGTCAGGTGAGACCATTTCCCTTGATTCACCCTCTACTCCCCCTGGGGGTTATTCTGATGCACAAATAGTGGGGATGGACGTCCCAACAGGATGTCCATCCCTGCTATTCATGCCGGCTTTCCCCTCTTGTCTAACTTCTCTGCCAGTTCTGCGTGGAAGTTAGATGGGGGTGGAGAAGGTGCTGCACAGGGGCGGAGATTGGGTGGACGGTGGGCAGTCGTCAGCCCTGGACATACAGGGCAGATTCTAATGTCAGACCTGTACATCCAGGGCCGGCGAAATGTCTGGGGAAGTTATTCCACCCCCCTGGGTGGAATAACTTTCCTGGACGTTTCTTTTGTTCAGCTCCAGGGTGCAGATGGGGCTGGAGGGGGGGGGGGCAAGAGTTAATTCCCTGCAGTTTGACCCTGGCCATAGGAGGTCAGATCGGGGGTCAGGCTGCAGGGAATTAACTCTATTTTGTGGCGGCCGGCATCGTGGCTTTTAAATGGAGGTGTGGTGCCATGGCAACATGACACCATGGCACTGCGGCTCCATTTAAAAGCCCTGAGTGAATTAGTCAGGCAGGCATGTACGTTCAGGCCGGAACTGAATTGCAGTCCCAGCCTGCACGTACATGCTTATTTGCGATTCTGATTCTGCGGGGCTAGACATGCCCAACGGGATCAGAATCGTGATCTCCTTTGTATGTCCAGCTCAGCCTTGACGTACAAAGGAGATGTATGTGCGAGACAGAATCGGGCCCCTAGTGTGTGCCCCTGTTGACCAGCATGCCTCTGCTGCTCTGGCCCCAAGAACCTCACAGAAGTGCAAGAAGAGGCATTGGCAGGCAAGCTCATCTTCTTCCTCCAGTTCTTCATCCACCTCCTCCTCATCCTCCTCTTCCTCCCTCGAGGCTGAAAGAGCCAGGGCAGCCACCACCCATGCCGCCCTCCCACCCAACACAATGTAATTGTGGGACACCATCCCTCGGTCCTTCAGGAAGAAGGTCATCTGAAGGGAGTATTTTGACATCTTCAAGCTTCTAGAAGGAAGATGCCAGCACAACGCAAAGAAGCAAGCTAAGACAGACGATCTACTGTAGATAGGAGGGCGGAACATTCCACGTATCATTCTCAACTGGACCGTCACATACGCCTACATGATCAGCATCACGTGCCGCAAAGATCCCTCGCAGCTCGGGGTATGCTTGACTTCCTTACGTTGAGCATTTCCATGAGAAGATGGAAAGTGCGACCCAACATGTCATGGGGTGCAAATAATGTGGGGATCTGGCTTCAGAGGATGAACTCTAAATATGGGCAGAATGTTCAAAAACGAAGTGTGCCCACCGAAAGCAAGCCTGCACTGAACACTGATGTCTGCAGACATTACAACAAGGGCACATGTTCCTTTTGCGACTGCAAATATTGTCATGCCTGCCTCCACTGCACAGCCTCCTACCCCACATCCCAGTGCGCCAGGAGAATGCGACCAAAGACCATACAGCAACTGCTGCAGTAATGCCTTCCAGCGAGCCCCCACACTAGTTTCTAGCCTGGCCTTGGACCCTTGGCTTGACATCTACCCTAACATAACAGACGCCAAGTGCCTCAGGGAGAGCTTCGTCTTTGGTTTCCTAATCCCGTTTCAGGGGCGCACCCAGGGTCACATCGCTCACCCTACTCAGCCACCGAGACACCTGTGGTGCATCGTGCAGGAGAAGATCAACACAGAAGTGAACCTCCAGTAAATGGTTGGCCTTTTCAGCAGCCCACTATTTCCTGAGCTTAGTATCTCCACCTTGACAGTGGTACCAAAAAAGGAACCTGGGAAGTTCAGGCTAATCCACAACCTCTCCTTTTCTCAAGGGAACTCCGTGAATGATTACATCCCTGCCAAGGCCTGTGCGGTGAAGTACGCCTCTTTTGACCAGGCTCTGGACATTATTAGATCCACTGGATGGCGCTCGTACCTGGTGAAAGTGGACATAGAGTCGGCCTTCTGGCCCCTACCTATCCACCCCACCTGCTTTCCCCTACTCGGCTTCATCTTCAAGGGCAAGTACTACTTTGATAGATGCATGCCGATGGGTTGCTCAGTGTCCTGCTCTGTCTTTAAGGCTTTCAGCACCTTCCTCCACTGGGTGGTGCAGCAGCGGATTGGCCTGCGATCCATGATCCACTACCTTGATGACTTCCTGTTTGTCGGCCTGGAGCATTCCCCCATCTTCCTGGATATGACTAAGGAATTTGGCATCCCCCTGGTGCAGGACAAGATGGTCGGTCCTGTTTAGATGTTGTCGTTCCTGGGAATTGAAATTGATACAAGGCAAGGAGTCACCTGTCTGCCTCGGGACAAGTTGGAAGACCTCAAAGGGAAGCTCGCTGCTGTGCAAGGTCAACAGAAGATCACCCTCGGAATGGCCCAGTCCCTCATTGGAGCACTGAACTTTGCATCTAGGGTTATCCCAATGGGTCGCCCCTTCCTGAGACGCTTCGCGCATGTGACAGCTGGCTTGCTCAAGAGTCACCACCATCTTCGCAGCTCATGGAGCCTGAAACAGGACATCAACATCTGGGCATATTTCCTGGATATGTTCAACAGGGTGAGCACGTGGCAGCTGGACATGTGCAACAATGATGAATTGGACCTCTTCACAGATATGGCGGAGGTCTCTGGCTTCGGAATGTTTTTAGGGGTTCCTTGGATAGCTGTAGGTCTCACCAGAAATTTCACATTCCTAGAGTTCTTTCCCCTGTATTTGGCCCAGTGCATCTGGGGCTACCTCCTGCATGACCGCAGAATCCTTTTTTGCTGTGACAACCAGTCTGTCATCACTGTCATGAACAGTCACTCTGCCAAGTGTTTCATAGTGGCTGAGCTCCTTCGGAAGTTTGTCTTAAAGTGCTTACAGTTGGTTGTTACAGTGCATGCATGCCATGTTCCTGGGCAGTTTAATAGCATTGCTGATTCCCTCTCCCGTTTACAGTGGGACTCATTTTGGCGATTGGCCTCGGTGGCAGACAAGCACCTTACCCCTTTGCTGAACTGGATATGGGACACGGCATACACATGGATTGGCAGCTCATCCAATGGGTGGTAGCTCCCCACACCTGAGCAGCATATATCCGAGGCTACACAGCTGTTTTGTTGGTGGCATACATCACGAGCGCATGTTCCTGGGGACCATTGAGACAGGCCGTTCAGTTGCACCTGGCTGGATTTTCCTTCTTCTCTAAGCTTGCGGGCTGGGGAAACCCGTGTGACAACTTTTTGCTTAAAACAATGATGAAGGCTTGGCACGGAGCCTCCCCCGGCAGCCTGATACCCAACACCAGGTTACGCATGAGATACTGGACTGGCTCTGGGTGGTGCTGTTCGTCACTTGCTCATCAGAGTAAGAAACTTGTCTGTTCCGGGCAGCGTTTACGCTGGTCACTTTTGGTGCCTTCCAAAAAAACAGGCTCCCCCTCTGATCTTCAGCTCTCAGTAGTCCTGGTGTCCCAGGAGCTGCTGAATATTCGGATCATGGGAGCCAAAAATGATCCCAGGAGGAAGGGGCAAGTCACCTCCCTCGAGGCAGTGCCTGGGCTTTGCACATGTCCCGTGGCCAGCATGCTCCAGTACATCTCAGCCCAGCCTTCTTTGACTGTTCAGTTCCTGATACACCCTGACGGCACGCCGCTCTCCGAGTTCCAATTCGTGACTGTGTTTCGGAAATTGTTGATAGCACTAGGACTATCCCCCAACCTATTAGGGACACATTCCTTCTGCATTGGGGCTGCAATGGTGGCAGCAGAAAGGGACCTTCCAATAGGAGCGATTTAGGCACTGGGGCAATGGGAATCCCGCACCTATGCTGCATATATTTACCCATTGATTGACTGATTGTTTTGTCTCTGCTAACCATAACCCTCCTCTTTTGCAGAACTCATGGTTTGGATTGTGGGCCACTCCTTCATTTGCCGTGCAGCTGAAAGGGTGTCCATGTGGCCCCTGGGGTCCCACCTTGGACTTTGCGACTGTGGCATGCGCTTCCTATGGCTAGGCATCCCGAGCATGGGATGGGAGCATCTGTGGCACTTCTTTTGCCATCATTTACAGACCCACGCCCCACCTACAACCCTGGTTGTGCACCTTGGAGGGAATGACCTTGGAACAATTTCTGGAAGGCATCTTATCAACTTGATCAAAACGGACCACTCCTGGGTAGCGCTCAACCTCCTCTGTATGCTTTTCATCTGCTCTGATTTCATCCCTCACCTCAGGTGGGCAGACACGCGCCTGTGGGGTAGGGAGCTCAAGAAGGTCAACAGGCAGATTGCCCTCTGCATCCAGCATGCCGGAGGATGGCAGATATGACACATATGGACACAACTCCTATTGCCTGGATATTTCACCAGGGACCTGCTCCAATTATCAGACATTGGACTGGACTTGTTTCTCAACAACTTACAGGAGACCTTGGAGAACTACATTTGGGCCAGCACACAGCTAGCCTCGGTGGTGCCTGGCGTTGGCGGGAGGTTCCCTTAGTGGGGGGCATGTGGAAGGCGTGTTCCATGTACCCGTGGCGGTTACCCAAGCCAGGCTGCAAGTGCACACCAGTTCAAACAGAAGGGGCAGGGCACCCTAGCTGCCACCAAGGCGTGGAGCACTGGCGAGTCCCCGTACCCAACGGCCGCCCGGCACAGGCAGCCTACAGGCAACACGACAAGGCCTCTTGTACAGGGGTGGGCCCAGCTCAATTTGGCAAGGCAGGCCCCTAGCCCTCATGGTGGGCTGGCTTAAGAGCAAGGAAAGAGGTCATGGCGCATACCGACTCGGGTGACTGGAGTGGAAACCTCGCCCCGCTGTACATATGTTGCATGCGTATATATTGATAAATATTTGTATTGATTATGTTGATCTGGCAATAAAGCTGCAGCCTTGTTTTCCCCATAATTGTGACTAATGTCATCAGTAGGGTTAAGGGAGCAGGACAGATGACTTCCTCAGGGGGAGGGGCGGACGTAAGTCCCTCCTGCCTATGTTAAATGTGCCTATTATAAAAAAATGAAGAAACTGCATAAGGATAGTGAGTGATTTGGACTTTTAAGGAGTGCTAACAATCATGAAAGGGCCAATGCTTTTATTTTTTCTGGCTGCCATTTGCAGGGTGGTTATAACTGTTGTTTGGAGCCTTTTCGTTGTGCAGAGACTGTCCTTCTCTGAAATGCAAATACCAATCTGATTTCTTTGTATGTATTACTTTTTAGAGTTGAATTGTAAAACCTCAGTGCTTGCTGCTAACACTGGGAAGTGGGGTTTTTTGCCCACTGATAGTTGCTATTGGGAATAGAGTACACAGAAAAGAGGGCTGCAAACTTTATGCTAATGGTCATCTTTCACCATTAATTATGGTGCAAAACAATGCTTGGCAGGGGTGCCCATTCTCCTACTCTTATTTAATTTTGCAGTGGAACTACTGATTTTAGTGACTAAGACTAACACCAAGGGGTATGTTTACTAAAGGGCATTAAGGGAGCCAGTGAGCCATTAACGCCTGTTATCGGCACCCTTGTGCTCTTTATGCAGTGAAAAAACTGCTTTAATGGGCGTTAAAGGCTCCAGCAGCATAAAGGGCCCAGTAGGTGGAGAGTGGGCGTAAACGGGGTGGAGAGAGGGTGTTAACAATGGGTGTTCCCTTAATTCCTGTTGCGCTAATGTGTTTTAAAGCCCTTTAATGCTGGGGACCTTAACGCAAAGTAAATTCTTGCTGAAAGGATGTATTTTGAGGAGAGAGAACCTATTTTATAGTCTGCAATGTGATGCACAGGCAGGAGAGCCCAAGATAGTGACAGTAGTGCTGCATTAGCAGCAACAGCATAGTGCCCAAATCTGAAAGGGAACTATGTTGATGGTGCAAATGGGGCAAAGGAGGTGGCACATGGGTCATGCAGTGCGGGTTGCTGGTGCACAGGGCAGACCAGGCATAAGATCATAAAATATGACATACTGTGTCAGATCGAGGTCCATCATGCCCAGTATCCTTTGTCCAACATTACCAATCTAGGTCACAAGTAAATAATAAAAATAACAGCAAAGTGTAGGAAAAGAAAAGGAAGACCATTAATGGACAGGAAAGATAACATACAGAGGAGAGCAGAAAGAAAGAGAAGAGGGATAGGGAGGGAGAGGAGGGAGAGGAGGGCAGGTCATAGGCGAGCTGAAAGAGGATCGATGAGATGAGATGAAGGAAGGATGGTAGCTGAGGAGAAGGTGGTATGTGCTGTAGGTGCCATCCCCAATGTATTTGCACTGTGCGTGAAAATGTGAGACAGTGTCACTTGGAAGGCCTGATACCAGACATGTGTGACTCACACCTGTCCCAGCCACAAAGTCACCATGCTACAGCTCAGACAAATGTGCAGATAACAACTGCACAGGAGTCATTGAAACTGGGCAAATGGAGCACATACAGACATGAGGTGATATCTGCAGGTGGCTATCCGAGGGGTAGGATGTGTCCCCATATACTGCAGAGTTGTAATGGAGCCAAAGCTGTACAGTTGCAGTAATGATGTCATACATGACTCATGTTTCCCAAGTAGGTTACAGCTGTATGCATGTAACTGGCTGTTAGTATACCACTGTATCAGTGCAGTCACATTGGGGTACATCTTTAATTAGGGATTAAAACCACTAATAAAACCCTTAGCCCCTATATTCTGAGCATAATACAAACCTCCCTTAAGTCAGGTTCCGTTCCACCCCTTCTTAAATGTGCTTCTATTCGCCCAATCATAAAAGGGACAAAACTTGATCCTACTTCCCCCTCTTCTTACAGACCCATCTCCAGTATCCCATTCCTGGCAAAGATCACTGAGAAAATAGTCCAAACACAACTTCAGAACCACATTGACGATCACTCCCCCCTTGACTTATACCAACATGGTTTTAAAAGAAATCATGGAGTTGAAACTCTACTTACTTCTCTACTTGACTCCTTATACTTACATACCCAAAACCATACTCAAGGATGTTGACTCATTTTTCTTGACCTTTCTGCCGCATTTGACTCCCTTCCTCACAATCAACTATTAACCAGACTTCACGAAATAGGTCTTAGAGACACTACACTCAAATGGTTCCAATCTTACCTGAACTCCAGAACTCAACAGGTCCTTCTTGGAAATGACACCTCCCTCCCATTTATACTAAAACAAGGAGTACCTCAAGGATCTAGCCTATCTGCCTTACTGTTCAATATCTTCCTTCAACCGGCTTGCAAGATATTTCAGGAACATGGCATTCAGTACCAAATATATGCTGATGACATGATGTGTTTCACCCCATTTAACCTCTCCAATCCCAACTACACCAAAATCAATGAATGTCTAACTTGTCTCAAATCCTGGCTTTCCCAACACAATCTTCTAATCAACCAATCCAAAACAGAGGTGCTTCAAGTATTCTCCAACCTTACATACTCCCCTCCCCCAACTCTCACCATCGCTGATCTCCCACTCACCATAAAAAACCAAGTAAAATATCTTGGGATTATCATTGACAAGAACCTCTCCTTCACTGAACATATAAAAAGATCCACCAATTTAATCTATGCAAAATTACGCACCCTCCGTAATCTTAAACCCCTCTTAAACCCTAACTCCTTTCGCACTGTCTGTCAGTCTCTTACAATCCCCTCACTTGACTATTGCAACCTAATCTACCATGGTCTCCCCAAAAATACTATTCAACCTCTCCAATTAGCCCAGAATACGGTAGCTAGACTCATAACCAACAACCCCAGACGTGCTCATATCACATCTGTCCTTTACAACCTTCACTGGCTCCCCATACAACCCAGAACCAAATTTAAAGTCCTTACCCTGATTCATAAAATAATTATAAATGAATCAGCACCCTGCCTCACTTCACTTCTTACCTTTCCTAGTAACACAAGATCACATCGTACCTCTACCAAAAACCTACTATCTATACCAACAGCCAAAAGATACTGTAAACAACTTACTAGCAATAGGGCCTTCTCCCTCTACGCCCCATCCTTATGGAACACTCTCCCCCCCCGAACTTCGCAACTGTGAGAACCACCTCGAATTCCGCAGGAAACTAAAAACTCATCTCTTCCTAGAATATTTCTCCCTCCCACCCTAACTCCTAAATTTCATGATCCACCTTCCACCAAAATTGTCCACAATTCTTTACAAAATTAACTGTAAATATATCTTCTTAAGTATAAAATCATCCATTGTTATCAATCCCCGATCATGGTAGTTAGTTCTACCGCTACAGTTGTATTTATCTGTATCATAGTTAATTGTTACTTGTTATCTAGTTATATTACCTATTTGTTTCCTTGTTCCTTGTAAACAGTTGTAATATACTGTACTATATTGTTTCATGTAAACCGTCTTGACTTGTAGAAAGACGGTATATAAAAACTGTTAAATAAATAAATAAAATCTTACCGTCAATTGGTAATGTCTGGTGATAAACAAGGACTGTACGGGCCTGCAGTCAACTGAGCATTGGTTGGTTAAGTGATCAGCTTGAGGTCACAAGGAGGTGTTGTCAGTCCATGAAGGTTGCGGCAGACATAAAATGTGATAGAAACACATTCTGAAATGTCACATAAGGAGTGATAATGGGCCTCAAGCCCTAATACCTGGCCTCCAAGCCATGGCCATGACCATTACACCATGCCTTGAAGAGGGGGCCAGATATCTGCAGAGTGAACATGTCTGACCCCCTGCAATGGGCTGCAGCAAAGTCAATAAAGCCATGCTCTCAGAAGGCCATGATGGGGAATAGCATCTTTGCTGACCCAAAGTGTGGCCAGAATGCATAACAAAGTAGAAGGATGAGTGTCTTCAAGTCACAGCAGAGCCTGGACTGTTACAGGTGGGGAAATGACCTAAGTAACACACAGGTGCAAAATGAACAAGTGGAAAGCAAACTCTTGTCTCCTGTTTATGGGGACATTGCACTAACCAGTATGCTACACCTCCACTCCTCTCTAACCTGCAATGTCTAGAGTCAAAGAGCCTGCAGGTCTTTGCCTAAACTGTCTGCTGTGTGTGCCGGTATAGGTTGATCCATCATATCAGCTTAGTACAACACACTGACAGTGTGTGCTTCAATCACAGCTACAAACTGTTCTACTGTGCAGTTTCAGCAGTCACCCTGAAGGTGAGGATGGGCACCCAGCACCTGGTCCCCAGAACTTGCAGTGCTAGAGGTGGTATCTGCTAGTGTATGATGCTAACCACCTTGTTTCCTACACAATTGCAGCGTGCTGTATATGCCAGTCACATATGGGCCTGTGTCGTGCTCCTGTTGGACAGGGATTCTTCTAAAACAGTACATATAAATACCCAGTGTTAAACTGCTGATGCCATGGACACTAACTTCTATGGGGGTGTCTAGGTTTGTATGGGGTTGTTACTAGAGTACTACTGGTCCTACCATTACCACAGGAAGTAGGCCTAGAACACCTCTTGTCCCAAACACCTAGGACTAACAATCACCCACAGAAAGCACAGTCAGACTGCACCTGCTGCCCACCACTCGGTTTTCCAACCATGTACATACCAACTGCGGACAGTCTGCTGGTCAGCACACATTGCATGTGCACAGAGCGACCATGTGCACCCAGGCTTGGGATAAACAGCAAAGACACCCAGCATTTGGTTCAATGATTGGGCCCTCAGGACAGGAAGGACATCCACATCACTGAAGCCAAACATAATATAACACTATATGGATACATAGCATTACTCACAATGCTATGCTCCTCATCATGCATATTTGCAGACAAATGCGAGGCTCAGTGAGGTGTAGAAAGGCACAAAACAATGAAGAGACACACACACACACACATGCACACACACAAACACATGAACACACACTCGTATCACCGTGCTGTGCAAAAATGGGGATGGTTGACATTCCTGCCTGCCACTTTAGTCTTGATATCAGCTCAAGCACTGTTAACATGTGCTCATCATGCAGGAGCTAGTAGCACACTCTGAAGTTAACGCCCACTCAGTGCGCCGGTGCTATCAGCCTGACTCTCCATCCAGCTGTGGATAGTGGAGCCTGTCTGTGTGACCGATGGGTGTTTGTACCCTTGCTGGCCGATTCACTGGGGATTGCACATACTGATGTTGTACCTGCACTGTTGGCTAAACTTTAGCCACAAGGATATGCAATGCATCTGCTCATATACCCATCAACTATGTACATTGAGCCACAGTGCTACCATATGGATACAGCCATTCCTGGGGCTGACATGCTTCCAGTCAGACAGACCTTGGCACATGTTGCAATGCGCATGATGCACAGGACCAGGACATGGCTTTGGTCTGCTACAGGAGGGTGCTGCTGCCCCCTCTGCCAAAACCCCCACACCATGATGCAATGCCTGTGTGCTGTCAGTGTTGGTGGTGCACAGTCCCAGCCCATCAAACATGTGGGTGCCTAGGGCAAAAGGTCTGGATGGTGGAGGGCAGAGGCATACATGGATGGCCACACAGCCCCTCCAACCATCTGCCTCTGCAGGGCCCGTTGGACCACCCCATATGGCACATCTCCTTTCCACATCAATAGCATGTCTGTGTACCACCACTGTTACTGTGGGATCATGATGGACATCACAGATGGTAATGTGAATGGCAGGATACCCCTATGAGGAGAGGCTAAAAAGGTTGAGGCTCTTCAACCTGGGTAAGAGATGGCTGAGGGTAGATATGATAGAGGTCTATAACTTAATGACTGGAATGGAATGGATAAATGTAGATCGATTGTTTATGCCATCAAAATGTAGAAAAACTAGGGGACATGCAATGAGGCTACAGTGTAACCCATTTAAGACTACTAAGAGAAATATTTTTTCAGTCAATACGTAATCAAACTCTGGAATTCATTACTGGAAGATGTAGTAAAAGCTATTAGTGTAGCTGGTTTTAGAAATGGTTTGGACAGATTCCTGTAGAAAGGTCCATAAACCATTATTAAAGAGGACCCGGGATATCCACTGCTTGCCTCACTATAGGCATTGTGGATCCTGTGTGTCTTTCTTTCTGCTCTCCTCTGTATGTTATCTTTCCTGTCCATTAATGGTCTTCCTTTTCTTTTCCTACACTTTGCTGTTATTTTTATTATTTACTTGTGACCTAGATTGATAATGTTGGACAAAGGATACTGGGCATGATGGACCTCGATCTGACACAGTATGGCATATTTTATGATCTTATGCCTGGTCTCCCCTGTGCACCAGCAACCCGCACTGCATGACCCATGTGCCACCTCCTTTGTACAGCGCTCTGATGCCTGGCTGCCTAGGGTGGTATGTCAAGAAACAATAAAGATAAAGATAAAGATCTACCTCTGTTGGCTGTGTGCAGTCATGTCTTCTTGTGCAAGCTGCTACACCATGACCTACACTGGCATTCTTTTCTGCATTTTGACTCATGCATGCCTCTCCTGTGCCTGATCTACACATCACCACTCCTACTCTGTCCTCCTGTCGCTGCATACATCCTGCCACTTCTTGCTCTGCTGGGAGACACATCTTCCCCATCCTATGCCACACACTGACATTGCACCATTTTACATTGGCACCCCATGTGCATCGGTACAGCTGCGTCCCACATGCTCGTCCACGTTACTGGCTGCCACATATATGGCAGGTCCATCAGCTCCCACCTGTCTTTCCATCCATCACCTTTACATTGACTTTATCCAGCATTAGGGTTACAACCGTTTTCAGACATTAAGGTGCATGCTTGTCACCTTAACACCTGATGTACTCTTAATGCACGTTAAATGGCCCATAGCACCCTTTATGCCAGAATGCCTCCTACCCACCCAGCACACTTTACGATTGTAACACCCCTTATCACTGCCGTTAACGCTTGTTTTCTTAACACCCTTTAGTAAACATACCCCCAAGTTTTCAGTAGAATATAAAGGAGCTGAGTACAAGCTGTCTGTTTATGCAGACAATGCTTTTTTATTTGTTCATATTCTATTCCCCAGTTATTGGTGTACATTGAGCAATTTGTTGCTGTTTCAGGCTACTGAGTAAACTTGTCAAAATCAGAGCCTTTGAGGATCTGTGCTGGCCCTGCTGCTTTTTAATATATTCATAAATGACCTGGAAATGTGAACAAGTGACGTGTCCAAATTTGCAGATGACACAAAATTATTCAAAGTTGTTAAAACACAAGAGGATTGTGCAAGTGCAGAGTTATGCCCCTAGAAAAGAACAACCCCCAACTACTGTTACACAATGCAAGGTTCCACATTAGGAATCATCACACAGAAAAAAGATTTAGGCATCTTCATGGATAATACATTGAAACCCTCCACCCAGTGTGCAGCAGCAGCCAAGAAAGCAAATAGAATGCTAGGAATCATAAGGAAATGAATGGAGAATAAAACCAAGGATATTATAATGCCTCTGTATCAGAGTGAGGCGGTGGTCTCAGGCAGCAACTTTTTGGGGGTGGCAAAAAATGCCCCTAAAAAGGCCGCCTCCCTCGGCCTTCAAAATCTAAACTAAACAAAACAAAACAAAACAAAAAAAAACGGTCTGAGAAGTTGCTGCTGCTGCAGCAGTAGAATGAAGTGCCCGGCAGTCCCCCACTGCTCCGGAAGAAACCTGCCATTCTTTTCCTGGCGCCGGCTCAGCTTTGCAGAGCAGCAAAGGGAGAGCGTTTCCCTTTCCTGTGGCTCTATTAAAGTTGAGCCTGCTGGCGCTGATGGGAAACAGGCATTTCCTGTCTCGCGCAGTTCTAACCCTCCATTATTAGAGAGGACCTGGGAAATCCATTGCTTACTCTGGACCAAGTATTGTGGAACATGTGTACCTTTTCGGGAATCTGCCAGGTACTTGTGACCTGGATTGGCCACTGTTGGAAACAGGATACTGGGCTTGATGGACCTTGGTCTGACCCAGTATGGAATTTCTTACATTCTTATGTTTATGTGATTCTGAGCTTTTGATATACCCTTCGTGTCATTTCCTAAAGTATTTGGGCTATTCAGACTTTGGAAGACACCATAGATAAAAATATTGATGCTGTGACGACCATAAGCTGACAGAGGGTCAAAGGCTATATTACTACTACTAATAATAATCATTTATATAGCGGTACAAGGCATACGTAGCGCTGTACATATAAAGATGGTAATCAACCCAAAATTATCTGTTTATGAGCATGCTTCCCCTCCACTTCCAGGATCTAAATATAAGGAGCGTTTTGGATTTAGCTTATAAATTCTTCAGGAGTAGCTCAAGGCAAATTACATTTCAGTACAGTATGGATTTTCATATCCTGAGGCAATGGAGGGTTAAGTGACTTTCTGAAGAGCAGCAGGCTTGACAATAGGTTTTGAACCAGGCAGTTCTCAGCTCACTCCTCTAACCATTAAGTTATTCCACCTTTCTGTAAGGCCTTGACATGCCTTTCTAGTTGTTTTCTTTTGAGGAACAAAACCCAATGTATGGCAATAAAAATGTTAAACCTTGTGAAGCAGGAAGGTGGGGTTGATCTTCCAGATTTTAGACAATATTATGTTTCTTTATTCTTGATCCAAGGTGGTTTCTTGTTTGCAAGTTCCTTGGTGAAACCTGTATGTTTAATTGCAGAAGAACTGATTATGTCCCATTTCCATAAAAATCTTTCTGAGAATGTTTTCAACCTGTTTATATCCTTTTGAAGGTGTGGTTTCCAGAATTTCACACAATACTCCAAATAAGGTCTAATCAGAGACCCATACAGAGGCACTATCACCTCCTCTTATCTGCTGCCTATTCCTCTCCCTATGCACCCAAGCATCCTTCTGGCTTTCGCTGTCGCCTTTTCTACCTGTTTAGCTACTTTAAGATCATCAGACACAATCATAAACAGGTAGAAAAGGCGACAGTGAAAGCCAGAAAGATGCTTGGGTGCATAGGGAGAGGAATAGGTAGCAGATAAGAGGAAGTGATAGCCTCTGTATGGGTCTCTGATTAGACCTTATTTGGAGTATTGTGTGCAATTCTGGAGACCACACCTTCAAAACGATGTAGACAAGTAGGAGTCGGTGCAGAGGGTGGCTACTAAAATGGTTAGTGGTCTTCGTTATAAAGCATATAGGACAGACTTAAATTGTATACTTTAGAGGAAAGGTGGGATAAAGGAGATATGATAGAAATGTTTAAATACCTACGTGGCATAAATGCACAGGAGGAGAGTCTCTTTCGACTGAAAGCAAGCTCTGTTATGAGGGGACATAGGATGAGGGTGAAAGGAGATAGACTCACGAGTAATATGCAGAAATATTTCTTTATGAAAAGAGTGATAGATTCATGGAATAGTCTCCCAGTGGAGGTGATAGAGATGAGGACAGTATCTGAATTCAAAAAAGCATGGGACCAACACAGAGGATCTCTAAAGGTGAAAAGGGGACTATTGATGTGGATATGGAAGGGCAGACTAGATAGGCCGTGTGGTCTTTTTCTGCCGTCATGCTTCTATGTTTCTATGTCTCTATGGGGTATGTTTACTAAACTGCGGTAACGTAACAGCATCTATGGTAACGCACGTTAATGTAACGTTAAAGCACGTTAACATTACCTAACGTGCGTTAACGTTATATAACGTGCGTAAACCTTACCGGCTGTGTTATTGACCGGTGAGGGGTGGAGAGAGGGCGGAGAGAAGTGGTCAATGGGCGGGGAGTGGGCGGGGAGAGGCCCCTGCTACACCAACGCATTGATCTTAAGGCCAGAACATTACCGCGAGTGAAAACCTCGCGTTAGAGGTACATTTGCAGGAGAGAGAAACCATTTCAGTCAGCAATGTACAGCATAGGCAGGGAGCCCAAAAAAGGTGATAGTAGTGTTACCTGTGCAGCAACAGCATAGTGGCCAGGTATGAAAGGCCACTATGGTGATGCCGCAAATGGGGCATATGGGGCTGCATACAGGACAGGCAGTGGGTGCAGCTGGGGTGCAGAGGGGACTAGGCAGCCGCCTATGTGGCACATAGGAACACAGAAACAAACCAGCAGCAAGACAGCATATGACCATGGCCAAACATGCACATCAGTCTGTGCTCTACAGTGTCGCATCCAGGGGACACATGGCCAGTAGGTACCCCAAACATCACACAGGAAGCACAATGCCTGCAATGAGGCAAGCAATGCACATCTGGGGATCACGCCTACAAGGGTCTCTGCACCTTCCACAGGCTACGTCTAAAATAGACCAGACACCCAACTAAACGAACACCCATTTCTACAGCTCCTGGAAGGCAGTGCAGAGTGTGACCACACGTCATCTGAAACAGATGTACACCCAGTAGTCCAAACCGGGTATACCATACCCGCACTGCATGCCCTAGCCAGTCCATAGTCTGCTGGCATAATACCAGCTATCTACCAGGTCCACCCTAGCCAATAGCAACACCCAAACCCCGGAATCAGCCCATGTGGAAGGGGCATAACAGTGGCAGGTGGAGATGGGGGGGATGTGGGGATGTACAGGTAGGCCCGCCACCCCAGAAGCCAGACGCTAGGCACCCACCTACCTGTACAGTGGATGGCCTGGGACAGCACACCACCATCACAAACAGCATATGGGCATGTCAGCATGGTGTGGGAGAGGGTGTTGGTGGTTATGGGGCAGTGACACCTGCCCTCAGGGGACCAAGGCCATGCCCTCATCCAGGGCATCGTGGACAGTGCAACAGACAAGGTCTGGAAGATGAAAGGCAAAGGTAGCCACTGGGACCACAGCCCTTCTGTGGCAGCAGGGTAGTACAGTACACACAGACAGTGTGTCTTGGAACAGAAGGTCACAGGTTCAAGTCCCAGCTGTGGCTTTCACACAGCATGCCCTCATGTTTTACCCTACAATGCAGATAAACCATCAGAATGTGCAATCCCCAAAGCAGTGGCGAACAGGGCGATAAACACCCACTCACACAGCCTCCACTCTCCAAAGCATCATGGCAGCTCATGCTGTTGGCTACAGCACAGAGCTGCAGTTATCACCAGTGCACAACTACTACCTCCTGCACAGTTGAGCAAAGTCGGCACTGTGATCAGGACCAGTGTGCCTGGCAGCCTTGCCAACCACCCGTATCTATGCACAATGATGCATTAGGAGAATGTGTATGTGTATGTCCAGGCATTGTTTTGTGGCTGGCCACACCTCACAGGACCCACAATGTCCCACTGTTACCAGTGCTAGGCTGCAAATGCACATAATGAGGAGCAAGGCATTGTGGGTATGGCATGGACAGGGCGGATTGGGCAGGATGCATCTGCACAGTGTGTAAGTCAATGGCTGGAACACCTTAGAGGCCGACCACTACCTGCATGGACAGTGAGTCTATAGCATGTCATGCTGTGAGGTAACTCTCACCCTGACCGAGCAGTGACCATGGGATGCCTTTGTTCCCACATGGTGCTATACATCATGTGTCTTGTGTCATACCTGGGTGTTCCCAGTGCTGTTGGCAAGCACAGTGCTATCTGCTTGTTACACATTGTTCCTCTGTGATCATGGATTGGCTAGTGGACTGTCTGCAGCTAGTCTGTGCATGGTTGGCATTCCCTGAGGGTGCTGCAGGAACAGTCTGTCTGTGTAGTCTGCTGGTGAATGGCAGACTGCAGTGTGAGGCAGTGGAGGCTTTACAGGCATACACACAGCAGTACTGCTGGGGTGTCATTGGCCTAGTCACAGTTATGGCTGTGGGCCACAACCCTTGGGGTGCTGAACATTGACAGCAGGATGGGGTTTGCTGGTCATACAGCCATTGCTCCACTCCATACTGCCAAAAGGGTGTTTAGGGTGCCATGGGGTATGTACTGTATACTATGTCAACCTGTAGAGGCACAGCCACACAAATATGGTGTGTGTCTAGACACCCTTCCACCCGATTAACAGGTGTCAATAGCAGCCATACCCTAACACTGGGTACACAATAAAGTGGGTGGTGACTTCACCCAGAGGGCCACATGTGAGTGTGTAATGCAGATGGACACCAAATAACCTTCAGATGCACTGCAGGGGACACCTAGCACACAGTGGTAGTGATGGGGACATACAGCAGGACCATTCACCAGTGGCACATGTGCTGCCGACCTAGTGCTGTGCGGCCATCCTATCACTCAGGGTGAACTCTGAATATGCACAATGCCTTTGTCTGTAGCTGCTCTGTGGCAGCATCACACAGTGTCCGGTCTTTTTTTCAGGCTGAGGTACCGGAGAGATGCAGATCCCATTGGGTCATCAGCTGTATACAGCTAATCAGCATGTGCATTGCATCATGGTTACTGTTGGGGGTTGCCCTATCCTGGCAGACAGCAGGCTTCTTGTGTGTTGCCCTGCAGTGTTCTTGTATGCAGCCTTTGCTGTGGTGCTCATGTTGGTGGTATAGCCTACAGGTTTGTGCATTGACATTTGTGCTGCTGGTCATGGGTTCGATTCCTCTCTATTCTCTTTTAATTTTATGCCTGTCATACACAACTACGTTTCATTCCTGTGACAGTCATATCTGTGCAGATCTGTGCTGTTGCCATATTATACTCTCATCACAGTTGCCAACCATCCTTCTGTCTGTCTATATGTGTCTGCCAGCTGTGTGGTGTCCTGCCCTAATGTGCAGGCTGCTACCCTATGACCTGCACTGTGACCCTTTTTCTGCATTGTGGCTCATCATACTTGCCTCTCCCGTGTCTGCTCTGCATGGCACTGCTACTCCTCTGTCCTCCTGTCATTGCACTTATCCTGCCACCTCTACCTCCTCTGGTGGACACATATTCACATCTTCTGCCACACACTGTCATTGTTGCACTTTACAGTACATCACCCTGTGCATTGGTACAGCTGCCCCCGTTATATCTGTCCACTTTACCAGCTGCCACATGGCCCTCACACAGATTTGGCAGGTCCTTCACCTCTGACATTTACTTCCTTACATCACTTGTTAATTGGCTTTCCTTGCTGCTCTGTGCAGTGTTAGAGTTACATCTGTGTTTGGCCCATACATTTCATGCTTGTGACCTTGGTCCACCTTACTGCCCTTAGCCAACATTTCTTGGGTCACCTTAACATCCTTGGACCATCTTTAGCGTCACCTTCGGTTCAGCCAGCTTATGGGGCATGTTATATTCTGACTTGGGGGGTGCCACCCTTTCGTGCTGCCCTCTGGGGCACATTATGACCCGCCTTGGATGACGTGGTGCTCTTTGATGTGCCTTATGGTGTGCCCTAAAAGGTGCATTAGGTTACGGAACTGGGGTGAGGGTTTTTTTGGCTGACAGTACAGGTTGTTGAGATGTGTCTGACCGTTAAAGGCAGGAAAATTAATTGCCTCTGACAGCCTAATGAAATTTGCCCACTGAGGGATCAAACTCATGACTGCTGTATCAACAGTCATTGTATTAACCAGTATGCTTCACCTCTATTTCTTTGACCTTACGCCTCAGCACAAAATTAAGGTTAACGCGTGATAACGCACCACTGTGCCCTCTATAGCGCGATAACGGCAAGGCACCCTCTTTTGCGCGATAAGCAGCCATTGGTACCTTACCGCAGAAACGCCCACTACCTTATATGGCATGCCTCAAGTTATCACTGCAACTAGCGCAGGTAACATTCAGACGGTTTAGTAAACATACCCCTATGTCTCCAAACCAGAAAGATGCAAATTGGATAACATTAAATTCTTTTTGTCATTTAGAAGACTGTTGTAAGTCTTCTGTTCTTGTAAAAATCATTTGTAAGCGACCATAACTGCTTTATGATTAACAATAAGCCAATATACTGGAGAACTTGGCAGAATGAAAATATCTGGACCACTGGTCAACTTCTAATAGGGAGTCGCTTTAAACCCATGGCTGAATTCCAGCAAGAGTTTGATTTACCAGCTACTCAATGGGTTTTTTTTCAGTCTGTAACTGCATTGTGCTATAAACCTAACCACACTTACTGATAGCTGGAAGCTGGAGGACATCTTGTGAGAGCTGATCTTATTCTCAAATTCAGGTTCTCGATACTATAGGCTGCTTCATTCAAAAACAATGGGCCTTAACTGGAGTGTTCAAAAAGCGTGGGAACATGAATTGGAGAGCACACTGACCTCTAGTCAGTGGGAAAGGTTTTGGTCTGGGTCAAATCATATAGCTTTATCAGCTTCTATTACCCAATCAACTTTTTTCCTAGCCCATAGAGCTTTTCAGACTCTTAAAGATCTCAGGTCTCGCTAGTGTTGGTGATAAACCGCTGTTGGCTTTGTAGTGTAGAAATTGGTACATATGATATACTAATGTGTAAGTTTGAGTGTGGTTTGGGCAGAGACATGGACAAGAATTTGTCATGTCTGAAATATAAGAGCATAACTGTCCAATAAGATTGTAATATGGAAATCTATGGAAACAGAGTTGGAATTAAGCAGTGGGGATACATAATTACTTGATTTTATGTTAGCAGCAGCACTTAAGCCCACTGGGGGGAAGGGAGCAATATCCAGTGCTTCTACAGTGCATAACAGTTACTGCTGAATGTTAACCCCGGATATTCTATGCCGAGGCCATATCCGGCTACTGGTATTGAATATCGGAGTCTGCCACACAGAGTTGCATGGTGCGAAAGCTAACTGGGCAGCAATGATATTGAGCCGCTGCCCAGTTAGCTCCCATGGGTAAAGATAGACAAGCTTTTGCCATGCCTATCTTTACCCACAGGTTGCTAACTGGGCAGCAGTTCAATGTCACCGCTGCCTGATTAGTGACAAGTGCCACCTCTGCTCCACCCTAAAAGCCTATGACATGCCCCGATGCTATGCAGTTAGCATTAGGGCATGTAGCGGCATTCCTTGGGGATATTCAGTGGCACTAGCCATTTTGGTGCCGCTGAATATCCCTCTAAGCAGCATTTACATGGTTTACAGGTCCGTAAACCGTGTAAATGCCTTTCAATATCCTCCTCCCCCCATAACTGGAGAAGCCCTTCCCATGTAGACAGAGTGGAGGAATAGCTGAGTGATTAGAGCAGCAGCATGGCACCAAATAAGCCAGGCTTCAAATCCCCCTGATGCTTACTCTAGCCTTGGGGAAGTCACTTTATCTTCCATTAACTCATGTACAAATTTAGAATCTCCAGGAACAAGCAGGAATGTAGTCTGCACATATGGATAATGTCAGTACCGACATCGCCCATGTGTGAAGACTAAATTCCTGCTGTTCCCTGTTACAGGTGAGTAGCTATGCTTTGTGAGCCCTCCGGGGACAGGGAAATACCTGCTGTACCTGAATATAACTCACTTTGAACTACTACTGGACAGACATGAGCTAAATGCAGATAAATGCATGTGGTGAAATGCATTGGCTCTTTTATAAGCATCATCATATGTAAATAGCATTTATATATGTAGATTGGCAAATATGTGTAAATACCATTTTAGAACAGGGGCTATTTACATGTGGGGATACTTACCATGTTTAGATTTTTGGGAGGCAT
This sequence comes from Ichthyophis bannanicus, assembly GCA_033557465.1. Taxonomy (NCBI): domain Eukaryota; kingdom Metazoa; phylum Chordata; class Amphibia; order Gymnophiona; family Ichthyophiidae; genus Ichthyophis; species Ichthyophis bannanicus. The sequence goes on from CM066031.1 coordinate 734,772,692, forward strand.
TTAGAGGATGGGGCGAGGGAGTGGTTTGGTGGGCCTATAATATAGACATGGATTCCTCATCTTACACAATTTCAGGGAGTTTATTGCCGAAAATTCATCTAAATGTACTTGTACAATCAAATTAATGTCATCAGTGAAGTAGCATTCAATACCAAAGGTGTGAATCAAAGGCACCACTAGGAGAATATAAATGTTAAACTACAAAAGGCCCAAAATAGAACCATAGGTGCCCCTGAAGACTTTCTTTTCAGAGTAAAGCCAGCATTTATGATGTGGTTGGATCAAAGCCCTCGGGACGTTTGACTGCTGATGTAGCTGCGCAAGAAATGAGAGTCAGAAGCTGTAAAGATGTCTTACACATTGGAACATGGAACGTACGAAGCATGAACCAAGGGAAGTTGGAGGTGGTCAAGAATGAAATGGAACGTGTACAACTTGATCTGTTGGGTGTCAGCGAACTGAAATGGACTGGCATCGGGCACTTTGCATCAGATGATCACATGGTCTACTATGCTGGAAATGAAAGACAAAGAATAAATGGTGTTGCATTTATAATAAAGAAGTAACTTGCAAGAACTGTAATGAAATACAATGTAGTCAGCGAACGCTTAATCTCTATTTGTCTACAAGGAATGCCTATCAACACAACTATAATTCAAGTATATGCCCCAACAACAGCTTGTCAGACGGCTGCCTGGGTGAGAATCTTCACAGTCTTGGCAAGTGCATATATCTATATGATTTGCAAGGGATTGTGGGCAATGCAGTTCATTCACACCAGACACAGCTGCTCACAATAATTAGTTATGCTTTTGGGTAAAGCCAATAAGATATTTATTTATGGGGTTATTTCTCCCAACACAGATATGCTTGGTAGCACATAAATCAGGTTACTTGCTTTCAGTGTTAAACTTGGAAAAACAAAATCAGGAAAACAACATTTTAACTTATCAGGCAATCAAAGCAAAAGAAATAAGACCTGGTTGATAACAAACTGGTCTTTTCTGTAGGCTTAGCTAATATTTTCTTAGCATGTATCAAACAACAAACCAAAAGCCACAAAGAAGGAAAAAAACTGTTCTTTTCAGGTAAACTTCTTATATCTTCCCACATAGATTCAGAAGTGATTCTCTTAGAGCTCACAAGCAATTAGGTAAGGCTCAATTGCTAGCAGTTATCCAGCTGAAACCCCTTAGCTGGCTTGCTTTCTACTGCGTGGCTAAAAATCCTACTCATGAGCTTTTCTGAGTAGATTAAAGAACAAGTTTGTATTTCTTTGTGATGGTTGCTGTATTTTATAACAGAAAATCTCCAAAGGAGTTTAGACAGAGAGCAGTCCATGTAAACAGATTCTTCATCTGCTATCACCCCCTCTTCTTCAACAAGCATGGGTTCAATATCATGGATTGGCACAGATGAATCTCCCAATGGAGCACTTTCAGGAGAATACTTGTTTCCTGCTGTCTTTCAAGGTTATAGCTAGGGCATAGATCAGTGTTCATACCTGAGCTTCCATTGCTGTTAGAGTTCCTCTCTATATAGCCTGGCCAGTATGTAGTCCAGTTCTTATGTCCAGCCTTCCAATCCAGATCCCTGGACACTGGATCTCTCTTCACATACCTTCTGGCACGGGTCATAGGGTCCCTTCCACGTGCAGCCGTCTCCCTCACAGGTACCGTCTGGAGATTCCTAGCTCTGCAGCACCATTCCTCTGGCTTTCCCCAGTCCAATGGTGTATGCTGGCCCTTGGAATGCCTCCCAGTATACGTACTGCTCTGGACTCTTCTAGACCTCTCAAAGGCTTTTCTCCTCTTTCTTCCAAAGGGTTTCTTTCCCTCTCTGTCCGTCCGGTTTGGCTTCTGCTTCTGATGATCCTCCTGATGATGAAGATGATCAAGCTCAAGCTGATTCTTTGTAGAATAAACTCTACCTTTATTCTGCTTAGATGAGTGCTCCTCCCTAACACAGCGCAGCTGTGCTGAATCAGGCCCTGCCCTTTGAGATGAGTGCTTAGGGATTACCTCATAGCCCTCCTGATTGAACACACGTTTCCCCACATCAGCTCCTCTAAGGGCTGTTGGAAACCTGGTGCATTCTGGGACTGGTAGTCTTTTATGGGAAAATTTTGTTTTCTTATTTCTACCAGAACTGACAGGTTGCTTGTTCAGAGTCACTTCACCTTTCCTATAGCTCCTTCCTGAGCTATGATAAGCTTCCTTATCACATACCCCCCTGCTTAAGTTATTACGGACTGGTGTCACTGGTGAAACTTCTTCTCTACAGTCCGTAATACGGGAAAGGGCATCCGCATTCTTGTGTAACTTCCCAGCACGATGTTCAACTTGAAAATCAAATGCCTGTAAGGCCATGTACCAGCGTGTCAACCTGGCATTGTGGTTCTTCATTTGCTGCAACCACTTAAGTGGTGCATGGTCCGTGACCAACTGGAACTTTCTCCCTGTAAGGTAAAACCTTAACGCCTCCACTGACCACTTGATAGCTAAACATTCTTTTTCTATTGTGGAATACTTTTGTTCAGCCGGTGACAACTTCCTGCTCAGGTACATCACAGGTTGCTCCTCCCCTTCATGACACTGGGATAGAACCGCTCCTAGCCCTACATCCGATGCATCCGTTTGAACCAGAAAGGGTTTCTTGAAGTCCACCCCTTTCAGTACCGGTCCTGTACACAATTTTCCTTTTAGGACTGAAAAAGCTTTTTCAGCTTCAGGTGTCCACTTTAGCTGGTTTGGACAATTCTTCCGCAGCATATCCGTGAAAATTGCACTTTTCTCTGCAAATTGCGGTATAAATCTGCGGTAGTATCCAATAAGTCCCAAGAAACTTCTTAGTAGTTTCTTTGTTGTTGGAGGAGGAAAATTCCTGATGCTATCTAATTTACTCATTAGAGGTTTAATTTTTCCTCTTCCCACTAGGTGGCCCAGGTATTTTACCTCCCTATTTGCAAAGGCACACTTCTTCGGGTTTAAAGTGATTCCCGCTTGCTTCATGGAGCACAAGACTGCCCTGATCCTCTTTAGATGCTCCGCCCAGGTGTTACTATGGATTATGACATCATCCATATATGCAAAAGCATAATTTTGGTGGGGTCGAAGTACCTGATCCACTAACCTTTGGCAGGTAGCCTCTGCTCCATGCAGTCCGAAAGGCATCCTCTTGAACTGGAAAAGGCCAACGGGGGTGCTGAACGCAGTCTTCGGCTTCGACTCCCTGGTTAGAGGGATTTGCCAATCCTTTTGTCATATCAAGGGTGGTTAAGTATTGAGCCTGTCCCAGCTGGTCCAACAGCTCTTCAATTCTTGGCATTGGATATGCATCAAAAACTGATATGGCGTTTACCTGCCGGAAGTCAATACAAAATCTTAAAGATCCATCAGGCTTCGGCACCATGACTATGGGGCTATTCCAGGGACTCTTTGACTCCTCTATTACTCCCATGTCCAACATCTCCTGGACTTGTGCCACTACTTCCTGTCTCTTGGCTTCAGGCAAGCGGTATGGCCTTTGACGAACTAATTTCCCAGGTGGAGTTATTATTTCATGGGCAACCAAATGTGTCTCCCCAGGTATGGGTGTCAACACATCTGGGAATTCTTTAAGCAATTTCCTAATTTCTTCCTGTTGTACCACTGTCAGGTCCTCACCTATTTGGGGCTCTGATTTTTCTTTACAATCAGATACCTGGGGTCCCAAATCTTCCTCTTCATTCACCTCCCTCTCTCGGGCACAGGTGGCAGCTAGGCTTTTAACCCCTTTGACGTCAGTAGAACCAAAGCCTTTGGTTCCACGCTCAGAATTTTCCAGGGATGTGACCTCCTCCACAGGTGGAAAACCCAGATCAATTGGGCAATTCTGTCTCCTGTCTTCACGTGATAATCATTCTGTCCAAAGTTAAATAACAGAACTTTAATATTGCCCCTGTAATCGGGATCAATTACTCCCGCACCCACATCAATGAAATATTTAAGGGCTAATCCGGACCTTGGGGCTACTCTCCCATAGCATCCAATAGGTATTTCCACTTGGAGACCGGTGTCAACCAGGGCTCTCCCTTGGCTAGGTACAGTCACATTTTCTATGCTGCACAGGTCAAACCCAGCAGCTTGAGGGGTTGCCCGTTTAGGAGCTTGGGCCTTCTCTGTGACCCTATGGTACTTTAGGATGAATGTCTGCTTTGGGGTAGCTTGGTCTTCTGGACGCTTAACCATCTTTTTAGCTGGGGTCTGAGGACTTCCAAATAAAGGCCCGGGAGCTATTACCATTAAACCTTCTCCCTCCTTCTTTCCTAGTCCTTCCACTAGACCCTGCTTAAATCTTAGCCAGTCTCTTCCTAGAACCAAATCAAAGGGTAGCCTAGGCACCACTGCTAACAGGACTTCCTCTTGTTCCCCCAGGCACTTAACCTTTAGCCTATAGGTGGGATACGATGTTGCAGCACCATGAATGCTTCTGATGTGAACTTGGCTTTCAGGGGTTCTAGGCACAAATCCTTCTTGGGCCTCTATCCTCTTCCAAAGCCTTTTTGACCCAGAGTCTAACAAAGCATTCGTGGTAATTCCTTGCACATCAACCATCAAAAGAAATCCTTCCTTGGGCTGTTTTAAATCCACCCCCATTAAGCTAGTGTGTGTCTGGCATCCCTTTTCTAAATGTCCCCATTTTCCACACTTGAAACATTTCTTTCTATTCCACTGTGTCATCTGGTTTGATACAGTACATTCATTTTCAGAAACATTTTTAATTATTTTCTTTTCTGATACAGCACATCTTGCCTCAGCACCAATCTTCAGAGGGCCACCCATTCTATGGCAAGCCTGCATGGCTTCCAAGAATCTCTCTGCTAGCATGGTTGCCTCTCCAAGATTTTGGCAATTTTGCTGTATAAGGAAAGTGTGCAAATCTTTAGGGACCGCAGACATAAATTGTTCAAGCATTATAATGTCTAATAACATTTCTACCGTCTTTTGCTCAGGCTCCAACCATTTTACAGCTAAACCTCTGATTCTCTGACTCAGAGCCCTGGGTGTTTCACCCACTCTCAATGTAGTAGCTCTAAACATTCGCCTATACTCTGAAATAGACAACCCTAGGCGATCTCTAATAGCAGCCTTTACATCCTTATAATTCAAAGCCTGGGCTGCTGGCATTGCTCTGTAAGCTGCAAGCGCCTCTCCAGTTAATGAGGCTGCCAGCCTTACTGCCCACTGGGTCTCTGGCCATGCTAAAGCTTGTGCCACTCTTTCAAAAGACTCTAGAAAATCATCAACATTATCATCTGGAGTTAGCTTCCCAAAACTAAATGCCCCAATTCCTTGATTGAGTCCCACACTGTCCATATGTGGTGTACCAGTATATACTGCTGGTCTTGCATCTGTTCCACTTTGGTTCTGCAGCTTAACTAGGGCTTGCACCAGATCAAGCACTGGCTTCTGCTGGTCCATTATGGCTTTCATAGCAGTGTCCTGAGCCTGCTGTGCTAGCTCCTGTTGCCTGCTAAACTGGGCTGCCATCCAACTTGCCATCTCCCTCGGATCCATCTTGATCCCTGCAAGAAACAAAGAAAAAAAAAATGCACCACCTTCCAAACAGGTGTTTTTTTTTCTACTTTTTTTTTTTCAATTACCCCTGTGCCTTACTCCCATCCACCACTAGACATGCCCAGGTACTTATTACCTTGTGTCAGTGATGAATCCAGCTCTGCACAGGGTCTTTTCCTCCTGGGACAGCTTCCTGGAACATCCACTTCTCCTCCAAAGTGCAGTTGAGGGAAAATCTTTTTTTCCAGCTTTAAACTTGAACTTTAGTTGTAATCCTCAGCAAGTAAATCCCCTTTGTGCAAAAGCAATCCGAAAAACTATGCCATTTGTCAGACGGCTGCCTGGGTGAGAATCTTCAGTCTTGGCAAGTGCATATATCTATATGATTTGCAAGGGATTGTGGGCAATGCAGTTCATTCACACCAGACATAGCTGCTCACAATAATTAGTTGTGCTTTTGGGTAAAGCCAATAAGATATTTATTTATCTGGTTATTTCTCCCAACACAGATATGCTTGGTAGCACATAAATCAGGTTACCTGCTTTCAGTGTTAAACTTGGAAAAACAAAATCAGGAAAACAACATTTTAACTTATCAGGCAATCAAAGCAAAAGAAATAAGACCTGGTTGATAACAAACTGGTCTTTTCTGTAGGCTTAGCTAATCTTTTCTTAGCATGTATCAAACAAACCAAAAGCCACAAAGAAGGAAAAAAACTGTTCTTTTCAGGTAAACTTCTTATATCTTCCCACATAGATTCAGAAGTGATTCTCTTAGAGCTCACAAGCAATTAGGTAAGGCTCAATTGCTAGCAGTTATCCAGCTGAAACCCCTTAGCTGGCTTGCTTTCTACTGCGTGGCTAAAAATCCTACTCATGAGCTTTTCTGAGTAGATTAAAGAACAAGTTTGTATTTCTTTGTGATGGTTGCTGTACTTTATAACAGAAAATCACCAAAGGAGTTTAGACAGAGAGCAGTCCATGTAAACAGATTCTTCATCTGCTATCACCCCCTCTTCTTCAACAAGCATGGGTTCAATAACATGGATTGGCACAGATGAATCTCCCAATGGAGCACTTTCAGGAGAATACTTGTTTCCCTGCTGTCTTTCAAGGTTATAGCTAGGGCATAGATCAGTGTTCATACCTGAGCTTCCATTGCTGTTAGAGTTCCTCTCTATATAGCCTGGCCAGTATGTAGTCCAGTTCTTATGTCCAGCCTTCCAATCCAGATCCCTGGACACTGGATCTCTCTTCACATACCTTCTGGCACGGGTCATAGGGTCCCTTCCACGTGCAGCCGTCTCCCTCACAGGTACCGTCTGGAGATTCCTAGCTCTGCAGCACCATTCCTCTGGCTTTCCCCAGTCCAATGGTGTATGCTGGCCCTTGGAATGCCTCCCAGTATACGTACTGCTCTGGACTCTTCTAGACCTCTCAAAGGCTTTTCTCCTCTTTCTTCCAAAGGGTTTCTTTCCCTCTCTGTCCGTCCGGTTTGGCTTCTGCTTCTGATGATCCTCCTGATGATGAAGATGATCAAGCTCAAGCTGATTCTCTGTAGAATAAACTCTACCTTTATTCTGCTTAGATGAGTGCTCCTCCCTAACACAGCGCAGCTGTGCTGAATCAGGCCCTGCCCTTTGAGATGAGTGCTTAGGGATTACCTCATAGCCCTCCTGATTGAACACACGTTTCCCCACATCAGCTCCTCTAAGGGCTGTTGGAAACCTGGTGCATTCTGGGAATGGTAGTCTTTTATGGGAAAATTCTGTTTTCTTATTTCTACCAGAACTGACAGGTTGCTTGTTCAGAGTCACTTCACCTTTCCTATAGCTCCTTCCTGAGCTATGATAAGCTTCCTTATCACAATCTGCATAAGAGAATGAAATTGAAGAGTTCTATGAACAAGTACAAGCTGAAATTGACAGAACATGCAAACAGGATATCCTGATAGTCATGGGTGACTGGAACGCAAAAGTTGGCAACAAAGAAGAAGGCAAAGTAGTTGGAAAATATGGACTTGGCAACAGAAATGAAGCTGGAGAAAGACTGATAGAATTCTGCAAGACCAACTATCTATTCATCTCAAACACCTTCTTCCAGCAATACAAGCAGCGACTGTACACATGGACTTCTCCCAATGGATTGTATAAAAATCAAATTGACTACATCTGTGGAAGTCAACGATGAAAAAGCTCTGTAACATCAACAAAGACAAAACCTGGAGATGATTGTGGTGCAGATCATCAACTACTAGTTTGCAAACTCAAGCTAAAGTTGAAAAAGAGCAAACCACTCATGAATGCAGCAAAATATGACCTTGAGAATATACCACTGGAACTTAAAGACTGCCTGCAAAATTGATTTGCTGCTTTAGATACAAATGACAGAACTCCAGAAGAATTATGGAATGACATCAAGAAGGTTGTGTTGGAAGAAAGCGAGAAGTCTCTACAAAAGGTGAAAAAGCAAAAACGGCCAAAATGGATGAAGGAAGAAACTCTGAAAATTTCCCAGAAATGCAGAGAAGCTAAAGCCAGAGGAGAAAGAATCACAGAACTCAACAGAGATTTCCAACGTGCAGCAAGAGAGGACAAGGAAAAGTACTACAATGACACATGCAAGGAAATAAAAACAGAAACTATTAGAGGAAGAACAAGATCGGCTTTCTTAAAGCTACGAGAGTTAAAGAAAAAGTTCCAGCCTCGAACTGAAATGTTACAGGATGCTCAAGGTTCTATGTTGAATAATGCTGAGAAGATTAAGAAAAGGTGGAAGGAATATACAGAGTTTTTATATGATAAAGATCAAGTGGACCAACAGCCGTTTCAACCTGTACCTTATGATCGGGAACCATTGGTGATGAAAGAAGAAGTTGAAGCAGCATTGAAAGCCTTATCAAAGAACAAAGCACTAGGCATTGATAGCATTCCCATAGAAGTATTACAGCAATCTGATGCAGCTGTAACCATACTTACAAGGCTCTGGAAAGAAATATGGAAGACAACATCATGGCCAACTGACTGGAAAAGATCTGTGTTTATACCAATACTAAAGAAAGGTGATCCAACTGACTGTGGAAATTATCGCACAATCACTCTGATCCCACATGCCAGCAAGATTCTACTGAAGATTATTCAACAGAGACTACAACCATACCTGGAACAAGAACTACCTGAAGTGCAAGCAGGGTTCAGGAAAGGGCGAGGAATGAGAGACATCATTGCGGATGTGAGTTGGATCTTTGAAAAGACTAAAGAATACCAAAAGGATATCTATTTGTGCTTTTGACTGTGTAAACCATGAGGAACTCTGGGCCAAATTAAGAAGCATGGGTATACTAGAACACCTGATCGTTCTCTTGCACAATCTGTACATTGATCAAGAAGCAACAGTTTGAACGGAACAAGGAGAAACAGAATGGTTTAAAATAAGCAAAGGTGTAAGACAAGGCTACATACTTTCCCCCTATCTGTTTAATTTATATGCAGAACAAATCATCAGAGAAGCAGGATTGTATGAAGACAACAGAGGTGTGAAGATTGGTGGAAGACTCATCAACAACCTTCACTATGCTGATGATACCACATTACTGGCTGAAAGTGAAGATGATCTGAAACATTTGCTTCTCACAATCAAAGAACATAGTCTCAAAATGGGCCTGCACCTTAATATAAAGAAGACAAAGATCATGACAACTGGCAAAATCAACAGGTTCATCATTGAAGGGGAAGAAATTGAAATTGTGAACAACTTTAACCTACTTGGATCAACTATCAATAAAGAAGCAACAAGCTGTCAAGAAATCAGACGACGCATTGCTCTTGGCAGAATGGCTATGAAAGACCTAGATAAGATTCTCATGAGCAGAGATGTCTCTCTCCATACAAAGATTCAACTTGTTCAAGCCATGGTATTTTCAATAACATCATATGGATGTGAAAGCTAGACAGTGAAAAAGATAGACAGGAAGAAAATTGATGCCTTTGAATTATGGTGCTGGCTGCGAATACTGTATATACCAGGGACTGCCCGAAGAACAAACCAGTCGGTACTAGAGGAGATCGAACTTAAGCTTTCTTTAGAAGCTCAGATGACAAGACTTCGACTTTCATACTTTGGACACATCATGCGAAGAGAGAGCTCATTAGAGAAAGACATCATGCTTGGCAAGATAGAAGGTCAACGCAAAAGTGGAAGGCCAGCATTGAGATGGATCGATACAATAACAGCAGCTACGGATACCAGTCTGTCAACAATGAGCCGCCTGACTGAAGACCGAACACAATTTAGGATAGCTATCCAGAGGGTCGCCAGAGGGATAGCTATCCAGAGGGTCGCCATGAGTCGATTCCGACTCGACGGCACTTAACAACAACAACAGGTACCCCAAAGTATACAGACCTTGAAGCTTGATGCCCCCTCACCAAAAGATTTTTTGGGAAGAAGCCAAGTCATTCACTCCAACCTCAAACAATCAACTCAATAAAATGCTATAATATATCTATCTCTATATCTACTGTATCTATCTGTATAAATTCAGTGTCTTCAATAAACTATGCTGTCTTTATTTGGCCCTCATACAAATTCCATTTATATTAGACAGCAACACTGTCTCTGTGCTATTATTGGCCTGGAATACAAACCTGCTGGTATAGAGTATCCCCTGCCTTTCCACATACTTACGAAGTTGACTGTTCACTGCTCTATTGACGAGTTTACTCATAAAGAGTAAATGAGACATGGGACGATAATGGTCAAACACAGAGATATCTCTTCCCCTGTTTTAGAGGACAGGACATACTACTGTTTGTTTAAACAACTCTGGCATCCTACCTTCTGCTAGACACAGATTAAATACAGTTGTTAAGCGAGGACCTATCAGAGGAGCCAAAGGTCTTATAAAATGGAACAGAATGGGATCCAGGGCACATGTAGTCAGCTTCATTTGAGATAATCTATTCATAACCACTATTTGAAACATTTTCTGAAAAACAATGGAACCATTAGCTATGGATATATTCTTTCTCGTTGCCTGACGATGTAATCCTGGGAGACAAGAGGTGTCATTAAGGCCCAGAAATGGACCAGAATCTTTCAAGGCTCAAAGATCTGAAGTAACCATGAGTACTTCATCAGAATATATTAGCCAAACTTAAACACTCAGATCAATATTAAAACCAACAATTGGGCCCACCCCACCTAATGCCTTTATACAACAAAATTCTGACCGGGCAATAGGAAACCCAGCAGTCGGCAGTCAGTCTAAGTTAGTCCTTGCTATTACCTCTGAAGCTAATGGGTGCATCAAGACCTCCAGTGTTAACTGTGGCATAGCTGTCTGCAAAGGACTACTTTTTCTGACAAAGGGTTCTCAGATGATTAGGATCTTACCCAATAGACCTGGAGCATCTTTGACAGCATCACCAGCCTAGAGGTTACTCAAAGTATCTACTACTTTCTACAGTTGGCTGGAAATGATTTTTTCCTGGTACATACACACACAAAGTTACTCCTGCCTTGGAGGATCTATAACTTGTATGGCAACTTTAAAGGTGGGCATTTTATAAAACCACTCTTATAAAATGAATCCCTTAACGATTATGAGGCCTATTTACTAAACCATATTAGGCATTTAAGACAGTTTCTAACGTGAACAGTACAATAACATGTTAGCAGCTAACAAAGGCTTTACCTGCGGAAAAAGCTTTATCAAACTTTTTTTAAAAAGCTTTTTCTGTGTGTAAAGCCTGTTTAACACATAGAATAGGGTTTTCGTAAAACTTTACACCCTAATCATATATAAAATGGAACGAGAGTAATTTTATAACAGGTCACTTGATCCCTAGTGGTAGTACCATGAGACTACTGCTAGAGTTCATGGGTGCCATTTTGAACCTGGGATGTTGAAGGAGCAGGAGCAACTTGGGATCACTCCTGCTCTCTACTAGACACCAGCAACCCCTGATAAGAGCTGCAACTGGGATCAGGGGGTGGGGTTCTTGTCTTGGGGGTTGATTAGGGTGTCCTAGATGTTCATAGGGGTCCACAAAGTGCTAGCAACGAGTGTGTGTGGGGGGAGTGTCAGTGAACCCAAGAAGGGTTAATGATGCCTTTGAGTGATCAGAAAGGGTTAGTGATACTGGGGGAGGGGTTGATTGGAAGGTGCTGGCTTCAGCCTTTACACCTGCCTCTTCAAGCAGGTACTTGTGCCTGCCATCTAGAATTTTTTATAACCACGTGTCTTCACTTTCTAAAATCAGGAATACACTGATATTTTAGGCCTACCCAAACTACTCCCTCTTCATGCTCTAACCACACTTCCTTGCAATCTCCACATGATGTGGATCACCATGTGTAAACAGCAGCTTTTTAAAATGGCAATTTGCATATGTAGGTGATCCACACATCTGAAAGCCACTCTTTACAAGTGGAGAAGCTTCTAAAATATCCCCCTAAATGCACTTCATATTTAATCACATATAAATCCGTTGATTCTATTTAAGTGAGATTCTAACGCCACCAACAATCAACCATTATTCTGCCAATCCTGTAGAAATTGCTCCAAATGAGATACTTCAAGAAAAACTAAAAATTTCCCCTGCAAAGTAATTATATACTTGCAGGGGAAAAAAAGAAAAAAAAAGAACCACCCAATCCCATAACCCTGGACTTCCAATTCCAAAAACTGTTTCCTTCTCAACTGAGTTGCACATGTACCATCAGGAAACACTTGCAAAATTTGTCCACAAAACACAGCATCAGTACACTTAAAATAAAGATTGAAAATTCTCAGGATATGTTTACTAAAGCACATTAAGGTAACAGGTGTTAACGGCAGCAGTAAAGGGCTTTAATCCTTAAAAGGTGTTGGGTGGGTAGGGGCGGCGTTCCAGCATAAAGCACCCTATGGGCTGTTTAACACATGTTAACAGGGTGCCTGGGCCATTTAACGCATGTTAACAGGACATCGCACGTTAAAGTGACAAGCATACACCTTAAGGTGCATTAAGGTGACAAACGTGCTTTAAAGTGGAAAGCATGCACCTTAAGGCACAAAAACAGCTGTAACCCGAATGCTGGATAGAGCACAAAGGAAAGTCAATGTAAAGATGATGGAAGGAAGGACAGGTGGGAGCTGATGGACCTGCCATATTGGTGGGCACCCTATGTGGTAGCCAGTAAAGCAGACGAGCATGTGGGAGGCAGCTATACCAATGCACAGGGTGGTGCCAATGTAAAGTGCTGCAATGTCAGTTTGCGGCATAGGATGGGGAAGATGTGTCCTCCAGCAGAGCCAGAAGCGGCAGGATATTTGCAGCGACAGAACAGAGTAGTAGTGGTGACATGCAGATCAGGCACAGGAGAGGCGAGTACAAAGAACTGAAATGAAAAAAAGAGTACTAGTGTAGGTCATAGTATAGCAGCTTGCATAAGAAGACATGACTGTACACAGCTGACAGATAGATGGGCTGAAGGAAGGATGGCAGCTGAAGAGAAGGTGGTATGGGCTGGCAGCATTGATGTGCACAGCCCTTACTGTTACAGGCATGAAAATGATCTGCATAGCACACAGTCAATATAGAACAAGTAGAAATCAAACCCCCATCCTCCGCTTGTGGGGACATTACACTAACCAGTAGGCTACACCGTCACACTAATCTGTGTAGCAATAGCTGGACACAGACTGCAGGGCACTATCTAACATGTCTGCTATGTGTGCCAGTATAGAGTAGCCCCACCAGTACCCATGATGCAGTACACATGCAGAACAGCAGTCTACAGCTGATCGCTGAATGGAGAATGCACTTATCCATCAGCTCAGCTCAGTAAGATGCACTGACAGTGTGTGATACAAGCACTGAGCAGCTATAAACTGTGCTACTGAGCAGTTTCTGCGACAACCCTGAGGGTGGGGATGGGCACCCAGCACCTGGTCCCCAGAATGGGTAGTGTTAAAGATGGTCTCACTATGATGTTTCAGCTATTGATTCTATCTCTGATACGGATGCATCTTGGTCAATCTGCTCTATTTCAGGCCATGCCCACAATACTTTGCTCCTCATCATGCACATTTGTAGACTAGCGCTAGAAACAGCATAAGCATTGTGAGGTTCAATGAGATATAGAAAGCCACAAAACAATAGATAGACATACACACGCATCCACGCTCATATTGATATGCTGTGCAAAAATGGGGATAGTTGGCATTCCTGCCTGCCACTTTGGTCTCCATAGCAACTCAAGCATTGTTAATGTGTGCTCATTATGCAGGAGCTAGTAGCACACTCTGATGTTAACACCCACTCAGTGTGCCAGTGCAATCAGCCTGACTCTCCATCCAGCTGTGGATAGTAGAGCCTGTATCTGTGGCTGATGGCTGTTTGTACCCTTGCTGACCAATTCATTGCGGGTTGCACAAGCTGGTGTTGTACCTGCACTATAGGCTAAAATTTAGTCACAGGGACATGCAATGCATTATCCACAGCTGAGATCTGAACCTGTGATCTTCCGCTCATATACACACCAAATGTGTGCATTGAGTCACAGTGCTGCCGTATGGCACATGTTGTGATGTGTATAGTGCATAGGACCAGGACATGGCTTTGGTCTGCTGCAGGCGGGTGCCGCTGCCCTCTCCACCAACACCCCAACACTATGCTGACATGCCCATGTGCTGTCTGTGTTGGTGGTGCGCAGTCCCAGCCCATCCAACATGCAGGATGGCGGGTGCCTAGGGCACCCGCCTAGATGGGGGGGCAGAGGTATACACAGATGGTCACACAGTCCTCCCCAACCATCTGCCTCGGAAGTGACCCCATCACCACCTGCCACTACTGTGCAGCTACCTGGAGGGCTACAGCTGCTGGCACTATCGGCCTCTTCCCCCAAAGCTGGGTGCAGCGGCAGCAGGGAGTGCAGCTGGGATCTCTGCCTGGGGTGCCCGAACCCTTGGATTGTACTATGTGGCACATCTCCTTTCCATAGCAGTAGCATGTCTGTGTGCCGTCACTGTCACTGTGGGATCATGACAGACATCACAGATGGTAATACAGGATTATTATTATTTATTTATTACAATTTCTTATATACCGCACTATTGTCAGCGCGGTTTACATACAACCAAATGACCATAACAAACTGTTTGGCTTCACATAGAACAGGAGAAAACAACTTGGATAACATGTTTATGCTTTACATAGAACAGGAGTAATAACTTGGATAAACGGGGAATGCAAACTAAACTACTTACATATGTACAATGAGACCGAGTATTGGGAATTCAGTGTGAACATGTGTACAATGGAGTTGATATATTAACTTGAGGGGGTGAGGGAGAGGCACTTATGTAGTGGTAGGGTTAATCTGGTAGTATTGAGTAAATAAATGGGATTTGAGAGCCTTTCTGAATTTTGATAGGTCAGTAATTGCACGGATGCCTGGTGGTAATGCGTTCCAACATTTTGGGGCATAGATACTAAATGCCCTGTTAGATGTTGCGGTTGTGTACTTTGTTGAAGCCTTTGGAATTACTAGCACATTTGTAGATGGGGTTCTCCTTGTTCTGTTGGGAGGAGCTGGCTGGATGATGTTGGTTAAAGAGGGGGAGGTGATGCCATGGATAGATTTGAAGGTGAGTAACAAAGATTTGAATGTAAGCCTTCCTTGAACGGGGAGCCAATGAAGTTGTATTAGGATAGGCGTTATATGGTCGCATCTTGCTGCTCCTACTAAGATTCTGGCTGCGGCATTCATGGCAAGTTGCAACGGATTTAGAGATGATGAGGGAGACCTTGGAGAATAGCGTTGGCAAAGTCAAAGTGTGGTAAGATAAGTGCTTGGTATATTGTCCGGAAGTCTTCAGTGCTTAGAAGGGATTGCAGGTGTCTGAGTGACCGGATTTTGAAGTATACGGCTCTGACTATGTTGGATATATGGGTTTTCATATCTAGTCGTTGGTCGAGGGTGACCCCTAAGTACCGAATTGCTGATTTGGTTTGGAGCTCAGCTTCTTTAACTTTTATATGAGTTGGGGGGCAGAATTTCTGGTCTCTGGTGATGAATAGCACATCAGACTTTTTGTGTTGGATCCTGAGGTTTTGTGATAGGAGCCATTCGGAGACTGTATTGAAGCATTCAATCAGTGGCGAAAGGTCCATTTTTTCTGTGGAGAATGGCATAAATAGGAGGATGTCATCAGCATAAATTAGACAGTCGACCTTGAATGATTCGATAATGTTGAAAATAGGTTGCATGTAAATATTAAATAATAGAGATGAGAGGGAAGACCCTTGGGGGACGCCTTGTCGCTGATGGAAGGGTTCGGAAGATCTTGAACCTGATTTTACATGCTGCCATCTGCCATCAAGGTACGATCTGCACCAATCGAGGGCGACGCCACTTATGCCCTTTTCTTTTAGTCGTTCTATTAGCAGACCATGGTTCTATTAGCAGACCATAGGATACCCCTATGAGGAAAGGCTAAAAAGGTTGGGGCTCTTCAACCTGGAGAAGAGACGGCTGAGGGGAGATATGATAGAGGTCCATAGATTACTGACTGGAGTGGAACATGTAAACATAGATCGATTGTTTACGCTATCAATATGTAGAAAGACTACGGGACATGTAATGAGGCTACAGTGTAACCCATTTAAGATTACTAGGGGAAAATATTTTTTCAGTCAACGCGTAAACAAACTCCGGAATTCCTTACCAGAGGATGCAGTAAAAGCTGTTAGTTTAGCTGCGTTTAGAAAAGGTTTGGACAGGTTCCTGGGGAAAGGGCCATAAACCATTGTTAAAGAGGACCCAGGATATCCACTGCCTGCCTCACTATAGGCATTGTGGATCCTATGTGAATTTTGGGGAAACTGCTAGGTATTTGTGACCTAGATTGGCCACTACTGGACACAGGATACTGGGCATGATGGACCTTGGTCTGACACAGTCTGGTATATATTGTAATCTTATATTCTTATGTGCCACCTGGGCAGGTACCTGTCCACCCTGTGCCCTACCAATCGCCAATGCATTACCCAAGTGCCACCTCCTTTGCCTTATTTGCACTATCAACATAGTGCCCTTTCATACTTCAGCACTGTGCTGTTGCTGCTAATGGAGCACTACAATCATTATCTTGGGCTCCCCTGTTTGTGTATCACATTGCAGATGTTAAAATAGGTTCTCTCTCCTCAAAATGCACCCTTTCCGCATTATTTTACTTTGTGTTTGGGTTCCCAGCGTTAAGGTGCCTTAGGATACTTTTGCGCAATACATGTTAAGGGAACACCCATTGTTAATGCTCTTTCTTTGTCCACAATGTGCTTTATGCTGCTGGAGCCTATAACGCATATTAAAGCAGCATTTTAGACGCGTTAAGGGTGCAAGTGTGCCGATAACCTGCGTTAACAGCACACTGGCTCCCTTATCGCCCTTTAGTAAACATACCCCTAAGTTTAACAGCTTCTGATGAAAAAATAACAAGCATTACGTTTCATAATAATATCTGCTGAATTTTCAAGAAATTCTGTCAGGTCCCCACAGTAGACTAAAGAATATCAAAGAACCCTTTAATATATCTTCTTCCTATGATTATAGTCATCAGAGCTCTGGTGTATTCACAGTGAATGATAGCTGGGCTTTGATTGCTCCATGTCTGAGGATTAACCAGTGTGATTTGTTCACGGATTTGGCAGCTCCCAGAGTTTACTAGAGCTACTGTAAAGATCATCTCCAAGGGGGAAGTTTCTCCAGTTGGGTTGAGATTTGCATATACCATGCTTCATTGTGGTTAATAGGTGATCAGTGTTGGATAGCTCATCTTCTCCTGTTGGACATCTATTTAAAATCTGTAGTTGTTTGATAGTATCTCTTAAGGCATCATGATTACCCATAGCAAAAGTAGCTGCTCAGTCTCTTGCTTGGGCCCTTGTGGATCCTGCTTTGCTGGTTTGGACTTTTTCCCAGTGATGGATCTTTAGTATTTATTTATTCTATTGTATTTCTTAATCACATTATTGAAAATTTTTAAAATAAACTAACAAGTTGAAAATTACACACTTATGAAGGCACATTTTAGAAAGGATGTCTGGCTGCAGAATGGGATTTCCAAGTCAAAACATCAGTATATAGCAGGAGGAACAGATGAGAAGGTGATCACATGTAAGAGCCCTGTAAAATCTGACTTTCTCCACCCTTAAAGATACGCATGTCCACTGTGTAAGAGAAAAAATGGGAATGCACAAAATTATGGGCTAGCTATGTGTAGGAAGTCTCATCATTTTAGAAACTTGAATATATTGTATGTGCATGTCCACGGAATAAGGGACATAGGCTAGTGTGCCTGTCTATCATAGACCGTGGCCATGGATCTCTCCCCCTTGCAGGTCTTTAATTTACCAAATGTGGATTCGAGTATTCCTTTTGCAAATCTGGAAAAAAGTAAAAAGAATGTGGATGCTTTACAAAAAGCATTGCTCAGACAAATGGTAATGGAACTGGCCAGGGACGTTTGATGCTGGATTCAGTACTCAGCTGATGACGATGTTATCAGTAGATTTGTTTGAATTCCTTCATTGGATGTTTTTTTTTTATCTGATATAAGGTCTTCAAATCTTTTATGATTCCCATGTCCATTGGCTGCTCAGGGATGTGATAATGGGAAACAGAAATTATAGTTGGATATTTTCAAAGAATTTAAATGAGGGTGTGCTGCAGAGTTATCAAGAACCAGCAAACTGTTCCTCAATTTCCATTGTAATTCTAGGTTACATAAGAACATAAGATATGCCATACTGGGTCAGACCAAGGTCCATCAAGCCCAGTGTCCCGTTTCCAACAGTGGCCAATCTAGGTCATAAGTACCTAGCAGTTTCCCCAAAAGACACAGGTTCATCAATGCTTGTATTGGGTCAAGCAGTGATATCCCAGGTCCCTTTTAATAATGGTTTATGGACTTTTCCTCCAGGAATTTGTCCAAACCGTTTTTAAACCCAGCTTTACTAACATCCTCCGGTAACAAATTCCAGAGTTTCATTACACGTTGAGTGAAAAAATATTTTCTCTTATTAGTCTTAAATAGGTTACCTTGTAGCTTCATTGCATGTCCCCTAGTCTTTTTATATTCTGATGATGTAAACAATCGAGCTACGTTTACTCGTTCCACTCCATTCATAATTTATAGACCTCTCTCATATCTCCCCTCAGTCTCTCTTTTCCAGGTTGAAGAGCCATGACCTTTTTAGCCTCTCTTCATAGGAGTATCCATCCATCCATCCCCTTTACCATTTTGGTGGCTCTTCTCTGTACCTTTTCTAATAACGCTATATCCTTTTTAAAATACGGCGACCAGAATAGCACACAATATTCAAGATGCAGTTGCCCCATGGAACGAGACAGAGATATTATAATATCCTTCGTTTTATTTTCCATTCCTTTCCTTATGATACCTAGCATTCTATTTGCTCTCTTGGCTGCCACTGCACACAGGGCGGAGGGTTTTAGCATGTTATCCATGATGACGCCTAAATCTTTTTCCTGGGTGGTGGTTCCCAATGTGGAACCTTGCATCATGTAACCATAGTTAACATAAGAACATAAGATATGCCATACTGGGTCAGACCAAGGTCCATCAAGCCCAGTATTCTGTTTCCAACAGTGGCCAATCTAGGTCATATGTACCTAGCAGTTTCCCCAAGGGACACAGGTTCCACAATGCTTGTATTGGTTCAAGCATTGATATCCTGGGTCCCTTCTTAATAATGGCTTATGGACCTTTCCTCCAGGAACTTGTCCAAACCTTTTTTAAACCCAGCTACACTAACAGCCTTTACTACATCCTCCGGTAACAAATTCCAGAGTTTGATTACACGTTGAGTGAAAAAATATTTTCTTTTATTAGTCTTAAATAGTTTACCCTGTAACTTCATTGCATGTCCCCTAGTCTTTCTATATTCTGATAAGGTAAACAATCGATCTACGTTTACCCGTTCCACTCCGCTCATTAATTTATAGACTTCAATCATATCTCCCCTCAGCCGTCTCTTTTCCAGGTTAAAGAGCCCTAACCTTTTTAGCCTTTCTTCATAGGAGTATCCTTCCATCCCCTTTACCATTTTGGTGGCTCTTCTCTGAACCTTTTCTAATAACTCTATATCCTTTTTAAGATACGGCGACCAGAATTGCACACAATATTCAAAGTGCGGTCTCACCATGGAACGATATAGAGGCATTATAATATCCTTTGTTTTATTTTCCATTCCTTTCCTTATCATACCTAGCATTCTATTTGCTCTCTTGGCCGCCGCTGCACACTGGGCCGAGGGTTTTAACATGGTATCCACAATGACGCCTAAATCTTTTTCCTGGGTGATGGTTCCTAATGTGGAACCTTGCATCGTGTAACCATAGTTTGGGTTGTTCTTCCCTAGGTGCATAACCTTGCACTTGTCCACATTAAATTTCATCTGCCATTTTGATGCCCAGTCTTCCAATTTATCAAGATCCTCTTGCAATTTTCCACAATCCTCTTGGGTTTTAACAACTTTAAATAGTTTTGTGTCATCTGCAAATTTGATAACCTCACTCGTTATTCCACTTTCCAGGTCATTTATAAATATGTCAAAAAGCAGCGGACCCAGCACAGATCCCTGGGTACACCACTATTCACCTTTCTCCATTGGGAAAATTGGCCATTTAGCCCTACCCTCTGCTTTCTATCTTTTAACCAGTTCCTGATCCACAATAGTACACTGCCTCCTATCCCATGACTCTTTAGTTTTGCCAAAAGTCTCTCATGAGGGACCTTGTCAAAGGCTTTCTGAAAGTCCAGATACACAATATCAACCAACTCACCTTTGTCCACCTGATTATTCACTCCTTCAAAAAAACATAACAGATTAGTAAGACAAGATCTTCCTTGTCTAAAGCCATGTTGGCTGTCTCTCATTAGTTCATGACTATCTACATGCTGAGTAATTTTATTCTTTATGATGGTTTCTATCATTTTTCCCGGTATTGACGTCAGGCTCACCGGTCTGTAGTTTCCCGGATCACCCCTGGAACCCTTTTTAAAAATTGGTGTTACATTGGCGATCCTCCAATCTTCAGGTATTAGAGATGATTTTAATGATAGTTCACAGATTACTAATAGCAGGTCTGCAATCTCATATTTCAGTTCTTTCAATACCCTTGGATGTATACCATCCGGCCCAGGTGATTTGCTACTCTTCAGCTTATCTAATAGTTGTAATACATCTTCTCGATGTATCGATATTTCCTTCAATTCTTCCACACCTTTAAATACCACTTCAGTCATGGGTAACATCCCTACATCTTCCTCAGTAAAGACCGAAGCAAAGAATTCGTTCAGTCTCTCCGCTATCGCCTTGTCGCCTCTTAGTGCTCCTTTAACCCCTTTATCATCTAATGGACCAACTGACTCTCTCAACATAGTTTGGGTTGTTCTTTCATAGTGCATAACTTTGCACTTGTCCACATTAAATTTCATCTTCCATTTGGATGCCCAGTCTTCCATTTTATCAAGATCCTCTGCAATTTTCCACAATCCTTTTGGGTTTTAACAACTTTAAAAAGTTTTGTGTCATCTGCAAATTTGATAACCTCACTTGTTATTCCCTTTTCCAGGTCATTTATGAATATGTCAAAAAGCAGTGGACCCAGCACAGATACCTTGGGTACTCCACTATTCACCTTTTTCCACTGGGAAAATTGGCCATTTAGCCCTCTGCTTTCCATCTTTTAACCAGTTTCTGATCCACAATAGTATATCACCTCCTATCCCATGACTTTTTAGTTTTGCCAAAAGTCTCTGATGAAGGACCTTGTCAAAGGCTTTCTGAAAGTCCAAATACACTATATCAACTGACTCACCTTTGTCTATCTGTTTATTCACACCTTCAAAAAAACATAACAGATTAGTAAGACAAGATCTTCCTTGTCTAAAGCCATGTTGGCTGTCTCCCATTAAGCCATGACTCTCGACATGCTGAGCAATTTTGTTCTTTATGATGTCTGGCTCACCGGTCTGTAGTTTCCCGGATAACCCCTGGAATCCTTTTTAAAAATAAGGCGTTACATTGGCAGTCCTCCACTCTTCAGGTATTACAGATGTTTTTAGTGATAGTTTACAGATTACTAATAGCAGGTCTGCAAGCTCATATTTCAGTTCTTTCAACACCCTTGGATGCATACCATCTGGTCCAAGTGATTTGCTACTCTTCAGTTTATCAAATAGTTGTAATACATCTTCCCGGTTAGAGATATTTCTTTCAATTCTTCTGTAGTATCACCTTTAAATACACTTCAGTCAGGGGTAACATCCCTACATCTTCCTCAGTAAAGACCAAAGCAAAGAATTCATTCAGTCTCTCCGCTATAGCCTTGTCCCCTCTTACTGCCCCTTTTACCCCTCTATCATCTAATGGCCCAACTGACTCTCTCACAGGTTTTTTGCTATAAATGTACTTAAAAAAGTCTTTATTATGCGTTTTTGCTTCCACAGCAAGTTGTTTCATGTGATGAGAAGTGCTTCTGTCTTGTTATAGTTTATTGTCAGGTTGTTGTCCTGGAGCCAGTTGGACATGCTGTTTAGGCAGTCTGTTATTTTGGTGTAGTTGGGGTTATCTGGGTTGACTGGGGTGTATATCATGATGTCATCTGCATAGATTGTGTAGTTTCTTTTGTGTTCCTTCATGATGTTGCAGATTGGTTGGATGTATATGTTGAATAGAAGTGCAGATAGGGCGGAGCCTTGTGGCACCCCTTGATTGATCTTTGCGGGTCGTGAGGTGTTGGAGCCGATCTTGACCTGGAACTGTCTGTCTGTTAGGTAGGAGTTAAACCATCTTAAGGTGGTGCCGGTTATTCCAGTGTTCTGTAGTCTGGTTAAGAGGATTCTGTGGTCCACGGTGTCGAATGCAGCTGAGATGTCTAGGAAGATCATTAGTGTTCCTTGTTTGTGGTTGAGACCGCACCTTGAATATTGTGTGCAATTCTGGTTGCCGTATCTTAAAAAGGATATAGCGTTATTAGAATAAAAATATCCTGTGTGGTTGCTATGGTCACATGTTATTAGTGAAGAGTGATGTTTGGTCCCAAAAGCATATTATGTAGCACCACCCAACCCGCCCTCTCTGGGTCAGGGTGAGGGGAACAGGATCTCCCACCAACAGATCCACATTCTGCATCTCTGCAATGGTGGCAGTAGAGGGGACCATCAACCCCAGTCCTGCTGGGGAATAGGCAAACTACAGGGCAGTCACTGCAGATCTGTACACATCACATAGGGCACTGACAGACAGTAGGCCTGGAAAAGCTCAGGTGCCCCCCACCACTATCTGACATTCACTAGCAGAGGGCACAGTCAGTCTCCACCCACTGCACCCTGCAAGGTGTTCCGGCCATACACATGCTAACTGCAGACAGGCCGCTAGCTAGTACATAGTGCATGTTCCTGGAAAAACTGTGTGCACCCAAAAACAGGATGTGAGCACACACACCAAGCTGGTATGTCAGTGATTGGGCCCCAGAAAAAGGAACTCATAGATATCACTTGAGAAAAAAATCCACACTGGACAAGAACAACCCAGCAGCCTACAGATCAATCTCCAGCATACCCCTACTGGCAAAGATTATAGAAAAGGCTGTACAATAACAGCTCCAGGATCATATTGACACACATGCCCCGCTGGACATACATCAACACGGCTTCCGCCCAAACCATGGAGCTGAAACACTACTGATATATCTATTCAATGACATGATCCACATTCTCAGCATAAGATCATGGAGGATCTTATGAATGGGCAGAGTAGCTGCCTCTTTAGGAGCCTTAGGGTATTGAAGTATTTCTAATTCTTCTGCTCAAGGTTCCTTTTCAGGAGCCACAGTGAGTGTAAGGCCTCGAGCCTCATCACATATGAAATCCTGGAAGGACATGTCTTCTGGAGGAGACATTCTACGTTGAGGAGAAGGATATGGATCCTCCAGAAGATCTGCTCTGGTACCGGCAGAGTCATTGGAGTCCTTGGAATCGGAGGATTCAAAGTATTTCTGTTCTCGATGTTCGTGCAATGCACGGTACCCGTATCATTCGAAATCGGTATCGGGGTGTCCCGGTACCGATATTTCGATACCCGAGATGGACTCCAGGCTTGGCATGGGGGGAAGGCTGGTGTAGTCGGTACCGGCACCGATGTCGGTACTGATACTTGTGCAACAGTCTGAAGCGTATTCAGCGGTACCGAAGCTGTTAAAGGAGCCACTAGACTGCGTTCAATAGCGAGGAATCTTTGATCTATTGCTCCTGCTGATGCTTGGGTGTCGGCACCGATAGAATCGGCCAGAACCCCAGAGCATGGCACCAGTAGTTCTGCAGAGGTGGAAGCCTCTAGAACATCATGGAGCCCTGTTAGTGCTTTGGAATCCGAAGCCTCCTACCGGGGCTATTTTGCCAGTGAACTTTCCTCGAGGGCAACGCCAATGGCATCTCGATACTTGGAAGGAGATCTACCCTTTGAGGACCGGCCAGTCTTAGAAGACTTATGTTTAGTTACCTGAGATCCATGGGAGGAAGATGAAGCCCTGGAAGATGTCGATGCAACAGACATCGTATCCGCGGCAAAAAGGGTACCGAGTTTTGCAGCTGTATTCTGCAGGCCCCTCTTGGTCATCTTTCTACAGGAGAGACACTCCGATGGGGAATGGTCAGGTCCTAAACATTTAAGACCCAGTCATGGGTGTCGGTGACGGAGATGGTACTGCCACACTTGGTGCACTTCTTGAAATCCGAAGCGGGTTTTTCCATAGTAGAGGAAATTTTGGTACCGCCACACTTAGAACATTTTTTAAAACCACTAGCTGGTTTTTCCATGTTTGAGAAAAAGGGGCCTAGTGCCCAAAATGGCGCCTAGCACCAAGAGGGAAAGGCCCCTGAAGAAAAAATACTTAAGAAAGAAAGATTTTTTTTTTAGAAAAGAAGAAAAAAGAACCGGTGGTACCGGTAGGCGTCGAATGAAGGTAGACGTGACCACAAGAAAACAACAAAAAAAAAATAAACAGAATTTTCTGCGGTGACATGGTGTGTGACCTCTCGGCTCCACGGAAAACGAAAAACTGAAGGAGAGTTGGAATGGCGGGAAGGCAGCACGCAGGTGCTGTGGGATGCTCCCAAAGCTTTCCTATTGGACGCTGGGGAGCGTTCCCACGCAGGCTCTGTCGGTAGCGACGATACTCATATGTGAAGACTACATTCCTGCTTGTTCCTGGAGATTACAGCTGGTCTGGGCTTCCAAGATAGTATTTTTAAACAACACCCAAGCTTGATGTAAGTCTTTAACCTTTGCAACTGCTCCTTTTAGTCTTTTCTTAACTATTTTCCTCATTTTATCATAGTCTCCCTTTCAAAAGTTAAAAGTTAGTAATGTGGATTTCCTTACCATCCCTCCTCCATTAATTAAATCAAATGTGATCATGCTATGATCACTATTGCCAAAAAAGACTTATTAAAAGCTGGCTGCTACAGAGTACCCTGTCCTTTGCTTCTAAGGTAATCTGTGACCAATCTCCAGGGGGAGTCCCACAGCCCTTGCTTGGATAGAGGGAGTCTTGGGTTCTAAATCTAACTAGAAAGCTCTCGTCTGTGTTTTAAATTTAAACTGAAAACTCTTTGCTACTACTAGGCCCTGACTGATTTAACAAATACACTGGGTTCACAGATTAATCAGCTTTAATCTAAAGAATTCCTTTTTCCCCAAGATTTAGAAAAATTCCCAGAAATAATACTTACAATTGCAGATCTCTCTCCAGAAGTAGCAGTCCCCTTTTGTAGCCCTTCAAGGAGATAAGGGAAGTGGAATTGCAGAGGGCTAAATTAAAAGAGGCACAAAAAGGGGCAACAGATATATATATATATAAGGAAAGTAAATAAAAACAATGGGAAACCTAGATGGTTCTCCAAAGAAGTGGCTGCACAAATAAAGTCAAAAAATATAGCTTTCACAAAATTCAGAACATCACAAACAGAGGAACACAGAAAAGAATAAAGGATAATGGTAAAAGACACAAAGAGAGAAATAAGGATACAAAAGCAAAGATGGAAGAAAAGATGGCTAAAGATGTGAAGCATGGAGACAAAACGTTTTCAGGTATATTCGGGAGGAGAGGAAGATCAGAGGTGGAACTGCAAAACTCAAAAGTGCTGTGGATGGATTTGTGGAAAGTGACATTGAAAAAGTGAGAACGCTAAACAAATAGTTCTGTTCTGTATACACTAAAGAAAATCCTGGAGAAGGACCACGTATGATTGACAAATATACGAATGGGAGATACCACACCATTCACAGAAGATGATGTGTTTGAATAGCTTGCAAAACTGAAAGTGGACAAGGCCATGGGACCAGATGGGATATATCCCAGGATACTGAAAGAGCTCAGAGAAATTCTGAGAGGTCCTTTAAAGGATGTTTTAATAGATCCTTGGAGTCGGGAGAGGTTATGCAAGACTGGAGAAGGGATGATGTGGTACCTCTTCACAAAAGTGATGATAGGAGTGGAGGAGTAGCATAATGGTTCAAGTATTGGCTTGGAAAGTAGGAGACAAGAGTTCAATTCACACTAGCACTCCTTGTGGCCTTGGGCAAGTCACTTAACCTTCCATTTCCTCTGAAAAATCCAAGTTATCAATGCCCCTGTTTAATGTACATTACAAAGGGGTATGTTTACTAAGGTGTGTTAATGTCACCGGCAGCGGTAACTGTCCCAGAGGGCAGAGAGAAGGGCTCAATGGTGGGGAGAGGCTCCTGCTACACTAATGCTGGATCATGATAGCCTAAACATTACCATGAGTGAAAACCTGTTGGTAAATGCACATTTGCAGGAGAGAGAGACCATTTCAATGTCAGCAATGTAGAGCACAGACAGGGAGCCCAAATACAGTGATAGTAGTGCCCCATTTGCAGCAAATGCATAGTGCCCAAGTATGAAAGGGCACTATGGTGATGCTGCAAATGGGGCAAAGAGGGCTAAAGGTGGGACATGCAGTGGGGGCAACTGGGGCACAGGGTGGACTAGGCTGTCACCTAGGTGGCACATAGGAACACAGAAATCAGAAATCAGCATGACAAGGTCAAAATGCCCAGTACTTGGTGTACTGCAGTGTCCCATCCAGGGGACACCTACTCAGCAGGTACCCCAAACATCACACAGGAACCACAATGCCTGCAATGGGGCAAGCAATGCACATTTGGGGACCACTCTAACAAGAGTCTACAGACCTTCCCCAGGATAAGTCTCAAACTGTCCGTAAACCCAGCAAAATGAACACACATTCCACAGCCCCTGGTAAGGCAGTACAGGGTGTAACCACACGTTGGGTAAAATCTGTAAACACCCAGTAGTCCATAATGGATACACTGGACCTGCAGTGCATGCCCCAGCCTGACCACAGTCTGCTGGCAGAACACAATGAACCAACTAGGTCTACCCTAGCAAATTGTTGCCAGTCCACCAACCTCACACCCCACAACCATCTCACCCCCATGTGGAAGTGGCAGGTGGTGATGGTGGGAATGTGTGGATGTTCATGTATGCCACTGCACCCCAGACCCTGAAACTAGGCACCCGCCTAACTGCACAGTGGATGGCCTTGGACTGCACACAACCAGCACTGACAGTATATGGGCATGCCAGCATGGCAGGTGGTGTGTGTGCCGGTGGTGGTACCTGCCTGCCACAGACTAAGGTCATGACCTGTGCCGTGTGCAGTGCAATAAACAAGGTCTGTCTAAGAAAGAGCAAATGTAGCCCCAGGGCCTGCACTTCCTCTGCAGCAACAGTGTGGTGCAGTACACATAACCAGTGTGTTCTGGAGTAGAGGGTCACAGGTTCACATCCCAGCTGTGGATCCTGCAATGCATGTCCCTACATTGCTGATACAACATCAACATGTGCAATCCAAAAAGCATCAGCCAACAGGAGTACAAACATCCACACACACAGACCCCACTATCCAAAGCTCCATGGAGAGTCAGGCTGTTTGCACCGGCTCGGAGCAGCAGTTATAAGCAGAACCCACACCTAGCTCGTGCACCTCTTAGCACTGCCTGCACTATGATTGGGACCACTGTGGCAGTCAGGTTTGCCAACCACCCCTATCTTTGCACAATGCTGCAATACAAGTGGGTGAGTGCATGTCCATCCATTGTGGTGTGCCGTCCTACTCTGCACTGGGCCCACAAAATATACACTTTTGCCAGTGCCAGCCTGCAAATCTGCATACTGAGAAGCAAGGTATTGTGGGTATGGACCAGAGAGGGCAGATCAGGCAGGATGCATCTGCAGTGGGGGTAGGGCAATGGCCAGGACATTGTAGTGCCCAACCACCATCTGCATGGACAAGGTGGCCATAGCACGTCTTGCTGTTAGGACACTCTCACACTGACCGAACAGTGACCATGGCATGGCTATGTTCCCACAAAGTGCTGCATAGCATTTGTCTCAAGTGTTGTATGTGTGTTTCCTTTTTTGGAGGGCCAATCATTGCGACACCTGCCAGGTGTCTGTACCATACAACCCAGATCTGGGTGTGCATAGCTCCTCTGTGAATATGCAATATAGACTGGCTAGCGGACTGTCTGCAGTTAGTTTGTGCATGGCTGGAACACCTGGCAGGGTGCAGCAGGTACAGTCTGACTGTGCCTGCTGCTGGTGAATGGCAGACCATGGTTGGAGGTTGCAGAGGCTCCTAGTTCTACTGTTGTTCTGCCAGTGGCTTAGTAACCACTCCAGATCTGGTCTGACCCCCCCCCCCCCTGATGACATCCACAACCTAAGGTACCCCAAGGACTGTAAGATGCATCAGGTTGACAGGCATGAGCTGTAAGGCAGAAAAACAGATGTAGCCCTAAAACTGGAGAGAGCAAAAAGGAAAGGCAATGAACAGGTAGTAAGGTGCCTCATCCTGTCAACTGTAGTGTGCGCAGTACTGTGGCGCTACGTGCGTTGCAGTGCCACAGATGCACAGCGCTCACAATAATGCGCGTGACGTTTGTTTGGGACGTGCATTGTTATGCGCCATAACCTGCCCACATAACCTAAGGCACCTAAATGTATCTCATAAGGCACGTAAGAACGTCATGTGTGTTATTGTGCACGCTGTGCGTCAGCGGCACTGCAACGCGTGTATGCCGCAATACTGCGTCATAACGTAACACGTATAATATAGCAGACAAGACAGTCACTTGGTGGAACATATTTGATTGTGCTTGTTGTGGTTGTTTGGGCTAGTGGTTACAGACATGAGTTGAGCCACCATAGGTTGTGGGTTTGATTCCCACATGTTCCTTTTCCTTTCTTTTCTTGTGTTCTGCTAACCTTACCAGGCAATGGCTGCAGCTTCGTCACTTCTGCACACACCCTTCCCTCTCTTCACTGTGCACTACAGTGTGCCCTCCATGCAGCCTATCCGTCACATATTAGCTGTTACATATAGGACCCTTTCTTTGTGTCAGCTGGGTGGGCAGTTGGCTCAGTGGTTTGGTATTGGCATTGGTGAGCTGTGTTTGGACTCTTCAGTGTACTTGTTCAATTCACACATACTCCTTTTTAGATCACTTCCCCATTTTGCCCTTGTACACACACCATCCACATGGCTGGCCCTTCAGACCCTGATGCCCTTTCAGTTTAATTTGTTTACTCTTCTGCATGCTGTTTTCATTGCACACCATTTCATGGTGTGTGTGCATGTATTTATATGTGGCTCACATCCCACTTACAGACTGTGATATAAGCTGCCTGTGGTCTACGGCCTTACACCTATGGCTCCGTTTCTTGGCACCATGTCTTCACATCCCTCAGCGCGTCTTCTACAGTCTGCGCGCCTTTGATTCCAACCCCTTTGGACGTGCTGCTGCTTCCTGTCGGCTGTGACGTTAACGCGCGGTATTGTCTAGGGCGCCCTATACTGCATGTTAAATGGCCAGGGTGCCCTGTACTGCGTGTTACCAGACCTTGCTTACCTTAACGCCGTACCGCCCACTTCGTTATATGGCATCCGTAACATTAGCGCTGCACTTACCGCCGGTAACATTACCGCGCCTTAGTAAACATACCCCAAAATTTAAGTTACACTGTAAACCACTTTGACTGAAATGATAAAGAAGTATAAAAACACTGTTAAATAAATAAGTAGGAAAGAGGTGACAAACTATAGGCCAGTAAGCCTTACCTTGGTGGTGAGAAAAATAATGGAGGTGCTCCTGGAAGAGAAAATAGTGTTTTTTCTCAAAACCAATAGGTTTCATGATCCAAGGCAACATGGCTTTACAAAAGGATGATCATGCCAAACAAATTTGATTGAGATCTTTGACTGGGTGACCAGAGAACAAGATCAAAGGCATGTGGTGGATGTGATCTACCTAGATTTCAGCAAAGCCTTTGATACTGTTCCTCATAGGAGGCTTATCAATAAACTGAGCAGCCTGGGGATGGGTCCCAAGGTGATGAACTGGATCAGAAATTGGTTGATTGACAGATGACAGAAGGTGGTGGTAAACAGAACTCACTCAGAAGAAAGAAAGGTGAGAAGCGGTTTGCCCCAGGGATCAATCCTGCCTTTTTGCAGATGACACAAACATTTGCAACAGAGTAGACTTCTCTGAAGGATTAGACAACATAAGGAAAGATATAGAAAAGCTGGAAGAATGGTTTAATGCTTGCCAGTTAAGATTCAATGTGAAGAAGTGCAGCGTCATGCACTTGGGACACAGAAATCCAAAGGATTTGTATGCAATAGGGGATGAGAAGTTGATGTGCACGGACCATGAGAAGGATCCTGTTGCGATTGTTTCTGAGGATCTCAAGGTGATGAAACAATGTGACAAGGTGGAGGCCAAAGTCAGAAGGATGCTGGGTTGCATACAGAGAGGAATAATCAGCAGATAGGAGGAGGTATTAATGCCCCTGTACACTTGGAGTATTGTGTTCAGTTTTGGAGACCATGGGGCTTGTTTACAAAGCCGTGGTAAACAAGCTCCCATATCTCACAAAGGATATAAAAAGACAAAACTGTTCAGAGAAAGTTGATCAAAATGATTTGAAGCCTGCACCAGAGGAAGTATGAGAAGAGACTTGAAGATCTAAATATGTATACTCTAGAGGAGAGGAGAGAGAGGGGAGATGTGATACAGAAGTTTAAATACTTAAAGGGTATTGATGAACAAACAAACCTTT
This sequence comes from Ichthyophis bannanicus, assembly GCA_033557465.1. Taxonomy (NCBI): domain Eukaryota; kingdom Metazoa; phylum Chordata; class Amphibia; order Gymnophiona; family Ichthyophiidae; genus Ichthyophis; species Ichthyophis bannanicus. The sequence continues at coordinate 734,803,498 of CM066031.1, forward strand.
TTCAAAGAAGGGGAAGCTGCAAAACTAGAGATCATAAAATGAAGCTACAAAGAGGTAAACTTAAAAGCAACATCAAAGAGTGGTGGATGCTTGGAATGCCCTCTCGATGGAGGTGGTGGGAGCAAATACAGTGACAGAATTCAAAATGTCATGGGACAGACACAGTGGATCCCTTTACAGCCAACCTAAACAAAGGCATACAGGGGGGTGACCTGCATGGAGAGGTGGGTGCACCTACTCTAGTCACCTTACCTAGCAGATTAGATGGACCATACTGGTCTTTATCTGCTGTCATATATTATGTTACTATGTTACTGTGTAGAGATATGTAATGTAGGAGCATTCTAAAATGGCTCTTGGGACATCTTAGTGATTGGTCCATCTGAATGGGCAATTTCAGACATGGAAATTACAAATACAGGTTCTAAAATGACCCCTTAGGTATCAGACTGTACATTAGTCATGTCCGAAGTTAAATATCATCGAGTTCTCTAAGCCATATACACAGTTTATTTAGCAGGGTGTACAATTTGGTCAGTTGTGTGTGTAATAATTTAAAAATAGCTCTCTGCAGTTCTGTCAAGTCTAACATATATTTATTGCATTAAGCATCACAATTTGCTCTTAATTTATATTGCAGTAACCAAAATTATAGTTGGCATTTTGCCTCACATTTTCCTCTTTTAAAACCTTCTAAAACCTTTTTTCAAGTCTGGAATAACTAATTAATGCATCAACCATGAAAAGTTGAGTATTATTCATCCTCTTAAAAGTCTGGGGAAAAGATTAAATTTGGAGGGCAAAATGTGTAGAAATATAGATTAGAACTGCTTTCACCATAGAGTAATGAGCAAAGGAGAATACTTGACTTTGTAATGAATAATTAAGCAAAGCACGTTTTTTATTCCTTCAAATGATGGGGTAGCTTGGCGACATATCATCCCATATTATCACAGAAGAGTTTTACTATCCTTTTACTTGTCATTAAGTACTACAATCATAATTTTTTTTCACAGACTTAAGGAGGTTTAAATAGGCAGGAAATAAATTATGTCTTCATTTTGTCTATAAAATCCCCAAAAATATAGCAACAGCAAAGTTACATGATAACACGGCAAAGTATAATATTTTATTACTGCTGTTGTCTGGAGTAAATTCCTATGTGCAATTTATTTGGAAAGTACATTTGTATCTGTAGTCTAATACTTAGAAACATAGAAAGATGACGGCAGAAAAAGACCATATGGCCTATCAAGTCTCTCTGTATAGGCTTTTTATGCCATCAGAACTTTACAGCCAGCATCTAAATGAGTAAGCTTTTCCTGCTCTTTCACAGAATCTCCATATGTCTCTTTTGCCTGTTTTTTCTATGCTTGCTGTAATCCACTGTCCTGGGATGCAGCTATCAATCTGTCATCCATAGGTTTCAATTCGCCTCTCCTTAATCATTCATGTGCCCAGTTTAGTATATAAGACCATAAGATATGCCATACTAAGTCAGACCCATGATCCATCAAGCCCAGTATCCTGTTTATAACAGTGGTCAATCCAGGTCACAAGTACCTATTAGGTTCCCAAAGGTAAACAGATTCCATGCTGCTTATCCCAGGGGTAAGCAATGGTTTTTCCCAGTGTGCTTTAATAATATTTTATATATTTTTCCTCCAAGAGCTTCTCCTAATCTATTTTAAGCCTAGCTACACTAACAGCTTTTACTACATCCTCTGGCAATTAATTCCAGAGCTTGTTTTTCTCTGATTAGTCTTAAATGTGCTATACTGTAGCTTCAATGCATGTCCCCTTTCCACTTCTTGAAGGATTAAACAACCAATCTACGTTACCTGTTCCACTTACTAATTTATAGACCTCTATCATATCTACCCTTAGCCCTCTCTTTTCCAAGCTGAAGAGACCTAACCTTTTAAGCCTTTCCTTATAGGGCTATCGTTCCATTCCCTTTACCATTTTGGTGGCTCTTCTCTGTACCTTTTCTAGTTCTGCTATATTCTTTTTATCATATGGTGACAACAATTGCACACAATATTCAAGGTGTGGTCACACCATGGAGTGATACAGAGGCATTATAATATCCATGGTTTTATTTTCTATTCCTTTCCTTATGATTCCCAGCATTCTAATTGCTTTCATGGCTGCCACTGCACTCTGGGCAAACGGTTTCAACGTATTATCCATGATGATGCCTAAATCCTTTTCCTGAGTGGTGATTTCTAATGTGGAACCTTGCATTGTGTAACCAGTTTGAGTTGTTCTTCTCTGGGTGCATAGTTTTGCAGTTGTTCACATTATGGGCCTCTTTTACTAAAGGCGGTTAGCTGGTCAATGGGCGTTTAACATGCAGCTATGGGCAGTCAGGAACATTAATGCACAATAGTGTCTGCCTTTGTATGCTAAACCACATTAATTGGCAATGATGGGATTGGGCGGAGTGAACATGGAGAGAGCATTACCGTTAGAGCCAGGGCAAGTGCCAATTATATCTAACTTTTCATTCAGTGCTATATATTCTAACTCTCCCATCTTAATTTTTAGACTTCTAGCATTTGTGAACAGGGATTTCATACTTTTTTCATCTTAGCAATCTGGGAATCAGTTGATGAGGTAATTTGGAAGCTTTCAACTATGTTTGCTTTTTATTTAAAGACATCTGGGTTGCTTTTACCTGGATTGGAACTTCTCTATCAGGATGCCCTAACTTTCCTCTTTTGCTGCTATCCTTTAAAGATACATTATTCCAAACATGCTCTCGGGTGACTATCAGCGGCATGTTTGTGCATCTAGCATGCGACTTCTGCACCAGCCCCACCGTGAGCCCAGACTTAGCCCTTTCTCCACTCTGTCTCTACCTTAACCCTGCTTGTTCCCGTGCTGCTCGGCTAGCTTGAGACTTTTAGCATTGTTGGCTATGGGTTGCAAGCTCCTTGCTGCCACATGACCCAAATGCGTGCCATCCACGCACTAAACCCTGTGCTATCGGTTAACACACTTTAATAAACATGGCCCTTAGATTGCAGCCCTCTTAGGACTGGGAAACCCTATTGTGCTTGAATGCAACTCCTCTTGAATCCCTACTGAAAAGGCATGAGCTAAATATTAATAAATACTACCATCCACCAGGGCCGTCCCGTCCATTGTGTGAGAAAGTTATTCGCACAGGGCCCTGCGCTAACTTCATTCTCACATGGTCCTTCAGAGTGGCATTATCCCTCACGCAGGCAGCTATGTTCTTGTGAAGCGTGCAAGTGCCAGGAAATACCCTTTAACCTTTCCCTGCATTCAGCACGCTTCACTAGAAATACAGCTGCTAGCGTGAGGGAAAATGCCACTCTTCACACTGGCAGCTGTGCAGAGATAAGCTGGGGCTTTGGGCGGGCTTCTCCCCGGCTCCCTCTGAAATCACTTAGATAGGTGCGGGGCTCTTTTGGGGGTGGAGTCTAGGATAAGACTGGAAATGGCTGATGGAGGGCTAGGATTGGAAATGAGCTGATGGGGGGAGCTTGGACTGGAAATGGGCTGATGGGGGGTTTTGGACTGGAAAGGGGCTGATGGAGGACTGGAAATGGGCTGATGGGGTGGAGCTTGGACTGGAAAGGGGCTGATGGAGGACTGGAAATGGGCTGATGAGGTGAAGCTTGGACTGGAAATGGGCTGATGGGGGGGCTTGGACTGGAAATGGGCTGATGGGGGGAGCTTGGACTGGAAATGGGCTGATAGGGGCTGGAATAGAACTAGAAATGGGCTGATGCGGGGGCGTGGGAGAATGGGACTAGAAGGGAGCGGATGCTGGGTGGGACTGGAACTAGAAGGGAGCTGATGTTGGGGGAGGACTAGAAGTGAATGGGGCTGGAGGAATGAGGATAGAAAGGGGAAAAGATATTTTGTGTGGGAGGGAAGAAACATCTATGATTGGCCGGGTATTGGGAGAGTAAGTGGGGATTGAGGATGGAGGGGTGAAATTTGAGTGGATGTTAAAGGAATAAAGAAAGAAATGGAGGGAAGAGCAAAAGGGGAAAGATCAGTATGTTAGAGCAGATGTAGAGAGAGAGATGGGAAAAACTAGAAGAGGAAAGAAAGGACAAATGGACTGCAGACAATGGAGAGTTAGCAGAGGACACAAAGAAACCACAAGAAAGTAGCTGGAGCAATTTCAACTTAAAAATAAAATGCCCAAACCAAAGGTAGAAAAATACTTTTTTATTTTGAATTTATTAACTGGAATATGTCAGCTCTGGGAAATGTGTATCACTAACGTCTTTGCGTTTTTGTTTAGTACAAGAGGAAATTAATTTATAGTTTTATTTCTCCAGTGTTGTACATTCCAAGTTTGGTTTTTGGGGGTCCCAATTTAATTATTGTCTTCCTATTTCTAAATTGTGGTCCCTTGTTCTTTGTTTAGTGACGGTCTATGTTCTGCATGTGTATCTGAGCTGAGGTATTCTGTTCATGTAGTTTCTATTTGACAGTGCTACTTGTTCTCTTTCCCCAGTAGACGATGTATTGATATTCTCTGACATGTTTTGGTTTAATATTTGCAGCGTTGCTTTTTGATAGGTAGGGTTTGGTGCTTTGTGAATTCTGGTAGTGCTGTTCTGATACAGCGGGTTTGCTATGGGTTCTAAATGGTCAGTGGTCATAGTATTTGCTAATGTGCCTGGCGATTGACGCTGGAGTATAGTAATGTAGAAATCTGGTAGTCTTTATTTATCCAAAAACTCATTAAGAGGCATGTTTACTAAAGGTTAGCACAGTTAACATTATGCAAATATTTATGCAAATGGAGATCCTTATGCAAATGAGGCCCCACAATGAGTCTCTGCACGTGGCCCTACACCCCCTCCCCACCCTTGGGCCGCCCCTGCCCTCCACAGATGGACCTGATCAGTCTTGTGCAGTGAGTGTTCCATCCTTCTGATCTATTATACCATTCAGGGCCGGTGCAATCCACTATGCAAATTGTGCATTTGCACAAGGTAGCAGTCACAGGAGGGCGACATGGTCAGCAAAGTGAGGTGGCCACGTCCAGGTGTAGGATGAATGGCAGCAAGCAATGGACAGTGGAGAGGCAGAACAAAAAGTAGCTTAGGGGCTTTGGAACCCATGTGCTTGCAGCATGTTTGATGCATCCCTGCCCCCCCCCCCCCAGTTGCATCAGAGGAGTATGGGACACATCAGACATGCAGTGTGTCCATGGGCTCTAAAGCCATGTGCTACTTTCTACTTTTTCAAATTCATAGCAGTAACAAGGTAGGCATCGTTAAAGAAAACGGGAAGCAAGGCCAGGCAAGGTGAAGTGGGAGCATGGCACTGAGTGAGGATCAGCAGGAAGTGGGTCCTTTGGATGCCCTTCATCAGGAGAGGTGGCGCAGACTGCTCTGGGAAGCTTTCTGAGAGCCACCAGGGAGCAAGACAGCAAGCCTCACTGCATTCTTCGTGGGAGCAAATGAGGTAATCAGTCACATTGTTCTGTATTATTTGCTATTATTATTAGTGTTCCACCTTCCACAACTTCTCTCAGAGCCTCTGCCCTAATAGGACCTGCAACTTTTAATTTCTATTTCATTATTCCCCATAGGTGGTGGAATTTCTGTAGACAGTATGTTTTATTTCACAAAATAAAGATAAAATGAGCTCAATCAGCTCCTGTCTTTCAGATTTTTGGGAGTATTCAGGACACACTGGGACTTCAGAGAGAGAGAGAGAGAGAGAGAGAGTATCTAAAATATACCTGAGTGAGCTGTGGAGTACCTGATTTGAAGACAGAAATTAGAGAACCTGCAAATTGTGTTTTTTTGTGCATTTGCTGAGACTTTTTTTTTCCTTGGTGATTGCATCCATAATTACTTTACAGAGAGATTTATTTTTATTCTTGAATGGAATTTTCTTGAACTCAGAAGGTAGTGTGCCCACTCTTCTCTCTCTCCTTTCCATTCCCAGTTTCTCTAGGAAAACAGAATTAAAGGTAAACAGACACATAAGGTGTTATGTTTTTATTGCACGAACTGGTATCATTTGTTCATCTTTATTTCTGAAGTGGACAAACATGGCCGCCACACTACTTTACTTAAGAAAATGAACCATGAAGCTCAGAAGCAAACTTTGCATAGACACTTTGGCACTGGGTCATTACACAGGGAAAGGAAATAAGGTTTTTTTTTCCTAAGGAATGGAAGGACATCAAAACTTAAATGGTCTTCTCACTCAGACATGTTTCTGTTTAAACCAACCAGATGTATAGGAAGGGACATTTTTTATCAATAAAGTTAAGACAGATCCTAGAATTATTTGATGACATGCTGCATTTATAACTTCACCCCTATATAAACCTTACAGACTAACCAATTTAATGAGGCATAAGCTTCTGAGGACAAGAATCCACTTTGATTTATTATTATTATTGGCATTTAGCTCATGCCTTTCCAGCAGTAGTTCAAGGCAAGCTACAGTAGGTAGTTCCCTGTTCCCAGAGGACTTACAGTCTAAGGGGTATGTTTACTAAATGGCAGTAAGGTAGCAGGCATTATTGAATGTTAATGGCAGCAATAGGGGGTTTTCCATGCAAAAAAGGCTCTGGGCAGGTAGGAGGCATTCCGGTGTTAAGGGCGCAATGGGCCCTTTAACATGTGCTAACAGGACATTGGGCATTAAGGTGCCAGGCGTGCACTTTAACGCTGGAAAAGGGAGCATCACCATGGAAAGCAATGTAAAGGAGAGGGATGGAAGGACAGGTGTGAGCGGATGGGCCGGACATATCCGTGGGCACCCTACGTGGCAGTAAATAAGTGGGATAAGCATGTAGGAGCAGCTGTAGTGAAGCATTGGTGTGCGGCAATGGAAAATGCTGCAGTGGCAGTGAATGGCAGAGGATGTGGATGACATGTCCCCTTGTGGATCCCAAGCGACATGATGTGTGCAGCAACTGGAGAATGGAGCAGGAGTGGTGATGCGTAGATCAGGCACAGGAGAGACATGTGTGAAAATGTGACATACAGAAAAGAGTGCCTGTTTGGGCCATAGTGTATCAGCTTGCAGGAGAATAGATGATTGCACATAGCCGGCAGAGGCTGATGGATGGGCTGATGAAGGGATGGTGGTAAATGAGATGCTGCAATGGGCTGGCAGCCCCAATGGCCCTGAGTTGCCATCATGAATGCAGATGTAGTGTGTGGGAGACACATATGCAAGTGCCACATCGAAGGCCTGATACCACAAAGGTTAGTCACACACCTGGTGCAGCCATACAACCCTCCAGAAAAATATGTATACAACTGGCCAGGTGTGGCTCAAACTGGCCAAATGGGGCATGTAAGAATGTGAATTGAGCTCTGCAGGTGTCCATCCGAAGGGTAGGATGTATACACATGTAATGTTTTCGATGTGATGGAGCTAAAGCAGTACAGTCACAGTCATGATGTAATACCTCAATCAGGTATCACAAGTATGTGATGTCTGTATGTATGTGACTGCCCTCTATTAGAAATCAATGAATGATGTGGAATGTGTAAACATTGTGATGGGGTCTGTAAGATAGACCTTCTCTGAATCCTATTAGGCGGCTGCCTAGGGCTTTAAAGTTCACGATGCCTTTCTACCAAAAAGAGTCTTGCAGTCAAATGGTAAGGCAAAATAATGTCAGTGCTTTATTCCCCTTCCCAAACGGATATTCCTTGGATACAACACAAACAAAACAGCAGAAAAACAAAAAGAAACTGCTACAAAGAAAAATATCTTCTTTTCCTTTGACACTAGCACATGGCTGCTTTCCACAGGCTTAACATAAAGATATGACATCATCTGAAAAACATATTGTGCAATCCATAGGGACCGGGTCAGGAGTACAGCGGTTATTCTCCCACTGCATTAATTCGGATTCACTCCTGATAGCATAAGGGTCACACTCTTTACATGTGCTGGCTTCCTGAAAACCCTCCTGTGGTGCATGGATTACTTTTCCCAAAACGTGCTCTTCAAACCTAGGGCTCTGAATGCCTGGTATGGTGATAGCTTCTTTCTGGCTTTCCTTTCTCTTCCAACCTGGTGGAATCACTGGATATCTTTCAACATCAAAGTCACTTCCAGTGCCACACCCTTGCCCTTTAAAACACACAGAGCTTTTAGCCTTTTCCTCAGAAAAGCAAGGTTCCCACCTTTTAACTGTGTTTCTGGTTCTTGTTTCTGGGCTTCTGACAGCTCTCTCCCAGACTCTCCAACCACCATCAAACCTAGCAGGCTTCTGGCTACGTCCCTGGCTGCTTCCTGCTCTGGGGTCAGACTTACTGTTTCCTTCTCCTGGCAAACTTCCTTCAGCATGACATGTGCTCACTGGTTGCTTGCTCAGTCCTCCAGAGTCGCTGCCCCTGCTGGCCTTTCCTGGTTCTAGCCAGCAACTTATATGCTTTCCTTCTCTGCACGCTACGTGGGTCTTTGTGAACAGGTGTTCCTGATGAGGCTTTCTGTTTCTAACTACGTCAGGACTATCAGCAGGAAAATTCATTCTAATGCCTTTTGGCTTCTCCTATGCTGAATGTATTTGCTGCTCAGCTGTTCCTACATGTACTGAGTTTATTTGCTGCTCAGCTAAATCTGAGGTAAGTTCCTCATTTTCTCTTACCTCTATGTGCTCTATACTGCCTACTGTGTCACATATCCCCCCTTAAGTTATTACGGGATGGGGAACAGCCGTTCACACAGCCCGTATTCTCAGCTGGACACTTGACCTTCATGCTGGATCGGCTACCTGCTGCTTCGCTCCCCTGCCAAGGTTCCTTACAGCACGCAATCACTGATCTACTCTTGACTTTTTCGCTGGAGCGGCTAGCTGCTGCCATTCTCTCCTGCCAAGGTTTTAGCACATTTATATGGTACACCTGAGAACGTCCCCTGTCATTCTCTACTATATATGATACTGGTCCTTTACGCCCTACAACCGTATAAGGACCTTTCCACTGGGCCTCGAACCTTGGCCCAGGGTCTGCAACCATTACCACCACTCTGTCGCCAATGGCCAGTTGCCGTGGTTTCTTGCCCCTGTCATAATATCGCTTCTGATATCGCTGACTATTTTGCAAATGCCCTTCTGCAGCTTGAGAAGCCCTCTGTAGGCAACTTCTGAGCTCGCAAAGGAACTGAGGTACCCCCATTACTTCCCTTTCCGGTTCGACCCACTGGTCCCTTAAAATATCCTGGACTCCCCTTTGGGTACGACCAAACATCTGCTCATAAGGAGAAGCTCCTAATGAGGCTTGGGTACGTTCCCTACTGGCATATAAGGCAAACGAGAGCATAACGTCCCAGTCAGCCATTTTTCCATCCAGCCCCCGTCTTAACATCTGTTTGAGGGTCTGGTTGAAGCGCTCCACAAGACCATTGGTCTGTGGATGATAAGCAGCTGTTTTTATATGGTGGATGCCGAAAGCATCCCATACCTGGGCTAGGTATATTGACACAAAATTACTCCCCCTATTGGTCAGCAATTCCTTTGGGAATCCCACCTCGCAAAATAACTTGATTAGTTCTGATGCTATGGACCTAGCTGAGATGTTTCTTAAAGGGATCGCCCAGGGGAACCTGGTGGCATGGTCCATTATTACCAGGATGTACTGGAACCCCTAGGGGTCTTTACGAGGGGTCCCACGATATCCATCGCCAACCGGCGTACTGGTTCAGTTATTGTAGGGGTCTGTACCATAGGAACTCCTATGGGCTTGGCGGCACTTACCCGCTGACAAGAAGGACAGGCCTCGCAGAACCGTTTTGTTTCTCTGAACACCCCCGGCCAATTAAAACGGTCCAGTATCTGATCGGGTGTACCCTGAACTCCTTTATGTCCCCCAACGGGGTGGTCATGGGCCAGTCTCAAGACGACGGCCTTAAAAGTAGTGGGAACCACTAATTGCTTCCTAACAGCACCGGTCTGGGGATTGTTGCTCTCCCTATACAATATGTCTTCCTCCATTAGGAATCTGGGGAGCACGTCCCTACCCATCTGGGTGAATTCAAAGGCGTGCTTTAACACTGGATCTGCCTTCTGTTCCTTTGGAAAGGACGGGAATTTTCTAACAAGGTCGGCAGGTACCCAGGGCAAGCCCTGCCCATCTTCTACTCCTGCCCTCAGTTGAGCTCTATGGTGTCTCTCTTGGCGCTTTTCGCCCTTACTTTTCTTCTTAGCCTTAGAAGGGACACTGATTAAATCCTCATGCTGGGGAAGCTCTCCTAGGCTTTCATCTGCGGTCCTACCCCCTTCTTCTAAAGGTTCCTCTTCCTCTCCTAGAGGGTCAGGATCCTCCTCTGGAAGCTCCGCTCGTGCCTCCGAGCTTTGGGCCTGGGACCGGGTGGAAACCATTCCCCCCTTTAGGTGTGTGCCCTCCTCTATTCTCCTATAGAAAGGTGGCCAATCTCTCCCCAGTACAATATCGTATGGTAATCTGGGGATTATAGCCACTAGAATTTCCTTCCGGGTTCCTAATCCCTTAACCTTCAGTCTATAAAGAGGATAATACGTTGAGGCCCCATGTACACATTTTATCCTGGTCCTTCCTTCTATTTGACTCGGGGTGGAGCCATTGCGGGCCTGTATGGTTTGCCAGAATTTTCTTGAAACCATACTTTGGTCCGCCCCGAGTCAAGCAAAGCTTTTGTGGGGACTCCTTGCACTTCCACATCTATATGGAATCCTTCCTGTATATTTCTTTTATCACCTGTTATCAGTGCTGTTCGCCAGATGCAATTTTTTCTCATGTGTCCCATTTCCCCACATTTAAAACATTTCAACAAAGCATTCCTACCATCCCTCTTGGGCAAACACTCATTCACATTCCGCGCACCCATCCGAGGCTCTTTATCTGCCTTCCCAAAATTAACCATCCCCAACTTACTCTCAGCGCCTCCTGGTGGCTTTTTAGCCCATTCGGCTTCCAGGAACCATTCTGTTAAGTGTGCTGCTTCGGTTGAGGTCTGGCAATTTTGTAAGGTTAAGAAGGTTTTCACCTCTGCAGGAACTGCCTCATAATACTGTTCTAATACAATTGCATCTATTATACCTTCCAGAGTCTTCCCCTCTGGCTCAAGCCACTTCCAAACCAGACTGCGCACCCTATGGCAAAGTGCCTTAGGTGTTTCACCTGTTTGGAGCTTGGTTGACCTTAGCATACGCCTATATACAGCAGGTATTAGGCCTAGCCTGTCACGTATTGCTCTCTTCACTTCTTCGTACTCTTGCCAGAGCAGCGGGCATAGCTCTGTAAGCTGATAAGGCTTCTCCTGTTAGGGAGGAGGCCAGCCTAACTGCCCAATGCTCTTTAGGCCAACGCACATTGAGAGCTACCCTCTCGAATGTCTCAATATAATCATCAAAGTTATCATCCTTAGTCATTTGTCCCAATGTCAGTACCCCACAGTTCTGTGGGCCTACCCCACAGAAGTGCTCTGGCGGTGCTTCTTCCTTTTTCCATTTTTCTAGCAGAGCTTGCAACAGTTCTGTCAGGAGCTTCTGCTGGGCCTGTAAGGCTGCCATGGCCTGCTCTTGGCTCAGCTGGGCTAGCTCCCTCTGCTTGTCGAACTGTAAGCTCATCCATCGCAGGACTTCCTGGACATCCATTTCCAGGCTCACACACTCTAGAAAACAAACAGAGAACAACCACCATGTGCGGCACTACTAGTGTTTTTTGTGCCTAGTCTTATTTCCCTTTTTAAGCTACTCCTTCTCACACAAATCCTCCCAGCCTGTGCCCATATACCTTTACCTGAGCCAGGTGGAGATTCACACTTTGAGAAGGTGCTTGTCTTTCCTTCAGGGCCTGGAACCTTCCGGGCGTGTCCCAACGTCCAATTCCTCTGCGCTGTCCTCTGCTGCGTCGCGGTTGTACACTCCTTTTTGAATAATCCTGCCAGCTACGCCATTTGTGATGGGGTCTGTAAGATAGACCTTCTCTGAACCCTATTAGGCGGCTGCCTAGGGCTTTAAAGTTCATGATGCCTTTCTACCAAAAAGAGTCTTGCAGTCAAATGGTAAGGCAAAATAATGTCAGGGCTTTATTCCCCTTCCGAAACGGATATTCCTTGGATACAACACAAACAAAACAGCAGAAAAACAAAAAGAAACTGCTACAAAGAAAAATAGCTTCTTTTCCTTTGACACTAGCACATGGCTGCTTTCCACAGGCTTAACATAAAGATATGACATCATCTGAAAAACATATTGTGCAATCCATAGAGACCGGGTCAGGAGTACAGCAGTTATTCTCCCACTGCATTAATTCGGATTCACTCCCGATAGCATAAGGGTCACACTCTTTACATGTGCTGGCTTCCTGAAAACCCTCCTGTGGTGCATGGATTACTTTTCCCAAAAAGTGCTCTTCAAACCTAGGGCTCTGAATGCCTGGTATGGTGATAGCTTCTTTCTGGCTTTCCTTTCTCTTCCAACCTGGTGGAATCACTGGATATATTTCAACATCAAAGTCACTTCCAGTGCCACGCCCTTGCCCTTTAAAACACACAGAGCTTTTAGCCTTTTCCTCAGAAAAGCAAGGTTCCCACCTTTTAACTGTGTTTCTGGTTCTTGTTTCTGGGCTTCTGACAGCTCTCTCCCGGACTCTCCAACCACCATCAAACCTAGCAGGCTTCTGGCCATGTCCCTGGCTGCTTCCTGCTCTGGGGTCAGACCTACTGTTTCCTTCTCCCGGCAAACTTCCTTCAGCATGACACATGCTCACTGGTTGCTTGCTCAGTCCTCCTGAGTCGCTGTCCCTGCTGGCCTTTCCTGGTTCTAACCAGCAACTTATATGCTTCCCTTCTCTGCACGCTACGTGGGTCTTTGTGAACAGGTGTTCCTGATGAGGCTTTCTGTTTCTAACTGTGTCAGGACTATCAGCAGGAAAATTCATTCTAATGCCTTTTGGCTTCTCCTGTACTGAATGTATTTGCTGCTCAGCTATTCCTACGTGTACTGAGTTTATTTGCTGCTCAGCTAAATCTGAGGTAAGTTCCTCATTTTCTCTTACCTCCATGTGCTCTATACTGCCTACTGTGTCACAACATAAATTGATTGTTCACGCCATCCAAAAGCAGGAAGACTAGGGGACATGCAGGGAAGCTGCAGTGTAACCTATGTAAGACTGATAAGTGTCAATAATTCTGCACTCACCGCGTAACCAGACTCTGGAAGCCGGTACCAGAGGATGCAGTAACAGCTGTTAGTGTAGCTGGGTGTAAAGAAGGTTTGGACCCATTCCTGGAGGCAAGGTCTATAAACCATCATTAAAGAGGACCCAGGAAATCCACTGCTTGCCCCAATTCAGGCATTGTGGAACATGTGTGTCTGGGAAACTGCAGGTGTCTGGGACCTGGATTGGCCTGTGTGGGAAACAGCATACTGGGCCTGATCATCCTTGTTGTGACCTAGTATGGCATTTACAATGTATGCATGTTCACATACTGCTGTATCAGTGCAGTGAAAACAGGGTACCTTGCACCCAAACTTTGGTAATATGTGATGAACAACAGGGGCTGTGTGAATCTGCAGTCTGTTGAGGCAATGGAGCATTACATGACCAGGCCAAGGTCAAAAGGGATTGTGGACATCCTCTGAAGGCTGTGCCATACATGGAAAGCTGCAGTTAAACCATAAAACCAGTCACACAAGGAGTGGCAATAGGTATTGAACCCTCCTATCATGGCTCCTAAGCCAGTATCCTCACCATTAGGTTATGCCTCCAGTCAAGTGGCAAATATCTGCAGGATATGTCTGGCACCCTGCAATGGGCCTCTGCATAGGCAATAAAGGCATCTGCACATAAGGACAGGATGGCGAATAGCATGTCTTCATATCCAAAATGTAGGATGAACACCTACAAAGCACAAAATGTGTGAGAGCCACTCACAGTAGCACCCTGACTCTCCCAGGCATGAAAATAAACTTAGTAGTATACAGTCACAAAGGGAACAAGTGGGAATCAGATCCATATCCCTTGAATATGGAGTGCCCTAACTAGTATGCTACATCTCTACACGATTATTTGCATTGCCATGAGTGTAATCAGAGAGACTGCAGATCCCTACCCCCATTACCCTTGATGCACTGCACATGCAGAACAGCATTCTGCAGCTGATCAACAACTGGGGGATATAGGGATCCAGCACATAAGCTTACTGATATGCACCGACAATGCTTGCTACAAGCACATAACAGCTGCAAACGGTGCTACTGACTGATCCCAGCCCTATTAGAGATGGACTCTGCTGGTCCTGCTGCAGATCAAGTTCACTGCCAGTATGTGGCACGTTATGTCTATAGTGGGTGATGCCAGACGCCTGTCATATCTGTACTTTGCCCTGGGACAGAACATCTCATGTAAGTATTCAGGGGTGCAGCAGCTGTTGCCATTAAAGCAGAATGCAGTGGTGTTTGTCTGGGTCGGTGAGAAACTGCTGCCTGTCTAACCATCTAGAGCTAACATTTCACTACAGCAGGTCTGCATCTGAGGCCGACCACGAGGCAGAATCAGCCATGCACAAACCCATTGCACGCTCACAGAGTGTCACTGGCCTAGGCCAAATAGCATGCACACCCAACACTTGGCTCACTGATTGTGCACCCAGTAAAAGAAGGAGCACCCACATCACTGCAGCCTATCTATAGATAGCACAATGTGGCTACCTAGCTTGTTCACAATAAGAGTGTCCTCTCAGCATGACAGGATGTAGAACCCCAGGCCACGCACGTGGCAGACAGGGACTGCAATGTCCCAGCCATTGACCCCCACCTCTAACAGATACACATCCTGGGCTAAGCAATGACTTTCAGGCCATACCCACAATCCTCTGCTCCTCATCATGGAAATGTCAAGACAAACACTGGGGACAGCTTATGCAATGCAGGCCACTGTGCATTGCAGAAGGCCACAGTACTCTCGAGAGACACTCACACACAAACACCTCCACAGCAATCTGCAAAAGGTTAGGGCACCTTATCTCCTGTTAGCGAACCTTATCTCATATTAGGGCACCTTATCTCATGTTAAAACGCCTTATCTCCTATTAAGGCGCTTTATCACATCTTAAGATGCCTTGTCTCTCCTTAGGACGTCTTGTCACCTTACCACACTCGGTCCTGCTAACTCACGTTAAATGACCCAAGGCACCTAAACATTGGCACGCCCTCTACCCGTCCACTGCCTTATATGACTTCACATGCCCCCTACCCGTCCACTGCCTTACATGACTTCAAGCACCTTAACGCTGCCCTTACTGCCGGTGACTTTACCATGGTTTAGTAAACATACCCCTTAGTGTCTCTAAGTGATAATCAATTGATTAGAAATATGTATATTCTATAAACTCTGCGTTCCTCGTGCACAAATGTTTTCTGGAGGTTTTTAGTCCTTCATATAAGATTTCATTTTAAATACAGGACGTTTTGAATGATTTATTTAATTACTTATTTTGGATTTCCCTGATGGTTTTAGTTGATTTTATTTGATTGTTTTATTCAACTGCTTTATTTTATTGTTCATTATCTATTTAATTCTTTTTTATATGATTGCTCTTTATTCTGAAGAAAGCATCTTTTTAGTTTCATTAATCTTATAATTTTATCTTTTATCAATGGTGTGGATGTTTTATTCATTTATTGTTCTTTTATTTACTTTTAATGTATGATTATGTCTCTTATCAAGGGTTCAAATATCCCTGATGAAAGCCTACTGGGTTGAACCGATTGATTGCCAATAAAGGTTGGACTTGATAATTTTGCCTTGTGTGGTTTCTTCCGCTTTGCTCCAGATTTGATCTCTATAGTTTTGTGACTGTGTGTTGCCCCCTCCTTTTTAAAAATGTACCCATGCCAGAAATTATATTTAAAGGTGATATATCAGAGAAATTAAAACAAATCTCGCTGAACCGAGAAGATGTAATACAGCAATTTGATAAACTACGGAGTAGCAAATCACTTGGATCTGATAGCATACATCCCAGGGTGCTGAAAGAACTCAAAACATAAAACTTCAGCCTACTAAGTAAACTATCATTAAAATCATCTATAGTACCTGAAAATTTGAGAGTGGCAAATGCAACCTCGATTTTTAAAAAGAGTTACAGAGATGATTTAGTAAAATACAGAACAGGAGCCTGACATCAGTGCCAATGCAATAGTGTACAGCTCTAAATCTAAACGTGGAGAACAAAATATCACAATCCAGCTTAAACACTGAATGCAACGAGACCAACTTCAGAAAGCACTTCAGCAATGAACTAAGAGACCAACAATGGTTTTCAGATAAGCACCATTTTGGCATATATATATACAATACAAAAGCATACTATAAGATAAGAACAACACTATATAGCAACATTATGAGGTCGTTGATGCGATAAATAAGCTTTTAATTCAAGCTTCTGCTGTTTGAATGAACGCTTGACAAGAGTCTGAGACCACGCTGCATTCAGTGTTTAAGCTGGATTGTGATATTTTGTTCTCCACGTTTAGATTTAGAGCTGTACACTATTGCATTGTTACTGTGCAGTATTCTAGGCTCTATAAGGTGACGACTTGTGATTTTGTTTGACATCAGTGCCAAACTAAAATATACTTCACCCATGTGTTGTGTAATCTATAGATTTATTCAGTCATTCAATCATGGCCTTAATGTGGTCTCAGATAAACGGCAAGTTTTTTTCGCATTTGTCAGCCACTTGCTACCACACTTCTTCTTGGGTCAATAGCTTACACCCAAAACTAGTGCCCGTTTAACATCAAGGACCACAGCCTATTTTCTTATCTTATCACTTAATATTGCTCATAGTATGGATTTTTTATATAATTTTCTCAGCGGGTAAATACCCTATTAAATTAACAGGGGTATAAACTTGGATAACAGGGGTTGAACTATATACATGAACTATTTACATGAAATAGGCTATATACATGAGGTAAAATTCCTATAACAGGGTTGAATTGTACAATAAATAATGAGTCCGTTTCGAATACTTGAGACATTGTGAGTATGGGCTGCAAAAAGGCGGTGTTTCTTAGGTGGTGCTATCTAGATTCATCGCTGGTTGGGTAGTATTGGAGGAAGAGGTGATATTTGATTGCCTTCCTGAATTGGGTCAGGTCTGCAATAGCTCGAATGTCTGGTGGGAGTGCATTCCAACATTTGGGGACGTAAAGACTGAAGGCCCTATTTGCTGTTGTGTTATTGCATTTGGTCAAGGTCTTCGGGGTTGTTAGTAAATTTAGGGCTGTTGACCTCCTGGCTCTGTTGGGGGGCACTGTATGGATGAGTTCAGTAAGTGCCGTGGAGGATAGGCGCTTGATGGCCTTGAATGAGAGGATTAATGTTTTGAAGATAATCCTTCCGTGTATAGGTAGCCAATGAAGCTGTTTTAAAATCGGAGTCACGTGGTCACTTCTGGAGGCTCCATGGAGAATCCTTGCTGCAGCATTCATGGCCAATTGTAGCGGGTTTAGTGTGGATTGCGGGAGACCTTGTAAGATGGAATTGGCAAAGTCAAAGTGCGGTAGGATCAGTGCTTGGTATATGGTCCGGAAATCATCTGGCTCCAGTAGGGAGCGCAGATGCCTGAGTGAACGGATTTTAAAATAGACCGCTTTGACAATGTTGCTTATATGACATTAATGATGAAATTAAAGTAGTTAAACAGGTAGAAAAGGTGACTGCAAAAGCCAGAAGGATGCTTGGATGTATAGGAAGAGGAAAGTCCAGCAGAAAAAAGGAGGTGATAATACCTCTGTATAAGTCTCTGGTGTGACTTCATTTGGAATATTGTGTGCAATTCTGGAGACCACACCTTCAAAAGAATATAAGCAGGTTGGAGTCAGGAAAAGCGTGACAGAGGAGATATGATAGAGACTTTTAAATACCTACGTGGCATAAATGCACATGAGGGTCTCTTTCAATTGAAGGCAAGCTCTGCTGAGAGGGGATATAGAATAAGAGTGAAAGGAGATAGACTCAGGAATAATATGTGAAAATATTTATTTAAGGAAAGAGAGGTAGATGCATGGAATAGTCTCAAAGTGGAGGTGGTGGACATGAGGACAGTATCTGAATTCAAAAAAGCATGGGACAAACACAGAGGATCTCCAAAAGTAAAAGGGGAACTATTGTAGTTGATATGGAAGGGCAGACATGTGGTCTTTTTCTGCCGTCATGTTTCTAGGTTTCCTAATGGCCTATTTTCTTAGTGGAGAAAGGTGAAGTGGAGTACCCCAGGGATATGTTTTGGGTCCACTGCTTTTTAACATATGCATTAATGACCTGGACATGGGAGTAATGAGTGAGGAGATCAGATTTGCAGATGACACAAAATTACTCAAAACCGTTAAATCGTAAGAGGATTGTGAAAAATTGCAAGAGGACCTTGAGAAATTGGGAGTTTGGATGTCCTAATGGTGGATGAAATTTAATGTAGGAAAGTGCAACATTATGCTCTTAGGAAAGAACAAGCCAAATTACAGTTACATGATGCAAGGTTCCACATTAGGTCACCACCCAGGAAAAGGACTTAGGCGTCATTGTGGATAATACATTGAAACCCTCTGCTCAATGTGCAGCAGCAGCCAAGAAAGCAAACAGAATGCTAGAAATCATAAGGAAAGGAATGGAGAATAAAACAAAGGATATTATAATGATTCAGTATTGCTCCATGGTGCGACCACGCCTTGAAAATGAGTGCAGTTCTGGTCACCATATCTTGAAATGGATATAGCAGACTTAAAAAAGAGAAGAACTACAAAATGGTAAAGAGAATAGAAGGATACCCATATGAGGAAAGGCATAAAAGGTTAAGGCTCTTCATCTTGGAATAAAGATGGCTGAGAAGAGATATTATTGAGATGTATAAAATAATGAGTGGAGTGAAACAGGTAAACATGGATCAGTTGTTTACTCCTTCAAAAAGTAGAAAGACAAAGAGACATGCAATGAAGCTGTGGCACATTTAAGACTACTTGGAGAAAGTATTTTTTCATTCATCATGTAACAAAGTACTCTGCATGGTCCCGTGAATATCGCCCAAGCCCATTGAACTGAACTTCAACCCTCACCCCCATTCCGAACAACTGTCAGGACAAAGCACAAAATAACTCAGAATAAATTGACTTAACAGTGGTCACAGCTTTATTAAACCACAGAAAAGCACCATGGTAGCCCTACCAGAGCCAGTTAAAAGAAAAAAAACATAGTCATAACTGTTATCCTTTAAATGTATAAAAATACTAATATGCCTGTTTCTCTCCCCCCACCCAGCCTCCACGCATCATAATACTAGCTAGGTGGATCGTCATCTGATACTGCTCAACGTGCCTTACCCACCTTCACCAAATTACTATCTAAAGAATTGTTACTGGGTCTGAGCCTTGATGACGGACAGTCCCCTGTCCATATCAACTGAGCACTGCCATCACCCGATGACAGTCTCCTGGATCACCAAAAGATAAGTTCACATCCCAGATTGCTCGGATACCTGCCTCCCCACCCAACTGCAACAATCGACATTATTACTAAACCTATGTAACTCAAGGTTCTAGGGATGGGTGGGCGGGAAAACTGAGAGTGGGGTCAGAAGTTAAGCCACCGCGACATTTCTCTCAACTCCTTAATACTGCCGCAGTCCCCTGTTAGTCCTCCATATCACCATATCAGCAACCAAAGGGGGTCATTTTAAAAGTCTTAGCCAGGATTTGGATGTCAAATTCACAGAGATGTCTCTGGAGCCATTTTGTAAATGATGCTTGGAGACATCTCCAGTGTGGGGATGTCCATTTAGGCAAGGGGTGTGGTGGAGACATGTCTGGGGATGTGCAATGATTTCAGAAAATCAGGGATGTAGAGAAGATGAAGAATTAAGCAACTAGCCTAAGATCACCAAGGCCAATACAAGCATTTGAACCCCTGTGCCTCGCTCACTGCTTTAACCATTATACTATTAGATGTCCATGTTGTGAGATGCTGTTCTGGGGACATCTTTGTAGACGTCTCTATAGACATCCATATTGGGCATGTCCACGTTTCTGAAATTTTGCCTGAATTTGCACATGCTTGCTTATTTTTCAGATGTTCTGGCTTTGACGTCCCAGATTGCACTTGGATGTCCCTTTGTAAAATGTGCTTAATCACACTAACCTAGCCCTATTCAAAATATAACAGCCCTTACTAATCCCATAATTACTCATTGTCTGCTTTGTAACCACTCGATCCATCCCCCCATCCCCTATGCCTTCACCCAGCAGAGACCCAGTTACATTGTGGCCACAGTGGCCATGCTCTGTGGCCTTTTCCATAATCAAACTCTGGAAGTCACTGCCAGAGGATGAGATGTTGGATTTAAAAGAGGTTTGGACAACTTGCAGGAGGAAATGTCCTTAAACCATTATTAAAGTGGACTGGGGAAATCCACTGCTTACGCCTGGGATAAGCAGCATGGGGATCTGTCTACCTTTTGGGAACCTGACAGGTACTTGTGACTGGGATTGGCCACTGTTGAAAACAGGATAGTGGTATTTCTTATGTTCTTATGTTAACTGACTCTTACAGAGTTGCCAAATTATCTAGTTCCAGTAGTGAGATTTTTCTGTGCTTCTGGTTTTAAATTTGCATTGCAATGCAGTATGGTATTTGTAGCCCCTGATTTTGCTCATTGGAATCAGTCCTGCAGGCCCCATAATGCATCAGAATGAGATTGTCAGAAATCCAGGACTGGCTTAAAATCTCATTCATGGAATTGGATAACTTGGAAACCCTTCTCTCTTATGCCTGTCTCAGAATCAGGTATAAATGCAGACATGCACATTTTTTAAAGTACATATGTATTGTTATTGTAAAACTGAAATACATGCATACATTTCTGACAGAGACACAAAGGAGCAAGGAGTGTAAAAATAGGAGTCATTTATTAAAAAACACCTCGACATGGCCGTGTTTCGGCAAGGCTGCCTTTCTCAGGGGGACTTCGGAAAACAGAAATAAATTACAATAAAACATCAATAAATAAAAGCAAACTGAATGTAACAAAATAATTAAAGACCAAACATTAAAAATTAAAAAAGCTTGTTGGACCATATTAAAAACCATGTATACAATTAATGAACATAAAAATAATTCATAAACTGAAAATAGATACCAAGCGAGTGATATTGTATAAGCAGTAAAGTGCATACAAGATGTGAATATTTAAAACAACAAAACAAAGAGCAGGAGCTAATGAGACAACAAAATATCTTAGAGATTACCATAAACATATTCAAAAGAAATAAGAGTGAGGATACCGTACAGATAATACAGCATAATTCTAAAAGGAAGCACTATACAAGTACAGTATATCCCAAAACAAGGGGCGTGTACAGTCCGTATTTTAAAACCTCATAATCCTACCTTAGGGGAACTAATTGAATGGGGGAGGGGGAGTGAGGGAGAAGGGGAAGGGCAGGAGGGGTAAAGGGAACTTACTTGAAATGTAAAGGAACTCCGTAGAACCAGGAACTTAATACTACAAAGCAATGGTGGGATTGGGCTGGTTCGCGCAAACTGGTTGTTGCTGTGGCCCACGTTCGCTGAACCTGGCCGAACACAGCATTGAAACGCTGGCACTGCAGTGGCGAGAATTCCCCCACCTGTCAATGTTTGACGGCATCATGGGATCGTGGCATCGGGAGAAGTCCTGATGCTGCAAAGGTTTGTCAAGTGGGGGATCGAGCTGCAGGGAAACAGCTGGGTTGCTGCACCTCAGTGAAGGGCAGCATCCCAAGCATATGGCCACTGCAATGCCTCTAGGCAAGGTGCAGCAACCTAACCAAACTGGTTCCTAGTCGGTTCAATTCCCACCACTGCTCCAAAGTCTGTGTAGTAAAATAATCTGCTCAAAAAAATAAAAAAATAAATTTTTGAGCATACAACTTGGAGGAGAAAGCCACAGATTTAACAAGATGCTCAAAACTAATGGAGAGGTGAGGGTTCAAATGAAAAGCCAACTGTTATGACCAAATTTATCTGGGATCTCTGCCAGCATAATCGTTTCACGGTCATGAGAAATAAATGTAAACATGCATCCTGTAGACAATTTGCGGATCCACAGTAATAGAAAAAATATATAAAAGGGGAAAAAAAGAGGGACCCATCCCCCTTCCTGTGAACCAACAAAGAGAATAACAGTGAGTGTCGACATACCAGAATGGATTAAAAAACACCCATAAAAAAACAATCAAAGCAAAAACCCTCTTTTTTGGATTAACATAATAATCACTGAGTGCACCATGATTAGAACGCAGGTCAATGATGGAAATTAATATGCAAGCAAACTGCCAGAGACACCTCAGTGACGTGTCCACTTTCCTATGCACGTTGAAAATGCAGAGCACCATTGAAAGTTCTCTTTGGCATCAAAAGGACCCACTTAAGGAGGTAGTGCGGCGAAAAAGAGGGGAAGATAAAAGAACAAATAATACATATTTTTCCTCTTACCGTGGAGCTCCTGATTGCCTACAGGATGCACTTTTACATTTATTTCTCATGATTGTGAAACCATTATGCCGTCAGCGATCCCGGATAAATTTGGCCATAACAGTTGGCTTTTCATTTGAACCCTCACCTCTCCTTTAGTTTTGTGCATCTTGATAATCTGTGGCTCCCCCTTCTAGACTGTATGCTCAAAAATTTCTTTTAGTTTTCTCCTGTGAGCAGATTATTTTACTACACAGACTTTGGAGTATTAAGTTCTCGGCTCTACAGAGTTCTTTTACATATCAAGTATGTTCCTTTTACCCCTCCTGCCCTTCCCCTTCTCCCTCGATGCCTCCCCCATTCGAGTATGAGGTTTTAGAATGCGGACTGTACACGCCCCTTGTTTTGGGATATACTGTACTTGTATAGTGCTTCCTTCCAGAGTTATGCTGTATTATCTGTACGGTATCCTCGCTTTTATGTCTTTTGAATATGTTTATG
The DNA here is from genome assembly GCA_033557465.1 of Ichthyophis bannanicus. Taxonomy (NCBI): domain Eukaryota; kingdom Metazoa; phylum Chordata; class Amphibia; order Gymnophiona; family Ichthyophiidae; genus Ichthyophis; species Ichthyophis bannanicus. The sequence continues at coordinate 734,826,471 of CM066031.1, forward strand.
GTAATCTCTTTTAAGATATTTTGTTGTCTCATCATCTCCTGCACTTTGTTTTGCTCTTTTAAATATTCACATCTTGTATGCACTTTACTGCTTATACAATATCACTCGCTTGGTATCTATTTTCAGTTTAAAAAACACACAGGGTCAAGCAGATATAGTCAAACCATAGTGTTTCTGAGACAAGTACAGTGCCTTGTGAAAGTATTTATCCCCTTGGTTTTTGTCCTGTTTTGTCACATTACATACAACCTAGAATGAAAATGGAGGTTCATTTGGATGATAGGTAATGGTCCTAACAATATAGTCCAAATTGGTAAAGTGGAATGACAATAAAATACCTTGTATATATAAAACACAAGTAAAAACTGAAAAGTTGCGAGTGCATATGTATTCATCCATTTTGTTACGAACCCCTAAATAAGATCTGGTCCAACCAATTAACCTCAGAAGTCACATAATTAGTTGATTAGGGTCCACCTGTGTGCAATCAGTGTCACATGATGCCTGTATAAATATGCCTGTTCTGAAAAGCCCCTGACTCTGCAACACCACTAAGCAAGCAACATGAAGACCAAGGAGCACTGCATACAGGTCAGGGACAAAGTTGTGGAGAAGTATAGATCAGGGTTGGGTTATAAAAAAAATCCCAAATTCTGAATATTCCACAGAGCACCATTAAATGCATTATAATAAAATAGAAAGACTATGGCACCACTACAAACCTGAGAAGAGAAGACCGCCCACCAAAACTCAGAGACTGTGCAAGGAGGGCATTAATCACAGATGCTACAAAGATCATTCACCATCTCTCTGCAGATGCACTTCAAGATATCATAACAAGGGATATCAGCAATAGCCCAAGAAGGACCAATAATGACAACATGATCGGCACACCTGCAGGATATCACAAGACTAAACAAACAACTTCAAGTAGAGCTCTTTCACTACTGGCGTCCACACTTTGGAACTCCCTCCCAACGAGCCTGAGGGCATTAAATGACATCATAGACTTCTGCAAGGCCCTTAAAACCCTGCTCTTTACAGAAACCTATGTGCAGACAGACAACAGTCTCCACCCGAACGGTAATGCAACTACCTCCGCTAACTCGATACCCACTCATCCCACTCGATACCCACTCATCCCAACATATGAGTTCACTGTATAATGTTGCTAAGTACCCTCATGTTAAATGTAACTCTCCAATTGTGCTGTCTAAATGTTGCTAAGTACCCTCATATTAAATGTAACCCTCCAATTGTGATGTGACCACTTTGATTGTAGGATAAGGTGGTATACAAACCTGTCTAAATAAATAAAGACACAAAGGATAACATTGAAGGAGCTGCAAAGATCCACAGTGTAGATGGGAGTATCTGTCCATAGGACCACTTTAAGCCATACACTTCACAGAGTGGGGCTTTATGGAAGAGAGGCCAGAAAAAAGGCATTGTTTAAAGAAAGCAATAAGAAAACATATTTGGAGTTTGCACAACAGCATGTGGTGGACCCCCCCCCCCCCCCCAAACACATGGAAGAAGGTTTTCTGGTCAGATGAGATGAAAATTGAACTTTTTGGCCATCATGGAAAACGCTGTGTATGGCGCAAACCCAACACTTGGCAGACTGAAACAGGCTTTCCTCAAGAATTGCCCTGTATTTAGTACCATCCATCGTTCCTTCAATCCTGACCAGTTTTCTTGTCCCTGCCAATGAAAAACATCCTCACAGCATGATGCTGCCACCAAAATTCAGATCTGAAATATTTTATTAAAGTGGTGCCAGACATTGTGGACTGTTTTACACTCAATATCATGTCATGATATGTTTCCTTTTATTACCTTATTTTGAATTGTGATATATGATTGAGTGTATGTCTCCTTTGATTTTTTAAATGTTATAAAAAGTAAGATAAAAAAAAAGTGATGCCAGAGAGTGTTGCAGAGTGAGAGTTTCACAGACAAATTGCTCAATCTAGAGTTTCAAAAACAGGAACATATGCTTTAGGTTTAAGAATACAACAATATATTGACTGTATGGTAACCACTCTGCTTTTCTCTCTGGCTTTCTTGCACCGTTGATGTGGTACCTTAATATTTAAGTTGCTCACAAATATTCCTTTGGCCCAATTAAGGAATTACAGGGAACAGCCCGGGTACTGTCTTCCAGGAACTCAAGAGATGTCTCAGTCTGTCTTTAGTATCAGTTGCTGGATGCAAGTTGGATTGCTGAATAATTTGTTTCTTTTAAATAAACTTAGCAGTATCTGTTTTCAGTGAGCTCTTCATCATTGTGCTACTTGCTCATAATGACACTGCAATAAGGCAGACTTCACGATTGATGTACGTGAACAGTAAGGATAATGGCACTGAGATAGAGTAAAAGCATTCATCATCCTATTACAGAAAATGAAAACAACTACCAGCATGACTCAGAGCCTTCTGTTGACAAATATCATCCTTTGTGCTTCCAGCATCACTACACAAAAGCTACATTGGCTCAATTGGAAAAAGCTGCCACAAGAGTCTGCTAATAATGTTTACAGTATTTAGGTTTGCACACTGTAGCTATGCAGCTTCTTTATGTTGTCTCACACAGATCTTTGCAATGGCACCAAGGCAGAGTTTGCCAAAAGGAGAGGGGCACGGGGAGGATGAATAAGAACATAAGAAATGCCATACTGCGTCAGACAAGGTCCATGAAGCCCAGTATCCTGTTTCCAACAGTGGCCAATCCAGATCACAAGTACCTGGCAGGTTCCCAAAAAGGCACACAGGCTCCACAATGCTTGTTTTAGGGTAAGCAGTGGATTTCCTAGGTCCTCTTTAATAATGGTTTATGGATCTTTCCTCCACAAACTTTCCTCTGAGGTGGAATAACTTCCCTGGGCAACATTGGTTGGAAGGCCCGGGGTGCGGATGGGGCAGGGGGTGGTCAAGAACATTCCCCACAGTCTGACCCTGGCCATAGGTGGCCGGATCGGTGGTCAGGCTGTGGGGAATTAGCTGCAGGAGCTGGCGGCCGGGCTCGAAACTTAGCTGCGTCATCACCCTCAAGCCAATCAGACAGACAAGGCTGTTCATCCATGGTTCAAGGCTTCTTAGCTGGTCCCGCTGTCGAAACATCAGCCATTTCCATGGACACTCTACCCACTGCGGCTCCGAGAACCGAGATATCAGAAGTGGCGCCCTGTTGACGCAAACAAAAGACCTGATGTAAGATAAGGAGAAACTCTGGGGAAAATCCCACCAGAGCCCCCCCCCCAGCAACAGGCACACCTGAGGGTCCTGGAACCGACTTAGCCGTAGTCTGTGGAGAAAGAGGAGCCTCCTGCAGAGAAATAACCTCCGCAACCAGTGAAGCACCTTGTGCAGGCAAAGAAACTGCCTCTTTTGCTTTATCCTGGAGCTCCTGCTCAATATTCAGCACTTCTATCGCACAGCTGTGGCACATACCAGTGTCCGAGACCGCCCCCGACGGGATCCGCAAACCAGACACTGTGGACGCACCGGCATTAGCCCAAATCACTGTGCCTTGGCAATGCAACAGGCCAGTGAAAGGAGGCTTACTAACTCTTTTTTTTTTCACAGATCGTGACACTCTCCAGTAGCTCTAGAGAAAAAAAAAGTCTAAACATTTAAAACTTCCATATATTCTAAGAAAAGGCAAAAAACGGAGAGAAAAAGTGTGAGAAAAACAAACCCGATGAAAACTGCAGCTTCAGAAAAACTGCGGAAAATTGGGCCGCCTAGAAACAGGGCCTAGAAAACGATAGCAAAAACTCGAGGCAGCAGACAAGGCAGCAGACCGCGGCAGAGAGGCCTACCCTGCTCTCCGAACCCACAGCACTCACCTCTGAAACAAACGGAGTTAAAATGCAGAGAATTGCTGCAGTGTTGAAAACGCCGGCAAACAGACAAGCAACGGCTTCAGCAGTTAGGGAGAAGCCGTGTTGATGGCTCCTCACTCCCCGATGAGATCAGGAGCCGTCAGTCACCGGGGAGCACCTGCATGTTTCAGCTCCCCTCCGAACAGTCAAGGAGGGGAGTGAAGAAGAGGAAACCGCTAAATCACTGGCAGCCAAGGAAGGATTCTCCACCTAGTGCTCCCAGCTGCCCTTAGGGTCTTTTTTTTCAGTCTTTAACCTGACAATCTTTAAAGTCACAACCTGTCCAAATAAAATAAGGTATAGGGGAAATCAAGCAAAAACAACTGACCAAACGTCTAGCTACCCTAACTACAATGCTCCTGTCCCTCTAGTGAGCCCAACAATTGGGCCCACTACCTCCAGCTGCTTGGAGACTGAGCACACTGGAAGCTGGTGGGAGGTGCCAGTGGTATATGAGTGAGTGGCTTCAGAATCTGACATGCCCAGTCTCCAAGCTGCGAGAGGAGGAGGTGCACTACCCGGAGGTGGGTGACTGGACTGGAGGGACGATAAGGAAATAGATGTTATAGTTTATGAGATTTCAACTCAAAAGTTCATAAAAGACATTTTCTTTTTTGTTGGCTTTTTAAAAGATGTCACAGCCTACAAAGACGTCAGTTTCATCTGGGATCAATACAGCTACCAGAACTGTATACTTTAAAAACAGATGATTCCTTTTCCTTCCATAGAAAAGAAAATCCCTAGAAATATTGTTATGTGCAATGGCTATGGAAGAGTAGTCTTAAGCGAGTCTATCAGGAAGCCATAGTATTGCGGTGTCTCATGTCACCTCTCTAAAGTAAGGACAGAGATTTCCTCACTCCAGACAGAATTGGCTTAAATAATGAGTTTTATCCCATGTGCTCCTCCTACCTCATAAAATTCCAAGAATGACTAACAGATGTCCCCAGATTAGATAAGAGGTAGCCAGAGATATGCCCAACTAGCATTGATGGTGAAAGAATTCAGCACTAAGGAGTTAAAGAACAGAAACGTACATGCTCGAATAATTTGGCCCAGAGTGCTGAGAAACACATCAACATAGTAACATAGTATATGATAGCAGATAAAGACCAATATGGTCCATCTGGCAGCAAGACGGCAAGAGTAGGTGCACCTACCATTTTATGCCCCATGCCTTTCTTTAGGGGTATACCCACCATTCTGTGCAGGTCACCCCTGTTTTTTGAGATATAAGAAAGGTGAAATTAGACTTACCTGCTAATTGTTGTTCCTTTAGGAACTTCAGTCTAGTCCCGAACTCTGGGTTTTGCTCCTCCTCCAGCAGCTTGGAAACTGAGAAACGTCATCCATCTGATGACACCAGTATAAAGACACAGGATCCGCCTCCTGACTCCAGTATCCTATTGACAAAGCAGACTCACCGGAGCAATAATTAAGTAGTAAACACTATTAACCAGCTTAACATAACTTTAACTAGAAACTTTATGAGATAACAGGAAGAAAAGTTCCTGTCTGAAATGCTGAGATCCCCATTCCTAGGTAGATAGGATAGTAACGGAACCTGAAAACCCTATCTGTCCAATCCCTCCCCCCCCCCCCCTTTATGGGCTATAACCTTCACAGGTACCCAATCAGCTTACCTGTAAGATGTCCTTCAGGCTATAGTCCAAGGAAAGGCTTAGGGAGGGATACGGGACTAGACTGGAGTTCCTAAAGGAACAACAATTAGCAGGTAAGTCTAATTTCACCTTCCTTAGCGTCCCTCCAGTCTAGTTCCGAACTCTGGAGATGTAACAGAGCAGTGGAATTATGCCGGGAGGGACCTGCTAAACGGGAGGGACCTGCTAAACCAGCCTGAAGCACCGCTGATCCAAAACATGTATCCCTTTCCGCTTGCACATCTAGGCGATAATGTCTGACAAACGAATATAAAGACGACCAAGTAGCCGCTTTACAAATTTCCACCGCAGGTACCAAACTATACGTTGCATGTGCCCTAGTCGAATGAGCTCTAAGCCCTTCTGGTACTGATTTATCTTTTAAAACATACGCGGACGCTATCGCCTCTTTAAGCCATCTGGCAATCACAGCTTTCGAGGTTGCCTCTCCTTTTCTCGGCCCTCCAAATAAAACAAATAATCTATCCGATCTGCGGAACGATGCTGTACCTTGTAAATACTTCCTTAATGCTCTGCGAACATCCAACCGATGTAACTGTTTCAAAGATGCAGCAGCATGCTCTTCCTGAAAAACAGGTAAGGAAACCACCTGATTAACATGAAAAGGTGACACTACTTTGGGCAAAAAGGACGGCATGGGCTTCCAGCTCCTTCTCCATAGAGGCTGCTTCCTGTACACAGCCCCTACATACCTCCATCTCGGACACCGCTCCCCTTCTAGCACCACAGACCAAACACTGTGGCCTAGAAGGCATTCTGCTATAGCGAGTATTTAGGAAAAACACCTTGCCTTTTAAGGCTGACTAACTCCCCACCCCAAGGCGCCTGACGCCATAAAATGAGTGAACCACTGAAGAATTTTTTTTTTTTTTTAATATAGCAAGGGCACTCCCAGGGTCCCCCAAGCCTAATTCTTGTAATGAAATCCCAAAACGAAGCTGCCCCGCCGAAATAGAAACTTTGAAAACTGCTCTCTACCTACTGAGCTTTTCCCCGCGCGCGCGTGGCCGACATGCGGTTCGGCCTACCCCGTTCTCCACACGTGGCTCCCCACACGTGGTTGTAGTTGAGGCTTTCCCGGCCTACTGGACCCCTTATCTTGCAGGGCAAAGCTGTGTCGCGCGGTTCTTCACTCTCCCCGTGCTCAGCCGGGATCGCGGCTTCTGCATCAGGGAAGAGCCGGGACTTCAGCACACAAGTGCTTCGAGCCACCAGAATCAGCCTTCGGCGCCTAAAGCTGAGCAGGTAAAACCTCTGCTAGCTCTGCTGCTGCTGCTACACAGCCGGCTCCTCACTCATAAATGTGAGTTTGGGAGCTGGCTCCTTCCTTTCTTCTTCTTCAAATTAAAGCAGGCTGAGTGGCGGGGGTGAGGGGAGGTGAGGGAGGGAGGATGGAAGGCAGAAATAAGCACTTCAGTACCAAACCTTAAAGGTATATTTCCATATATTCATATTTTTAAAATCAAACTCAGTCCAATTAGATTAATTAACTACTCTAACACTCCCAATCTCTGCTTAATTGTTCCTCAAGTGAGCCCCTATCTCCGGGCTCACCAATCCTCCAGCTGCTTGGAGACTGAGATAACTGGAGTCAGGAGTTGGATCCTGTGTCTTTATACTGGTGTCATCAGAAGGATGACGTTTCTCAGTCTCCAAGCTGCTGGAGGAGGAACAAAACCCAGAGTTCGGGACTAGACTGGAGGGACGCTAAGGAATAGTTAAATTTATTTTGATTTTATCCTGTTGCTATAAAGGGATCCACTGTGTCTGTCCCATGCTATTTTGAATTCTGTCATGGTATTTGCCCCCACCACTTCCATCGGGAGGGCATTTCAAGCATCCACCACCCTTTCAGTGAAAAGGTATTTCCTGTGATGCTGCAAGGGGGTAAAGTAAAAGGCAATGTCAGGAAATACGTTTTCACTGAAAGAGTGGTGGATGCTTGGAATGACCTCCCGATGGAAGTGGCGGGGCAAATACAAATAAAGGCTGCAGGGAAGATGCTTGAGGTGTGATGCATGTCGCATATTTTGAATATGATAAACATCAGGGCCACTTTTATCTAGGGGCAAAAGAGGCAACTTCCCTGGGCCCCTGCACAATGGGGGCCCAGCTGCCCCACTGCCCATGGGTAACAGCATCCCTACTCCTGCCCCCGCATCTATTGCCGCCACTTCTGCCCCTCTCTGGGATGTGCAGCAGTGGCAATTCATAAAAAAGGCACCTTGGTGAGTTATCATCTTTTCTGGTGCCGCAGTGACATTCGCGCTTCTTCTTAAGCCCCCCCCCCTCCCCCATCTGCTAGATTTTCCACATGGAAAGTTTGAATAAGGTTTCTAAAAAAAAGATCTCCTTTTATAGAAAGGTATGTCGATAAAAAAAATACTTGAATTTTTGCTGTTTTATAAGTCCCATAATTCTGTTGTGCAAGGGATGAGTTATTGAAACAGCTGGGTTTTAAAATTGCAGCCAATCAGGGTATGGTCTTTTCCTGAATCAATGAGGTGCCTTTCTGGGCAAGTCCAGTATCAAGGTAGAAGAGGTTAAATTCTTTGACCAGATACTCACAAGTCCTTTGGTTCTGAAGATATATTTTCTGAATTCTGGGGCTTCTAGTTTAAAACTTAATAAGGTCATCATGTTGCAGTAAGGAGTTTTGTGACACATAGGGGCTTGAGTGCTAACTGCACTAACCATTAGTGCAGGGTTTAGCATGTGGTAAACATACCATGCTAAAGGTTAGTGTGGGCCCTGTGCTAAAATTCCCATGCTAACTGGCTAGTACATGATTGGGTGGGGACTGGGCGGGTTAGAGGTGGAATGTGGCTGTTGATAGCACATCACGGTTAGCATGGGCATTTTAGGCACATGCTATCCACAAATTAGCATGAGTGGTGTTAAGTGCACCCACGTGCCAGTTAATGCTGTGCCATGAATTTGCAACATGTTAATGACAGGGCGACTGATGCACATGCCCCCTGAAGTTGGCGCAGGCTTCCAAGCTAAATTTTCAGCCCAAACGTAAGCTTCCAGCACACTTCAGTAAACAGAATTTGGCAATAGTTTGCAATCATGCAGCCCAATAGACAATGGTCTATCCTTTGGAGGACTGCTTCTTTTGCCATTCATAAAGAGGACTGATACATCTGAAAGATCATATTCCTGCTGCATAGTTACAACATCATCTGTCTCCTGAACCACATGCAATCTGACTTTACTATAAATGTAAAATATACAATAGTCTCGCAAGAAAAAATGCACTGGATATAGCACAATTCTTATGAAAGCTTGATTAACTTTTTTTTGCATTCACAAATTAATGCTGAACATTACCTATTTAAATATAAAAAAGAGAATGCACTGTATTTAATGTACACAGTGTGAAATTCCATCCTAGGAGGTCAAGGCAGCAGACTTCCTATGGGTTAGTGACCTCTTCACATGCAGTTTTTCTATCGCTACAAATGGGTTTTATAGAAAAGCTGTGCATGAGATTTAGCTAGGAGACACTGCAACCCCCCCCCCCCAAAACAGAACAACCCCCCTCCAAAAAAAATCCCAAGCCTTCTTTTTTTTTTGGAAAAATAACCCACAATGGCATCTACATGTACCAGGTTTCACTAAATTCTGAAGTAATGAATTGTTTTGCATGATATTACATTACAGCAATTTATTAATTGAGAATCTCTGTTAAAATTCCATTCATAGCAACACTGCAGGTAAAATGTAAAATTCATGAAGGGCAAACATGCAACATCCTCTCTTAAGGTGAGCTTCATGTACAAAAATCCACAAATTTCAGTGATTTTGTATCTTTTTATGTAATTGTTTGTGCATGAGCCCCATCTGTGAAATAAAATGGCAATTTATAACATAGGTCTCTAAAAAACATAATTTTATAACGGCCAGCCTAACTTCCGCAACAGGTATGCATACAAGTTTCCTCAGTATTTAAGGAACAGCACAGTCATACCTTCCCTATGAAAATTCCCCGACTGAAACAAAACGGTCATGTTTACAGCTATTATTACTACACACATGCAAACCCTGCCCCATATCTGCGGCTGGAAATGCCTCCGCTCGTTGCAGGTAAAGGTACATGGCATTATGCTCTAACTTCCACCTCCATGTACTATGGGCAGTTTTATAACAAGCCACTTCTGCACATAAATCTTTGTTTTATGTGCATAAGTGGTCTTTAAAATTACCCCCTAAGAGTCCTAAGATTTATTTTAAACAATTAGGAAATTAAGCCAGTGTACATTTGAGTTGTTAAAAGGGAAAGTACAATATTAAATTTACTGCTTATATACAGTTTCCACAAATTATTATTCAGTTTAATCTTTGTAAAATTTAGACATCATCATGGAAGCACCATTAAAGCTAATAGCCCTGAAAGTTTTAAGATTAGGCAGGAACGAAATGAGTGAAAAAGTTCATTAGCAGCCTTTATCACTACAAGCCAATGAACCGTAACTGGAATAATTGGCCTAATTGGAATACATGATTACTGCATGAAGGTATTCTTTAGTTTATCTTACTCTGATTACTTTAGGGCTTTCACCTATGTCTGAAAACAATTAGGTATAAGTACTCTCTTTTGTTCAGAAAACAGTCAAAGTGAATGACAGATAATGTAGCTTAAATACTCCAGATGCTGTATGTCATAGCAATGCACTTTCCTAGGCATGGATATTGGCCAGGCAGAGGCTGTCTGATGACTTAAGGGAGACAGGCAAAATCTATTGGGAGACAAAATTAATTCAGCTGAGTAACAAGTAGAAGAACCAGTATTTAATATTTTCACCAGTGACCTCCTGAAAATCATGTCTCACACATTTAAGCCTGGCAATTGGGAATTGTTTGTTAGTGCTGAAGGAAGCATTGAGACATTTACTACACCCCATTAGAAGATGTCAAAGGGAGGAAGAAAATTATCAGGCCCAGACAGTTGAACTGGTGGCTCCTGCACTAAGCAGCAGACTCACTAGTGTGCCACAAGTTTAAGTGCTAAAAATTCAAAAATGAAACACGCCCAATTAGATCTATAAGGAATCAAGATCTTTTCAAAACCATTTTTTCTTTTTTTCTTATGGTTACTTTTACATTATTGAGGGTCTCAGACTTTTTGGCACATATTTTTTAGACTTATTGAATGTGTAACTTTTGTGCCTAATAGTATCAATGACCTTCAACAAACTACTCCAATTCAGGGTTTTGTAAAACTAAAATGTTTGAAACCCTATCCTCCACTCAATATACATTTATTTTTTGTGCCATCAAGTCAGTGTTGATTCATAGTGACCCAACTACCTCTGGGTTTTCTTGGCAATGTATCACTGGAAGTAAATTGTCAGCCTTTTCTTCTGAGGCAATGGAGTGCCTTGTCCAAGGAGTGCCAGTAGGAATTGAACCCTTGATTTTCTAGATACTAGGCAGTTGCTTTAACCACTAGGCTACTCCTCCACTACCTATATATGGGCTAGTGCTTAAACATTCACAGTTGCTCTTATATAGCAATAAACTACAACAAGACCGAAGCCCTAATCATCACCCGGAACCAAGGCTTCAAACACCCACCAAATCTAAAGATACAAAGCACCACTATACCAATAAGATCAGAAGTGAGATACCTCGGAGTTACTCTGGACAATAAACTCAATCTCAAACCACACATAGACAAAACAACCCAAAAAGCCTACTACAAGATGCGAATCATCAGGAGACTAAAGCCGCTCCTTGCCCCGGAACACTTCCGTACCGTCTGTCAAGCACTGATAACCCCACTACTGGACTTCTGCAATCCGATATACCTCGGCCTACCGAAACAAGCCCTCAAACCTCTACAACTAGCACAAAACACTGCTGCACGAATCATAACAGGAACGGCAAGACAGGAGCACATCACACCCACCTTAAAAGACTTACACTGGCTTCCAATCGGTGCACGCATCAAATACAAAACTATCATAAACATATTCAAGATCAAACACCACACATCAGCCAACAGCCTACACACACTCATACAATCAGACACCAGTACGCGTCCCAGAAGAAAACAAACCCACAACAGAGTCAGCACCCCCAGTGAATACAAACACACACGCAAGGACACAACAGACAGAGCACTCTCAATGGCCGCTCCAACAATATGGAACAAACTCCCGGACGACTTGAGGGCCGCTACAGACCTAAAAGACTTCAGAAAACAGCTAAAAACCATACTGTTCATAGAACACTATGGACACATCACATAACTTCAGAGAATGAACAACAGCGCATGATCCCGCCTAACCAATGTATGCATGGAATTTGTTTTTGCACCTCTGTATATAGCCCACTCTGTAAATAGCTCATACCAATCTAACACACAACACGACACACACTCAATTTCCCCCCACTGCATGTATAACACACTCACCTGACCTGATTGTTTGCCGTGATACCACCTTGATTTTTAAGATAAGGCGGTTTAGAAATACTGTTAAATAAATAAATAAATAAATATTTTTAGCAAACACCGAATGCTTAACTTTTGTTTCAGCAGTGTCTTCACGCTTCAACTTTACTCCAACTCCATTGTTAACTCTTATCCCAATGCCTTCCCCAGGCGCCTCCGTCATGTTTCACCTTGACAAGTTTCCTCAGGGGATCACTATTCACTTTTATCACAAAGAAATCAATGCTGCTGCACACTGCTGCTGCCGCGCGGTGTTTTCCCATAACCAAGTTGGATGAAAAGTTTCAGTAATAGAGGTCTCATGAAACGTGTGGGTCTGGAATTTTTATCTTGGCAGATCCTTTGCATGTTTCTTCTACTCCTCTGTTCCAGAGGGTGGTTGGCAATAAATATACATCTTGAGTTCCCATTGCCTGTAACTTTGCAAAAAGATATTTCAAATGTGGTTGTACCTAGACTGGACTCTACTGACATTTCATTGAAAGGGCACACTTAAAGGAAATCTGACACAGCTCTGTGACTTTTCTCATGACACTGTGAAGAAACTCCAACAACAAGGAGAGGAGCTGACAACCTTGTGAGGTGTGAGATTGTCTAGGACTGTAGACACCTTACTTAATTTTCAGCTGCTAGGAAATTCTTCAGTAAAAGGCAGGTTTTTTTGCATAATACATTAGAAATGATGGAAAACATGTTAAGAGCTAAGAATCTTAGATTTCTAAATTTTCCAGTGGTTCATTTAGTCTTCTCTGGAACTTCTAAAGAAATATCTGAAAGAGGTTTTGCAGTATCCTAATCTTGATGATTTTGCTATTTCTAGTATTTATTATTCATTTGTTAGTCGTAAACTGCTGCGCATGAAATGAGAGTCAGAAGCTGTAAAGATGTCTTACGCATTGGAACATGGAACATACGAAGCATGATCCAAGGGAAGTTGGAGGTGGTCAAGAATGAAATGGAACGTGTACAACTTGATCTGTTGGGTGTCAGCGAACTGAAATGGACTGGCATCGGGCACATTGCATCAGATGATCACATGGTCTACTATGCTGGAAATGAAAGACAAAGAAGAAATGGTGTTGCATTTTGTCACGCCCTAAGCCCCTTATATTGGTATGGAGGGGCGTGGTTTTGTTTTTGCCATTGAGGTGCTTCAACTTCTGGCCTTTTTTCTAACTGGATGCCTTTAAATGCACTCTGGGAAAGGTAGTTCAGTTAGATATCATTTGGGCTCAGATGAAAAAAAAAACACCTTCACTGTAGTTGGATTGAGTAGGTGCACTGACAAGAATTTATTCAAAGAAAAGAAAGACACGCTAGGTTCACAGATCCACCTTTTTAGATATTTCATCAGGAATTCTTGTAACTCATTGCAGGATAACTTGAACTGAAACAAAACAGCTTTCCTCAGCCTTAATTAACAGCACCTGCTTCCTAGCAGAGCTTGCCATGCAGTCAAAAACATACAGAAAGAAACTTTAAACCAGGGCTTCTTTCCCTTTCCAGTCCAGAACAATTACCTGGCTACCTTGTATGCTTAAACACAGCTCTTCATACAGATAGTCAAATTCACACAAGCAGATAAACTCTTTTCAAGGTTCTCTCAGTAGTTAGTCAAACAAAAGCATTTCTTACTTCCTTCAGTTGAAACGGCATCAAAAAGAGCTCAGCACTGCTCACAGCTGTTTCTCAAAAGATAATCAAGAAAATTCAGCTTTGCACTGCATCACACTTCTCCTGAACTTAGAACATTAACAAGCTAACACAGCTCTTAGGGCTTTGGACACTGGAGGCTTCTCTTTACGGTTGACATCCCTGGCAAACAATTCCTGTTGTGTGTATGGGTGCCCCTCAAAGCATTCCTGGACAATGATTCTTTTATTATTTATCTCTTAAATATTCTATGCCTATGTTAATTAGACAAATTTCACAATGCCCTGACCAGTATACTAGTATAATAATAGTATAATAATAAGAACTTAACAGGTCTCAGACTTGCAATGGCACTATCACTCAGGTAGTATCCTGAATCAACATCTGGAACTTGTGTCCAGTGCTATGCCTGTTGATGCATCAATGACCCTAGTTCTTATATATTATATCTATATCTTAAATGCGGAATGTTTAATTCTTAAATATACTTCAATGGGTGCTCAAAAATAAACTTGTTTCAAAAAATGTTTCTTCAATCCGATAAATATACTGAAAAGGAACTTATCTTGAAAATGGTTATTCAGCTCATATCTCAAAAGTTCAACTCCTTAGTGTCTGAATCGTGGAGATTACTTTCTTAGAAGTGATGTTACTCTCTTGGGAATAATGTTACCCCTTCTTGATCATGGGCCAGCTAGGCATCACCCTAGTCCGCACTGTGCCCCAGCTGCACCACAGCATGTGCCGCCTGCAGCCCTCTGTGTCCCCTTTTCCAGCATCTGTCCAGTTGCCCATTCTGACATGCCCGCCCTGCTGTTGTGGAACATGTGCACACCATAGGAAACCTGTCCAATGGAGAGGAAAACCCTGATCAGCGCAATTTCACTGTGGGCTCATTCACCTTGTATGGGGACAGAGCATAGACCCTTCCAAAATTCATATCTTTTTTTTGGAGCTTTCTTGGGGGTATTTTTTGATGTTTCCCATTGATATCACTATTGCCCAGCTTGGTTATGTTTTTTTTTACATTTTCTTCTGTTCATTTTCACTGTTTCTTTGCCCTTTTGTTCCATGCACATGTATCACACTTATCACTTTTTTGTAGGTTTCCCTGGTTTTGCTGTACATTGCTGATGGAAATGGTTTCTTTTCCCTTTAAATCAGCTCTAACGCCAGGGTTTCACTTGCGTTAGTTTTCAGCCTCGGATTTCACAGCGTTAGTGTGCAGGGAGCCTCTCCCCTCCCACTCTCCACCCATTGACCCTCTCTCTTCGCCCCTGGGGAGCCTTCCTCCGCCCTCCGGGAGCCTTTCTCCGCTTTCAGTGCTCGTTTGCGCCTTAGCGTGCGTTAACGCGCGCTAAGGCACCATTATCGCGCGATAAGGCGCCTTATCGTGCGATAACGTGGGAGAGCGCACGTTAAGACGGTTTAGTAAACATACCCCTTAGACTGGAAAAGTAAATACAACTCTTTCCACACTCACAACTGTAGTACCTCTTGTGATTTCTGAGTAGGCACCTTTTACCCTAAATTAATATGTTTCTCAGCTTTCCCGGAGTTGATGATGATGCGTGCATGGTTTCTCTGGGACTGTCTTTGGTCTCATGAAAGACTGGCGTCACTAGGTTTTGTTGAACTTATGGATTCCTCTGGAGGCCAATTCCAGTATATGCGTATCTGTCCCGTGGGCATGTCCAAACCAAAAATGTGTCTGATGGAAATGTAATCCCACATCCATGGGTCCAGAATCAGGCACAGAGATGTACTCACCACGGTACTAACAAAGCACTATGGTGCTCGAGAGACTGATAGATACAGGCAATGGCTGTGTACGTCCCTGCACTCTCACTATTCAGAAAAGATGGACGTATGTGATCCTTCCCGTCTCCACAACATACCCGCAAATGGCCATGCCCCCATGTAAAAATGCATCTCTGGAGCTGCAGCACTCACTGTCTGTGATATCCTGATGCAAACAACTCATGAAAGCAGATGATACAAATATGTGTATGGAAGATAAACTATAGCAACCAGCATCTCGCATGCCCAGAACACTGAAAAGTCATTTCACTGCTCTGAAAGTTAGTATAAAAGCCAGTAGAGAGTGATTTGTGTGACACAAGATGCAGCACAGAACTACAGACATGGCTGTAGTAGACACCCCTAGGTATGCATGTTTGGACATCTCTGGAACATGACTGTGCAATGCCACATGAGAACCAGTGTAAAACAAGTCATGTCTTCCAAAGCTATATGTCTGAACATAGTCCTGTCACTAAGAAGGGGCCCATGGGATGAGAGCATGCAGCAGTGCAAATACCCCACAGACATGTCCAGAGACTCCATTGTCGTCCTCTACAAATGTGCAAATGGGTAGGGACCAATGATATTGCATATGGCAGGTATTGGTGCTGTATACACTGCTGAATGCCTGCATTCTGTGTGTCATCTCTTGGCAACATGGATATGTTTGGCCAGATAGTTAAGGAGGACCTGTTCTGCCTCATTCTGCCCGCTCACACTAGCATCCAGTGAGGGTGAAATCATCCCTATGGCCCCAGCACCAGCTAGCCATTCATGTCCCCTACAGCTGTGTGGATGAGCATACTGGATCCTCCCATGCAACACATGTACCCCGCCCCCATACACTGTCACATGTAGTCACACATTCACATATATCTGCACACATGCTGCCCTGTACATAGCAACATCAACCAGTATGAGTATGACATTATAGCAAGTGGTAAACAGACTCCAGCAACTGACACATTGGTGTGGTCCTCAGGAATGTAAGGGAACCATGGATTGACCTTCCTAGCACAAGCAGCCAAAGTCAGCATTGCCCAATGTAACACTGGTGCACTCCTTCATATTTCTGAGGGGGGGAGGGGGGTATCATTATCTCCTTGCCGTACAGCCTTCCTGCATCTCAGCTTTCTGTTCTGTGCAACTGCATTTGGTGTTGTCCCTGACTGCAGACACAGTGGTACGAAACATTCTTGTCATGGCCAGGTAGCTATATGGGATGCATTGCACAGCAGAGCAGAATATTTACTAAGTCCTACCCTTATTGCACGTTTCCACAGGACTAACTTGGACATATGTGGGTTGCTTTGCCGATGTACACAGCCCTTTCTGAGATACACTTTATGCATTTCTGCAGCTGGCGATGCCCCGTTCTACCCCCTCCCACCCACGTTCTGCAAAACCTGTGCTTTTGCCATATACGTGCAGGCTCATGTGGTCTCAGTATATGGTACTAGATGTTTTTGTGTGGAAAATGTTGTTCTCTCATGTCTGACCAGCTAAGTTGTGTTCCGGAATGACCACCCTTGTCTCTAGAGCTGGTGGCACCTGTACATGCAGGTCCCTGATATTGATCTGCAGGTACTCTGAGCTCTGAAGTCAATGGTCCATTGCATTTAGATGTAATTCTTGGAACTCTTTTTCCTTCACCTATGGAGTAAGTGGCCTCTATTTTTTGGCCAAGCAGAGTTTCTCTCCTTCTGAGCCAATGGAGTTGCTGGCAGGGTTTGGCCAGTCAAAATCCCCTATCCTTTGCTGGTGGGCCTGTAGCTCCTCTGGATGGCATGAGGGGCTAGGGAAATAGCTACACCTCAACTGCACCTTAAGGGCAAATGCCTTACACCTACATAGTACAGTGGCTGTGTGCCAAAGACAGAGTTTGGCCTTTGGGAAGGGCTTATATATGATATAGATTTTCTTTCCCAGAACAGTCTCCTACCAGCATTATGTAACTGACAGTAGGAAACTTCCCTGTTCTGGAAAATGCTTGCCTTTTTTCAACTTACATTGTAGTAATTTAGTAGGGACACTAGATGCTGATGCTGCCCACACAGTAACATTTAAGCAGTCTCTACATTTGAAAATTGAATCAGGGAACTTCTATGTGACAGTAAACAACACTGTCTAAATTACCAGACCAGCTATACTTTAGGGGTATGTTTACTAAACTGCGGTAATCGTGAATAACATGCGTTATGTAATGTTAACGATCGTAAGCGCAACATAACGCGCGTTATGCTGTGCTTACGATCGTTAACGTTACATAACGCGTGTTATGATGCGCTAACAATCGTAATGCCCTGCGGCACGGTAAAACACCGCAGAAGGTGGAGAGAGGGCGGAGAGAAGGGGTCAATGGGTGGAGAGTGGGCGGGGAGAGGCTCCCTTCACACTAACGCGCTGATCTGAAGAACTCAATTCCAACGCGAATGAAAACCTGCCGTTAAATGCACATTACAGGGGAGAGAAACCATTTCCATGTCAGCAATGTAAAGCCCAGGCAGGGAAACCTAACTAAAAGTGATAAGTGTGATACATGTGCACAGAACAAAAGGGCACATAAACACTGAAAATGACCCCAACAAACTGGAAAAAAAACATAACCAAGCTGGCCAATAGTGGTAGCAATGAGAAACATCAACACCTCCCCCCCCCCCCGAGTAAGCTCCATAGAACAGATATAAATCGTGGAAGGGTTTATAATCCGTCCCCATACAAGGTGAATGAGCCCACAGTGAAATAGCGCTGCTCAGGGTTTTCCCCACCATCGGACAGGGTTCCTATGGTGAGCACATGTCCGGCAACATCAGGGCGGGCATGTCGTAATGGCAACTGGACAGATGCCGGAGAAGGGGATACAGAGGGCCGCAGGCGGCACATGCTGTGGTGCAGCTGGGCCACAGTGCGGACTAGGGCGATGCCTAGGTGGCCCATACGAATGCTGAAGCAGCAGAGTAGCCAGACAGCAATTGCTGAAGGCCCAACAGGGGCACGACTGTGTTTCCCACAGTGTCACAGGGGATAGTACCCAGCAGCTACCCCCAAGGGCACGGAACATTGGCAGGCGGTGCTGGGGGGAAGCGTGGACACCTATGCAGGCACCCCTACCCCAGAACCCGCACCATAGGCAGCCGCCAACCTGCACACTGTATGGCCTGAGACTGCGCACCACCAGCAGAAGGGCATGTCAGCATGGTGGCTGAGGGATACTGGTGTTGGAGGGGGCAGTGGCAGCTGCCCAGAGCAGACCGTGGCCTAGCCCTGTGTAGGTGGGTGCCATGTACTGCAACAGATGGGCCCTGTCTGATGAACAGTCATGGTATCACCAAGGAATGTACTGATTCTGTGACAACAAGGTGGTGCAGTGCATAAAACCAGTGTATTCGGAAGCAGAGGGTCACAGGTTCAAGTCCCAGCTGTGGTTCCCACCAACCCAGTCCCCATATTTTACCCACTACTACAACGTGCTAATACAGACAGCACCTTTATTGCAGATGACGTAAACATGCCCAAGACACCCACATTTTACCCTACAGAGCACAGACACCATAAACATGCACATTACCTAGAGCAGAGCCTCCCAAATGCAGTCCTGGAGGGCCAAACACCATTCAGGTTCCATGCTGCCTCTGATAAAGATGCCTGTGCTGCATTTCTATGCGCCACCCCCATCGTATGCAGATGTATCTCATGCATATTCATGAGGGACAGCATGAAAACCCGAACAGTGTTTGGCACCGCAGGACTGGAGTTGGGAACCTCTGCCGTAAAGCAGCAGCCAACAGGGGCAGACACACCTGCACCCACAGGCCCCATTAGCCAAAGTCTCCTGGAGAGGTAGGACTTTGGGCTCTGCATGCATCTCCCAATACTAGCACTTGCATACCTTAGTAATGCCACCCTAAACCGGGGAATATGGTACACATCTATCAAAAGGTTGCTATGAGTACTGGCATATAGCAATTTCTAGGTTAAGTACACTTTTCTGAGTGAGCTGCATCATAGCAACCTTTCTGATGTCTGTGGAGTGTGCTACAGGTCTTGTGTCTGACAGTGTTTAACAACCTGGGGAGTGACTCCTACAGTATTGCGTACCATAGCCATGCCTGCACTGTGCCCAGGACTGGTGTGGTGGCCTGGGCTGCCCAACACCTCTATAGTTGCACAATGCTGGCATAGGTGTGGGGAGTGTGTGTCTGTCTATACAGTGTGTGGTGGCTGCCAACACCCTCCACAGCCCACACTGCTAGCACTGTTGCCAGTATTGGCCTGCCAATGTGCATAATGAGGAGCAAGGTACCGTGGGAATAGCCTGGATAGGTTGGCCTGGCCTGGATGCATCTGCACATGGCATAGGGCAATGGCTCAGACATTGTAGTTCCTGTCCACCACCTGCACGGACAGGGTGGCCATAGCATGTCCTGCTGGGAGGTCACTCTCACCCTGACTGAGCAGTGACCATGGCATGGCTAGTTTCCGCCATAGTGCTATATAGCATTTGTCTTATGTGATATTTATGGGTTTCCTTTTGGGGCCCAATCACTGACTTATCTGCTTGGTGTGTATGTCGACATCCCCATTCTGGGTGCATGCATCTCCTCCAGGACTATGGACTAGCTGGAGGATTGTCTGCAGCTAGTATGTGTCTTGCTGGAACACCTTGCAGGGTGCAGCGGCTGGAGGCTTGCTGCTGGAGAATGTCAGATGTGGGTGGCAGCTGAGCATTTCCAGGCCTTCTGTCTGCTATTGTGCTATGGATGTGTACCGCTCTGTCTGTTCCCCAGCAGGGCTGGGGTTGTTGGTCCCCTTTACTGCTGCCATTGCAGGAAGGTAGCCTGTGGATCTATTGGTGGGTGATCTTGTTTTCCACCCTGAGCCCCAGAGGGTGGGTTGTGTGGTGGTACATAATCTGCCTAGGAGTCCATACACCCCCCCCCCTTCACCTACAGCAGGTAACGATGGCACCAACCCAGGATATGCACTATTCTGGGTGCAACATTGCCCATAGGGACTAGACATGACCGAGACATACAGCAGGACACAGATGTATCCTAGGTGTGTCTAACTGAACTACCTATCACACACTGATGGGGACCTGCAGCATGGAGTATTTCAGCCATGAAAGGTGCTGTGGACCTGGTGCTGGGCACCCCACCTCAACCTCAGGGTGGGCACAGTACCCACACAATGTGACTGTCTGTGGCTACTCTGTGGCAGTGCCACACACGTTCTGTTCCCCCTACTAGGCTGAGGAGCTGTGGGGGTGCATACCCAATCTTGTGCCCATCTCTTGTCTGCTGATTTGCATGTGCAGTGCATCATGGGTACGGGTGGGTTACCCCTATCCTGGTAACCACAGCAGACAGTTTGTGTGGTGCCGTGCAGTTCTTCTGCAGCCAGCCAGGGCTTTGTTCACAGCCTTATAAGGTGTCCTATAGGGGACATTATAGGGTGCCTTGGCGGACAGTACACTTTATAATGTGCCCTATGGGGTGCCTTATGCGGCACCTTAGGTTATGCCGCATAAGGCACCCCATAGGCACCTTAGGTTATGCCGTGAGGGTGTGTTTGCTGGCAGCACTAATTAAAATACACGTCACATGCCTCAACAATCACTACTTAAATGTAAAGGGTGCTGCGTCAGCCAGCCTTATACATTAGGCCCAGTGGGGAATCAAACCCATGACCCCTGTACTATCAGTCAGTGTTGTAACCATTTCGCTACTGCTCTGTTACTGTGCTTGTATGCCTGCGCGCCTTCTTAAGATTAACGCACGGTAACGTGCCCTGTAGCGCTCGTTCATTTATAACACGCGTTCTCGGTGCGTTCTCGGCAATGATGTACCGCCCATGTCCTTATTTGGGGTATCTGTCTCTACCGTGGCTCCTAACGTGACTCGCACTAACGCAGTTTAGTAAACATACCCCTTAGTGATGACTGTATTAACAAATGCAACATTGAGATCAAATTGACTTATTTATCGCACTCCACCTTATTTCCACTTTTGTAAAGAGAGATAATGTCTTCCCTTTTCTAGTTATATTTTCAAAGAAAGATTGAACAGAATTGTCAAAGATGCTGCCAACATCTCACTAAGTTCCCTTAATATCCCTGGATGTATCTGATCTGGTTTCACTGCCTTGTCAGCTTTCAGTTTTGCTAGTTCCCTGCAAAGGTCTGGCAGCCTTTGTACAAAAAAGGCGTCACAAATCCCTGTAATTGTTATTATGACTGGCTATATTAAACATATTTTGTCAGGATAATTCACTGCGCATACAATGCATAGACAATTTAGAACAAATACTAAACTTTTTGCTTATGAAAAGTTCCATCTTATTGAGAATAAAGTAGAACGCTCAATAGTACATGACACATTAATATTGGCTAAAGGCTTCATTAGAGATAACGGTAGTGATGAAACAGAGGTTCCTGCTTTGGCAGATTGTTTATGGAATAAGTTTTCCTTAGTTACTATGCTGGAAATTGAAAGAACCATGAAAAAATATGCAACTCAGAGGGTCCCTAGATAGCTGCCCTGCATGGCTTTTTAATAGTGCCCAATCAAAATGATAATGTGACTAACAGAATTAGTGAACAAAATTTTACAGGATGCACTAGAAAATGTTATATTAGTCCCAATCTTCTAAAAGGAATTTGTGCAAGAATTGTCTAATAGCTAAAATGCTTCTTCTCGCAAAGATCATGGAGGCAATGGTGGCTACAAGGTCGCAACAATACTTGAAAGACTATGATGTAGTAGACGCCTCCCAAGCAGGATTTCATCCTCGTTACAGTACATATTGTACACACTATTGCTCTCATTAAATAATGAGTTCCAATCAATTGTTGATAAGGGACAATATAGTTTAGATGTAGTGTGATTTTTCCTTTGCCTTTGACATAGTAAATCATGATTTGTTAATTGCCAAATTAAGTGAGATCTGGATACAGTTTTGAATTGATTCTCAGGAATTTTTAAGAAGAGGCAGGTTCATGTAGGGTGAAGGGAAGAGGTCTCTGAGCCTTAGCAAATGACTTGTGGAGCACCTCAAGAACCTCCCCTATCTCCCATCTTATTTAACATCTTTGTGTGTACACTGGGGAGAACAATGAAGGGCCAGGAGTTTCCAATGAAGAGATAAGAGCTGTTATCTTTTTCAGGCTTAGTTTAATGTTTTAATAGGATCTCTTTGGATGGTTTCACACAAAATAAAAATTAATCAGGATAAAACAAAACTGTTATGGGTTGGATCAAAGGGGGGGGGGGGACGCCACCCAAAAGTTTGGTTTGGCAGGCACAAGGGTGGAGCTTTGCATAGTGATCAAAGTATTGAGAGTTTATTTGGATTCTGGACTATACATGGAGCATCACTGCTGAAAAAAATGTTTGTGATTCTTTGGATTTTACGTCAAATTAGAGATTGCTTTGATCTATAACACTTTAAAAACAAAGTTGCATTTTAGAAGGGACATCTAGGATGAATCTGGGACATCCTGAGCAGAACGCCCAAAAATCTGGGGGAGTGGCAGCAGTGAAGGGAGGCACATATAAGTGCCATCAGAAAGCATTCTGCCTCTACCCCAACAAATGAACATTGCAGTAACCAGTTGTGGAGACTCGCCCCACTTAGCAAGGCTGGGAACGTGCTTGGGTGTAGACTCTTTCACAAATGTGGATGTACCCGAATTGCATGCCGGCAGAACTGGGTACTTGGACACAGTGGCATACCAAGCATAGGGCTCTGGGAATGGTCTGCCCTGGGTGCAGGCAATAAGGGGGTGCATTATCTATAGATAATTTAAAAGCAATAATTTATTTATTTATTTATTTAACAGTATTTCTAAACCGCCTTATCTTAATAATCAAGGTGGTATCACAGCAAGCAATCAGGTAAAGTGTGTGTGTTGTACATGCAGTGAGGATAAAACTTAGTTGTGTGAGGGATGTGTTGGGTGCTTGATTTGTTTGAGCTATATACAGGGTGGGCTATTTACAGTGATAAAACTGACTGGCAGTGCACACATTTTAAATTCACCAATTTCATGAAAATTCCTGGCAGGTAGAAGCCGTTGTTCTGACACTGACCACTAGGAGCAGCGGGGTACACATTTACAACTTACAATATGAGCTTTCTCTCCTTTTCGCTAATCTTGTCGTTTGTTTCTCACGAGATTAGCTGCGAGGAGAGGAACTTCCTGAAGTGTGTGTGCCACTGGTGGTCAGTATCAGAATAGCAGCAGCAATAGTAAAGAGGGAAACGCTTGCTGTTCATTCAATTGCTCCCTGAGCACAACTGGTAGAAGAAGATAAGTACAAAGCTGCAGCAGCTAGGGAGAGGGTGAGGGAGAGTGAAATGGGAAGCAGAAATGACGTGCAAGGGGGAGAGGAATGGAGGAAAAAAAGTGTGAAAAGTTGAAGTGCAGATCAGCAGCAGTAGAGAAAGAAGGGAAGGGATTGATCAGGGGTGAAGTCATGGAGACAGAAAGTGCTGGGAAAGGACTGAGGGAGGCTGAATGGCAGAATTCAGGATCAACATAGATATACTGATATATTTATACTTATAAATATATCTGCATACCTGCTTTAATCCCTATGTGCTGGGTGAGAGGTTGCAGCTAAGGGATGGGATAAAGAACTATTATGGATAGATGTTTTTTCATTTGGGATATGTTGGAGCACATTCCACGTGCAGGACCCAAAAGGCAGGCAGAGCTCAGGATTCTCAATGTGTGGATGAGACAATGGTGCAAGGATGAGGGTTTTGAATTTGTTAGGAACTGGGGAACATTTTGGGGAAAGGAGGGGCTCTTCCAAAGGGATGGACTTCACCTTGACTGGGATGGAACCAGGCTGCTGGCATTAACCTTTAAAAAGGAGATAGAGCAACTTTTAAACAGTTTTGCTTTAACTGCTGCTACTAAATAATAGGGGAAAGCTGACAGTCTCCCAAGAACGCATGGTTTGGAACAATGTATCCTTGAAGGATACTACCAAAAAAATGAAGTTAGGGCACATCAGCAGAGAGGTTCCAATAAAGACAAAGGTAGCCCAAATGCCCTTGAGTACAGAGCAGACAGAGCTTAAAGATTCCAAATTACCCCTGCCTACTGATAACCAGATAAAAATGAATAAAATACAGTCTCTAAAATGCTTGTATACAAATGCTAGAAGTCTAAAAAATAAGATGGGAGAGTCAGAATATATAGCACTAAATGAGAAGTTAGATATGATTGGTATCTCAGAGACATGGTAGAAGGAGGACAACCAGTGGGACACTGTGATACCTGGGTACAAACTATATTGTAATGATAGAGCTGATCAAATTGGTGGAGGGGTTGCGCTCTATGTTAGAGAGGGCATTGAGTCTCAAAGGATTAAAGTTCTACAGGAAACAAAATTCACTGTAGAATCTCTATGGATTGAAATTCCATATACAAATGGGAAGGCGATGGTAGTGGGGGTGTACTATCGACCGCCTGGCCAGAATGAACAAATGGATGATGAAATGCTCAAAGAAATCAGGGAAGCTAACAAAAGTTACAGAACGGTAATAATAATGGGTGATTTCAATTACCCGGTATTGACTGGGTCAGTGTCATGGCAGGACATGCTAGAAAAATAAGTTTCTAGATGAAATAAATGACTGCTTCTTGGAGAAGCTGGTTCATGAACCGACCAGAGGGGAAGCGATTTTGGACTTAGTCCTTAGTGGAACACCAGATCTGGTGCAAGAGATAAGGGTGTTGGGGCCACTTGGCAATCATGATCATAGCATGATCACGTTTGATTTAATTAATGGAGGAGGAATGGTAAAGAAATCCACATTACTACCTTTTAATTTTCGAAAGGGAGACTATGACAATATGAGGAAAATAGTTAAGAAAAAACTAAAAGGAACAGTTGCAAAGGTTAAAGACTTATATCAAGCTTGGGTGTTGTTTAAAAACACTATCTTGGAAGCCCAGAACAGCTGTATTCCACAGTTTAAGAAAAGTGAAAGGAAGTCCAAAAAACTGCCAGCATGGTTTAAAGGTGAGGTCAGAGAGGCTGTTGTTGCCAAAAAAGCATCTTTCAGGAAATGGAAAAAAGAGCCAAATGAGGAAAACTAGAAATAGCACAAGCACTGGCAAGTTAAATGCAAGGCATTGATAAAGCAGGCAAAGAGAGAATTTGAGAAGAAATTTGCTGTGGAAGCAAAAAGGCATAATAAAGACTTTTTCAAGTACATTTGTAGCAAAAAAAACTGTGAGAGAGTCAGTTGGACTATTAGATGATAGAGGGGTAAAAGGGGCAGTAAGTGGGGACATAGGCTATAGTGGAGAGACTGAATTAATTTTTTGCTTTGGTCTTTACTGAGGAAGATGTAGGGATGTTACCCATGACTGAAGTGGTATTTAAAGGTGATGCTGCAGAAGAATTGAAAGAAATATCACTACACCGGGAAGATGTATTACCAACTATATGATAAACTGAGGAGTAGCAAATCACTTGGACCAGATGGTATACATCCAAGGGTGTTGAAAGAACTGAAATATGAAATTGCAGACCTTCTATTAGTAATCTGAGAACTATCATTAAAATCATCTGTAATAACTGAAGATTGAAGGATGGGCAATGTAATGCCAATTTTTAAAAATGGTTCCAGGGGTGATCCGGGAAACTACAGACCGGTGAGCCTCACGTCAGTACCGGGAAAAATGGTAGAAACCATCATAAAGAACAAAATTACTCAGCATGTAGATAGTCATGGCTTAATGGGAGACAGCCAACATGGCTTTAGACAAGGAAGATCTTGTCTTACTAATCTGTAATGTTTTTTTGAAGGTGTGAATAAAGAGGTAGACAAAGGTGAGTCGGTTGATATAGAGTATATGTACTTTCAGAAAGCCTTTGACAAGGTCCCTCATCAGAGACTTTTGGCAAAACTAAAAAGTCATGGGATAGAAGGTGACATACTATTGTGGATTGAGAACTGTTTACAAGATAGGAAGCAGAGGGTAGGGCAATATGGCCAATTTTCCCAATGGAAAAGGGTGAATAGTGGAGTACCACAGGGATCTGTGCTGGGTCCACTGCTTGTTAACATATTCATAAATGACCTGGAAAAGGGAATAACGAGTGAGGTTAGCAAATTTGCAGATCACACAAAACTATTTAAAGTTGTTAAAACCCACGAGGATTGTGGAAAATTGCAAGAGGATCTTGATAAATTGGAAGACTGGGCATCCAAATGGCAGATGAAATTTAATGTGGACAAGTGCAAAGTTATGCACCTAGGAAAGAACAACCCAAACTATGGTTACACGATGCAAGGTTCCACGTTGGGAACCACCACCCAGTAAAAAGATTTAGGCGTCATCGTATATAGCATGTTAAAACCCTCCATCCAGTGTGCAGCAGCGGCCAAGAGAGCAAATAGAATGCTAGATATCATAAGGAAAGGAATGGAAAATAAAACAAAGGATATTATAAAGCCTCTGTATCTTTCAATGCTGTGACCATACCTTGAATATTGTGTGCAATTCTGGTCGCCAAATCTTAAGAAAGATATAGCGTTATTAGAAAAGGTACAGAGAAGAGTTACCAAAATGGTAAAGGGGATGGAAGGATACGCCTATGAAGAGAGGCTAAAAAGATTAGGGCTCTTCAACCTGGAAAAGAGACGGCTGAGGGGAGATATGACAGAGGTCTATAAGTTAATGAATGGAGTGGAACGGGTAAACGTAGATCGATTGTTTACGTCAACAGAATATAAAAAGACTAGGGGACATGCAATGAATCTACAGGGTAACCTATTTAAGACTAATAAGAAAAAATATTTTTTCACACAACATGTAATCAAACTCTTGAATTTGTTACCGGAGGATGTAGTAAAAGCTGTTAGTGTAGCTGGGTTTAAAAAAGGGTTGGACAAGTTCCTGGAAGAAAGGTCCATAAACCATTATTAAAAGGGACACGGGATATTACAGCTTGACCCATTGTGAAACCTGTGTCTTTTGGGGAAACTGCTAGTTACTTGTGACCTGGATTGGCCACTGTTGGAAACAGGATCCTGGGCTTGATGGACCTTGGTCTGACCCAGTATGGCATATCTTATGTTCTTATTTCATTACATGATTATTACTGAAAATAATTTTGTAGTATAGAGGAGGGGCTGCTAAAAAATGATCTGCTTTGGGTGTCAAATATTCTAGGTATGCCACTGCTTGGATGTCTCGACCGGAGTTGTTCAGGAGGGGGGTGACTCTCAGATGAGACTAGAACATCCTGGCCAACCATTTTAGATACTCAGATGTGTGGTGGTTGGCCAGTAATATGTTTGGAGTATGACCCGGAGTAATCTCTAACTGGTAACTGTTGCAACAAAAGTGTATTTTGCAAATCCTTCTGGAAGTGTTGCAGCCATGAAACAAGCACATTTTTTGCACCTTATTCGGGGTCAGGAGCAGGTATAGGCATTGATGCCTCAACAACCAGGACCTGACATGCTTGTGTCATTTTGAAATCTTCCTTGCTTCTCCCAGGGCATACCTTCACTACACCCCCCGTGCTATATGGATGTTCTTGCACCAGGGACATCTATATAACTGGCTTCCTAAAATGGATCCAGGGATGTCTCCATGGTTTGCAAGTCTAAGGGGTATGTTTACTAAACTGCGGTAAACGTGAATAACGCGTGTTGTACGATGTTAACGATCGTTAATGCGCTATAGCGCGCTAACGAGCGTAATGCTCCGCGGCGCGGTAAAACACCGCAGAAGGTGGAGAGAGGGCGGAGAGAAGGGGTCAATGGGCGGAGAGTGGGCGGGGAGAGGCTAATGCGCTGATTTCCAGAGCTGAATTCCAACGTGAATGAAAACCTACCGGTAAAAGCACTTTAAAGGGGAGAGAAACCATATACGTGTCAGCAATGTACAGCCTAGGCAGGGAAACCAAAAAAAGGTGATAAGTGTGATACATGTGCACAGAACAAAAGGGCACAGAAACACCGAAAATGACCCCAACAAACTGGAAAAAAACAACAACCAAGCTGGCCAATAGTGGTAGCAATGAGAAACATCAACCCCCCCTGAGTAAACTCCATAGAACAGATATAATTCATGGAAGGGTCCATACTCCGTCCCCATACAAGGTGCATGGGCCCACAATGAAATAGCGCTGCTCAGGGATTTCCCCACCATCGGATAGGGTTCCTATGGTGTGCACATGTCACGCAACATCAGGGCGGGCATGTCGGAATGGGCAACTGGGCAGATGCTGGAAAAGGGGATACAGAGGGCTGCAGGCGGCACATGCTGTGGTGCAGCTGGGCCACAGTGGGGACTAGGGTGATGCCTAGCTGGCCCATAGGAATGCTGAAACAGTAGAGCAGCCAGACAGCAACTGCTGAGGGCCCAACATGGGCAAGAGTGTGCTTCCCACAGTGTCACAGGGAATAGTACCCGGCAGGTACCCCCAATGGTACGGAACATTGGCAAGTGGTGCTGGGGGAAAGCGTGGACAGCTATGCAGGCAACCCTACCCCAGAACCCGCACCATAGGCAGCCACCTACCTGCACACTGGATGGCCTGGGACTGCGCACCACCAGCTCCACCAACAGAAGGGCATGTCAGCATGGTGGCTGAGGGATGCTGTTGGTGGAGGGGGCAGTGGCAGCTGCCCAGAGCAGACCGTGGCCTAGCCCTGTGTAGGTGGGTGCCGTGCACTGCAGCAGACAGGCCCTGTCTGACCAACAGTCATGGTAGCACCAGGGAATGCACCATCTCTGTGAGAACATGGTGGTGCAGTGTATAGAACCAGTGTATTCAGAAGCAGAAGGTCACAGGTTCAAGTCCCACCTATGGTTTCCGCCAACCCAGTCCTCATATTTTACCCACTACTATAACGTGCTAATACAGACAGAACTGTTCTTGCAGATGACGTAAACATGCCCAAAACACCCACATTTTACCCTACAGAGCACAGACACCATAAACATGCACATTACCTAGAGCAGAGCCTCCCAAATGCAGTCCTGGAGGGCCAAACACCATTCCGGTTCCATGCTGCCTCTGATGAAGATGCCTGTGCTGCATTTCTATGCGTCACCCCCATGGTATGCAGATGTATCTCATGCATATTCATGAGGGACAGCATGAAAACCCAAACAGTGTTTGGCACCGCAGGACTGGAGTTGGGAACCTCTGCCGTAAAGCAGCAGCCAACAGGGGCAGACACACCCGCACCCACAGGCCCCATTATCCACAGCCTTCTGGAGAGGCAGGACTGTGGGCTCTTCGTGCATCTCCCAATACTAGCACTTGCATACCTTAGTAATGCCACCCTAAACCGGGGAATATGGTACACATCTATCAAAAGGTTGCTAGGATTACTGGCAGATAGCAATTCCTAGGTTAGGTACCAGTGTCTGAGTGAGCTGCATCATAGCAACCTTTCTGATGTATGTGGAGTGTGCTACAGGTCTTGTGTCTGACAGTGTTTACCAACCTGGGGAGTGACTCCTACAGTATTGCATACCATAGCCATGCCTGCACTGTGCTCAGGACTTGTGTGGTGGCCTGGGCTGCCCAACACCTCTATAGTTGCACAGTGCTGGCATAGGTGTGGGGAGTGTGTGTCTGTCTATCCAGTGTGTGGTGGCTTCCAACACCCTCCACAGCCCACACTGCTAGCACTGTTCCCAGTATTGGCCTGCCAATGTGCATAATGAGGAGCAAGGTACCGTGGGAATAGCCTGGATAGGGTGGCCTGGCCTGGCCGCATCTGCGCAGGGCATAGGGCAATGGCTCGGACATTGTATTGCCCGGTACCACCTGCACGGACAGAGTGGCCACAGCATGTCCTGCTGGGAGGTCACTCTCACCCTGACTGAACAGTGACCACGGCATGGCTAGGTTCCCCCATAGTGCTATATAGCATTTTGCTTATGTGTTATATATGGGTTTCCTTTTGGGGCCCAATCACTGACTTATTTGTTTGGTGTGTATGCTGACATCCCCTGGGTTCTGGGTACATGCATCTCCTCCAGGACCATGCACTATGGACTAGCTGGCGGTCTGTCTGCGGTTAGTATGTGTTTTGCTGGAACACCTTGCAGGGTGCAGCGGCTTGAGGCTTGCTGCTGGGGAATGTCAGATAATGGTGGGGGGCAGCTGAGCATATCCAGGACTGCCATCTGTCCGCTATTGCGTTATGGATGTGTACCGCTCTGTCTGTTCCCCAGCAGGACTGCTGTTGCTGGTCCCCTCTACCGCTGCCATTGCAGGGGTGTAGACTGTGGATCTATTGGTGGGTGACCCTGTTTCCCACCCTAAGCCCCAGAGGGTGGGTTGTGTGGTGGTAGATGATCTGCCCATGGGCCCATACACCCCCCCTTCACCTCCAGCAGGTAACCTTGGCACCAACACAGGATATGCACTATTCTGAGTGTATCATCGCCCATAAGGACTAGACATGATCGAGACATACAGCAGGGCACAGATGTATCTTAGGTGTGTCTAACGGAGCTACTTATCACACACTAATGGGGACCTGCAGCATGGCGTATTTCAGCCATGAAAGGTGCTGTGGACCTGGTGCTGGGGGCCCCACCTCAACCTCAGGGTGGGCACTGTACCCGCACAATGTGACTGTCTGTGGCTACTCTGTGGCAGTGCCACACATGGTCTGTCCCCCCTACAGGGCCGAGGTGCTGTGGGGGTGCATACCCGCTCTTGTGCCCATCTCTCGACTGCTGATTTGCATGTGCAGTGCATCATGGGTACCGGTGGGTTACCCCTATCCTGGTAACCACAGCAGAATGTGGGTGTGGTGCCGTGCAGTCCTCCTGTAGCCAGCCAGTTGTTTGTTAGCAGCTCTAGCCCACTGGTTACTTCACTGCCTGTGGAGCCAGAGGTCATGGGTCTAAACCCACAGTGGGGTTCATCAATAGGGCTGTCTTAGGCATTGTCTGTTTTTATTGTATATTAGTTCTGCCAGCAGGACCACCCTCAGGGTACTGTCCCCTTAGGGTGGCTCATAAGGCACCCTATAGGGCGCCTTATTTGGCGCCCTATAAAGCGCCTTATAAGGTGCCTTATATGGTGTCCTATAGGGGACATTATAGGGTGTCTTGGCAGACAGCGCACTTTATAATGTGCCCTATGGAGTGCCCTCTAGGGTGCCTTATGTGGCACCTTAGGTTACGCCACTGTGAGGGTGTGTTTGCTGGCAGCACTATTCAGGTACAAGTAACCTTCCTCACAGCCCACTACTTAACCCTTTCCAGGCCAAGCCCAGTACTTTCGGGATCCAAACCTCTGCCTATATATTCCTATCAAATGGTATAGCATACATGACCATGCCAGAGGGAACGTCACTATTGGAACATATTGGATACGACGGGTACAATTTTCCTGACATGTGCAAACATTAACCCAGCTGCAGAATGTGGATAAAATATTATAGTAGGCCTTCAAAGGGTTGCACATGATGCCTCAGCCAGTCTTCTTCATTAGGCACACTGGGGAATCAAACCCATGACCCTTGTACCATCAGTTTGTGTAGTAACCATTGTGCTACAGCTCTGTTTCTGTATTTGGGTGTCTGCGCGCTGTATTAAGCTTGCGCACAGTATCACGCGCGCTGTAGCGATCCTTGCTGCGCGGCACGCATTACCACGCGCAACAGCGCGTTATCGGTTACGATGTACCGCCCTTGTCCTTTTTTGGCTTTCCTTCCACTAACGCGGCTCCTAACGTGAATTGCACTAACGCAGTTTAGTAAACATACCCCTAAGTCTGACAAGGTGCGCTAAGGGCTTTAAGGTGCCCTAATTTAAGGTGCCTTAAGTCAAGGTGCCCTAATGGGGTGTAAGGTGCCACAACCTAAGGTGTCTTAAGGTAGGGTGCCTTAAAGCCCTTAGAGAGCCTTGAATTAAGGCACCTTAGGTTGGTTTAAGACACCTTAGGTTAAGGCGCCCTAAGGGCTTTAAGGTGCTTTATGTTAAGGCACCTTAAAACCCTTAGGGCACCTTAACATAAAGCACCAAAGGTTAAGGTGCCCCAAGGACATTAAGGTGCCTTAAGTTAAGGTGCCCTAAGGGCAGTAAGGTGCCGTAACGTAAGATGCTCTGAGGGCTGTAAAGTGCTTTAAGTTGACAAGCATGAACTGTAAGGCATAAAAACAGCTGTAACCCTAACAATGGATAGATTTTATGGCGTTCCTTTCCTTTCTTTTTTGCAGCATTTTAGCTTTTGTTTGTAAACCGCCCAGATGCTACTGTTTATGGGCAGTATATAAAGTTTTAAATAAATAAACGCCAAGGAAAAGCAATGAACAAGTCATGGAAGGAAGGAGAGGTGGGAGCCGATGGACCTGCCATATCTGCGGGCATCCTATGTGGCAGCCGGTAAAGTGGACAAACATGTTGGAGGCAGCTGTACCGATGCACAGGGTGTTGGCAATGTAAAGTGCTGCAATGACAGTGGGTGGCAGAGGATGTCTCCCAGTGGACGCAGAGCTGGCAGGATATTTGCAATGATAGGAGGACAGAGGAGTAGTGGTGCCATGCAGAGCAGGCACAGGAGAGGCAAGCATGAAGAGCCGCAATGCAGAAGAGGGTACTAGTGCAGGAAATGGGATAGCAGCCTGCACAAGAAGACAGGGCTGTACACAGCTGACAGAGGCAGATAGATGGGCTGAAGGATGGTTGGCAACTGAGGTGAGGGTGTTATGGGCTGGCAGCACAGATCTGCAGAGACGTGACTGCTACAGGCATGAAAATTATTTGAGTAGGACAGGCATAAAAAAAGAGAACAAAGAAGAATTGAACACATGATCCCTGCCTAGAGAGTCATTGTACACCTCCACAGCTCTTTGTACAGCAATGGCTGGATACAGAAAGACTGAGGTTACTGCACAAAATGTCTGCTGTGTGTGCCAGGTCAGGGTAGCCCCACCAGCATCCATGATGCAATGCACATGCAGAACAGCAGTCTACAGCTGAGCACCAAATGGAAAATACACCTTTCCAGCACCTCAGCTTGGTAAGAAGAACTGACAATGTGTGATACTGGCACCGAGCAGCTACAGACCATGCCACTGTGCAGGTTCTGTGTTCACTCTGAGGGTGAGGATGGGTGCTCAGCACCAGGTCTGCAGTACCTGTGGGGCTAGAGATAGACTCTACTGTAGATCCCCATTGCTACCAGTGTGTGGCAAGTGCTCCTTGCAGTAGACCCTAAAGTCACTCTATGTCCATCTGTATGCCCCAGTCACTTCTAGCTCTGGTAGACCAGGATCCACCCAGAATAGTGCATGGCTAGTGTTATAATGTGGCTGCTTATTATCATGTCAGAGGGGTGTCTAAACTCCCATGATGTTCATATAGCAATGCCTAGTATACTGCTCTCTGTGGGTCAAAGTGGTTTACAGTATATGCCCCTTATTCCCCAAAGGGCCTGCAGTCAATGTTTTGTAGTTGCGACAGTGGAGGGAGATGTGGCATCCCCAGTCCCCCTGGTCAAAGCCTGTCCTCCAGGGGGAATTGAACCAGTAGGCCAGATTTGTACCTGTTACTACCAACGGTAATGCTGGGAGTAGACCTGAAAACCACAGCTGCCACCCACCAAGGTCTGACATTCACCAGCAGAAGGCAAAGTCAGACTGCACCCCACCAGGTGCTCCCACCATACCCATACTAACTGTGGACAGTCCACTAGCCAGTCCATATTGCATGTTCACAGAGAAGCTATGAGCACCAAGCAGCACAGACACCCAGCAGGTGCTGCAGTGATAGGACCCCAGAACAGAGAGCACACAGATATCATTAAAGACAGCCACTATATAGCACTATGTGGGAACATAGCCATGCCATGGTCACTGCTCGGTCAGAGAGAGAGTGTCCTCCCAGCATGACATGCTGTGGCCACCCTGTCCATGCAGGTGGTGGTCAGGCACTATGATGTCCCAGCCATTGCCCTACCCCTGATGCAGATGCATCCTGCCCAATCTGCCCTGTCTGGGCCATACCCACAACATCTTGCTCCTCATTATGCACATTGACAGGCTAACGCTGGAAACAGTGTAAGCATCGTGGGCCCAGTGAAGAGTAGGAAGCCACAAACCAATGGATAGACATACACACATACCTATTTTAGCATTGTGCAAAGATAGGGATGGTTGGCATCCCTGCCCACCAATTTGGTCTGGATCACAGTGCAGGCATTGCTAAGGTGCGCAGGAGCTAGAGCTCTGGTAATAACTACTGCTCTGTGTGCCAGAGCCAACAGTCTGACTCTCTATGAAGCTTTGGATAGCAGAGCGTGTGTGGGTGTGGGTGTGGGTGTTTGTACCTCTGTTGGCCAATGCTTTGGGGACTGCACATGTTGGTGTTGTATCTGCAATGTAGGGACATGCTCTGCAAGAGCCACAGCTGGGATGTGAACCTGTGACTCTTCTCCAAGACACACTGGCTGGGTGTACTGCACCACACTGTTGCCACAGAAGCACAGCAGTCCCTGGGGCTACCTTTGCTTTTCATCAGACAGATCTTGTCTGTTGCACTGCACACCACGCACTGGAACAGGGCATGGCCTTGGTCTGCTGCAGGCGAGTGCCACTGCCCCCTCCGCCACCAACACCCCCCACCATGCTGACATGCCCATATGCTGTCGGTGCTGGTAGTGCACAGTCCCAGGCCATCCAATGTGCAGGTAGGCAGCTGCCTAGGGTGCAGGGTCTAGGGTGGGGAGGCATACATGGACATCCACGCATCCCCCCATCACCGCCTGCCAATGTTATGTCCCTTCCACATGGGGGAGAGATGGCTGGGGGGTGTCAGGTTGGTGATCTAGCAACTATTGGCTAGGGTGGAACTGGTAAACCTAAGTAGATTGTGTTATGCCAGCAGACTGTGGACAGGCTAGGGCATGCAATGCGGGTACAGTGTATCCAGTTTAGATTACTGGGTGTATACATGTTTCAGACAACACATGGTCACACCTGCACTGCCTTACCAGGAGCTGTAGTAAAGGGTGTTCATTTAGCTGGGTTTACGAACAGTTTGGGAAGTATCCTGGGGAAGGTCCATAGACCCTTGTTAGAGTGGTCCCCAGATGTTCACTGCTTGCCCCATTACAGGCATTGTGGTTCCTGTGTGACGTTTGGGGTACCTGCTGGGTATGTGTCCCCTGGATGGGACACTGTGGAACACAGACTACTGGGCATGTTTGACCGTGGTCAGACACTGTCTTGCTGATTTCCAGTTTCTGTGTTCCTATGTGCCACCTATGCGACAACCTAGTCCACCCTGTGCCCCAGCTGCCCCCACTGCATGTCCCATCTGCAGCCTCCTTTGCCCCATTTGCACCATCACCATTGTGCCCTTTCATACTTGGGCACTATGCTGTTGCTGCAAATGGAGCACTACTATCACTTTTCTTGGGCTCCCTGTCTGTGCTGTATATTGCTGACACTGAATTGGTCTTTCTCTCTTGCAAATGTGCATTTACCGACAGGTTTTCACTGGCGGTAAAGTCCTGGCATTACTGTGCCAGCGTAAGTGTAGCAGGGGCTTCTCCCCAACCACTCCCCACCCATTGACCCCTTCTCTCTGCCTTCTCTCCATCCTATGAGACATTTACCGCTGCCGGTAACATTACTGCGCGTTAACGTTACCAATGCTAAATTACTGCAGTTTAATAAACATGCACCTAGAAGTGTAAGCATGTCCATTGCTATGTGCTGCTGATTGTTGTCAATGCTCCTTTTTTAAATCAAGGAAAACAACCCCAGCTTCCTTATTCTCAATTTTCTCTCCTCTACAATGTGAAAGTGAGGGGGTCAATATAGCTCCATATTGTGGCAATGTTCTCACATTTCTCACATTTTGTTGGAAGATCTCTTATAAAACAGATATAATATGAACTATTCAGTATTCCTTATAATTGTGTCAACTTCAAACTCAAGCTGTTTTGAAGAGGTTGTTAAATGCTGTCATTTGTCTTTATATCCTAAACTAGTACATAATTAAATATTCTTTTAGACTTTTTCTTACTGAAAAAGCTATAGAAATGTAAATTGTTGTTATTATTATTGTACTTGATAATTATAGGTTAGATTTTTCTTAAATATTTATGAGATGGAATTACTTCATTGTGTTGTTAATCTGATCTTATGCTAAATGGTACTTGATTGATTGCAATCTTTTTTTACAAAACTAGAAAAAAATTGTTACTAGTAGTTATTTTGATGTTAAAATTATTCTAAAGCAAATATGTAGATAGCAAAAACTGGTTGGTTTGGAAATTGTCCATAATTAGAACTACATACCCGTTGTTTCATATATATTTAGAATATACTGCATTTAAAAAAAGGTAATTAAACCTACAATGTAATAAAAACAAAATTAGAGAGCGACAATGATTTGATGGACAATATCATATAGATAAGTTGGCATTTTTGGTCAGCTTACAGCATCTGCAAAGGGCAACTTAAGCTCACATAAATAGCCAGATTACTATATCCAGTCAATTGATTTAGCTTGTCCTGGTGACTAAAATTTAGAGACAGGAATTTTTAAAGAGCAAATAAGGGTAGATAAAGGAAGCATAGGCTACAACCCTCTAGAAACCAGCTAGGGGGTTGGCACCTTTATGATGTTTGGGTACCATCCATCAAGGTAATGAGGACCAAGGTGGCCATATGCCTCACTAGTTTTTGGGCAATGCCTTCACTAGTTTAGGTACTTGTTTATAACATTAGAAAGAGATTTTATTTCTTCCACAGTATACATATTTAGATCTTTAAATTTGTCCTCATATCCTTCCTCCAGGAACTTGTCCAAACCTTTTTTAAACCCAGCTACACTAACAGCTTTTACTACTTCCAGTAACAAATTCCAGAGTTTGATTATGCGTTGAGTGAAAAAAATATTTTCTCATATTAGTCTTAAATGTGTTAACTGCAGCTTCATTGTATGTCCCCTAGGGGTATGCTTACTAAATGGCGCTAAAGTCGCAGCTGCGACATTATCGCGTGAAATGTGATGTTATCGCACGATAATGGTGCTTTACCATGCAAGAACATCATGTATCGCGCGATAATTAACGTCTCCGGCAGTGGTAAGGTGTGCAGAGGGTGGAGTAAGGCTCCCCAGGGGCGGAGATAAGGGGTCAATGGGCGAAGAGTGGGCGGGGAGAGGCTCCATGCACACTATCGCCATGAAATGAAGGTCTGAAAAGTAGCACCAGTGAAAACATCGCACTAGAGGCACATTTTCAGGGGAGAGAGACTATTTCAGTCAGTAGTATGCAGCAAAGGCAGGGAAACCAAGAAAAGTGATAGTAGTGATACATGTGCAGCAACATCATAGTGCCCAAGTACGAGAGGACACTACTGTGAGGCTGCAAATGGGGTACAGGGGGCTGCAGGCGGAACATGCAGTGGGGCAGCTGGGGCACAGGGCGGGCTAGGCAGATGCCTAGGTGACACATAGTAACGTAGAAGCGGAAAACCAGCAAGACAGCAACTGACCAAGGGCAAACATGGCCATGAGTGTGTATCCCACAGTGTCCCAGGGGACAGTACCCAGAAAGTACCCCAAAGCGAAGGCAGTGCCGGGGGAAGCATGGATGTCTAGGCAGGCACCCCTACCCCGTATCACGCACCATAGGCAGCCACCTACCGGCACACTGGATGGCCTGGGACTGCGCACCACAGCACCACCGGCACAAGGGCATGTCAGCATGGTGGCGGAGGGGTGCTGGTGGCAGAGGGGGCAGTTTCATCTGCCAACAGCAGACCACAGTCAAGCACCGTTTAGGTGGGTGCCGTGCACTGCAACAGACAAGGTCTGTCTGACGAACAGGCATGGTATCCCAGGGAATAATCTGCCTCTGTGGCAACAGTTGGTGCAGTACACACAGCCAGTGTGTTCAGGGGCAGAAAGTCACAGGTTCAAGTCCCAGCTGTGGCTCCTGCAAACCATGTCCCTATCTTTTACCCAGTACTAAACCATGGTAATAAAGACAGAACATTTATTGCAGATTAAATAAACATGCCATAAACACCTATATTGTACCCTACAGGGCACAGACACCATAAACATGTGCAATCCCTAAAGCAGAGTTTCCCAACTGCAGTCCTGGAGGGCCAAACACCATTCAGGTTTCATGCTGTCTCTAATAAATATGCCTGTGCTGCATTTGTATGCACCGCCGCCATTGTATGCAAATGTATCTCATGCATATTCATGAGGGACAGCATGAAAACCCAAACCGTGTTTGGCCCACCAGGACTGGAGTTGGGAACCTCTGCCCTAGAGCAGCAGCCAAAAGGGGCACAAACACCCACACCCACAGGCTGCACTATCCAACGGCTCATGGAGAGTCAGGCTGTTGGGCCCTGTGCGGAGCAGCATCTACCAATACTAGCAACTGCATACCTAAGCAATGCCATCTTAAACTTGGAAACACGTTCCACATATATCAAAAGGTTGCTATGATTAATGTCAGATAACAAATCCTACGTTAAACACAATTTGTTGACAGAGATTCATCATAGCAACCTTTCTGATATCGGTGGAGTGTGTTTCAGTGTTTGTTTCGGACAGTGTTTACCACCCCAGGGAGTGACCCTAACAGTATTGAGTACCATAGCAATGCCTGCACTGTGCCCAGGACTGGTGTGGCGGCCAGGGCTGCCAACCACCTCTATATTTGCACAATGCTGAAACAGGTGTGGATGTGATGTGTACAGATCTGCATTGACTGCCCTGGAGAGTGCCTATTCCCCAGCAGGACTGGGGTTGATGGTCCCCTCTACTGCCACCATTGCAGAGATGTAGAATGTGGATCTGTTGGTGGGAGATCTTGTCCCCCCACCCTGACCCACAGAGGGTAGGTTGGGTGGTGCTATTTAACCTGCTTTTGGGTCCAAACACCACCCTCCTCTGATAACATGTGACCATGGCAACCACACATGATATACACTATTCTGGGTACATCATAGTCCACAAGGGCTAGACATGACTGGGATACAGATGGACACAGGTGTAGTCTAGGTGTGTCTACAAGGACCACCTATCACACACTGGCAATGAAGGCAACCTACAGCACAGCCAAGCCAGCTGCTGAAGACCTGGTGCTGGGCACCCCACCTCACCCTCAGAGTGAGCACAGGAACCGCACAATGTCACGGTCTGTAGCTACTCTATGCCAGGAACACACACGGTCATTTCTCCCTACCAGGCCGGGGTGCTATAGAGGCACATACCCCATCTTGTGATCAGATATAGGCTGCTGATTTATTTATTTAGCTGTATTTATATCCCGCTTTTCGCCGGGTCAAAGCGGTGTTACATAGAAGGGTGGGGGAATTAAGTTGGTAGGGAGGGGCCATCACCAGGGAGGCAACATTAATGATTTTGACATGGTACAGACTTTGGACATGAGAAAGACATTGGACATGGGCAGGTTACTGTAGTTTGAATCAGAGGTTCTTGGTGGACGAGATCAGAGGTTAGTTCGCTTTTTGGTGGGGGTCGTGTTGAGGTATTCCTGGAACAGGGTGGTTTTCAGCTGTTTCCTGAAAGATGGTAGATCGGCGTTGTTTCTGAGATAACTCGGTAAAGAGTTCCATAGGGATGGAGCATAAAGTTCAAAGGCTCGGTTGCAGGTCCGTTGCAAGCATTTAGTTCTTTTGTGGGGGATGGTGAGCGAATTGCTGGAGGTTTGTCTGGTAGTTCTGCCGTGGGCTGGACGAGACAGTAGGGTGCGAAGCTGGGAGTTCTGTGCTTGATGGATGGCTTTGTGGGTGAGTAGGATGGCTTTGTATTTAGACCTTGCTTCGAAGGGAAGTATGTGTAGGTCTTTCAGAATTGGGGTGATGTGGTCGGTTTTCTTTGCAGTCTGGATGATTCTTGCCATGGTGTTTAGTGCTGTTCGGAGGGGGTTTGTCTGTGTGGCTGGAAGGCCGTGGTAGATTATGTTGCAGTAGTCCAGATGTGGGAGCGTCAAGGCTTGCATTACAGTTCGGAAGTGTTGATGGTCAAGCAGGGGTCTAAGACGTTGCACCATTCTTGCTTTGTGGAATATAATTCCGGAGGTCTTGGTGATTTGCTGCTTTAAGGTGAGGGCTTGGTCAATAATTATGCCCAAGTATTGTATTTGTGGTTGTATTTGAATGCTTGTGGGTCCTATAGTGAGGTGTGTAGGTGGGGTGAAATCTGGGTCTCTAGTGACTATGAGGGCTTCTGTTTTCTTCATGTTGATGGATAGGTTGTTTGCTCGTAACCAGTTGGACACCTCGACGAAGCATGCTGATAGATGGGTGTTTGTTGGGTCCGTGGTTGTAATGGGGGAGTAAAGCATGATATCATCAGCATATATGTGGAAGCTGATGTTGTGGGTGCGTATGACTGAGCAGAGTGGTTGAAGGTAGATGTTGAAGAGCATGGCTGATAGTGTAGATCCTTGGGGCACCCCTTGGTGTTGCTGGAATGGGGGGGATATCATGGTGCTGGTGCGGATTAGTTGTTTCCTGTTAGTAAGGTAGGACTGGAACCATTTCAGTACGGTGTCTTTGATCCCAATTGTGCGTAGTCTGTGTATGAGGACGTTGTGTGAGATGGTGTCAAAAGCTGCAGATATATCAAGGAAGATCATAGCATATCCAGAGTGTTTTTCTTGTGTTCCCAGGAGAAGAGTGTTCATCAGTGTGGTCATGAGGGTCTCAACCCCATGCAGAGGGCGGAAGCCGTGTTGTTGCGGGTCCAGTATGTTGTTGGTATCCAGGTGTTCCTGTAGTTGCTGTTGGACGATCTTCTCGATTATCTTAGCAGTGAAAGGTAAGCTTGCGATGGGTCTGTAGGATGCTGGATCAAGGGGATTCAGGTTTTGCTTTTTTAAGGATGGTCGGATGATTGTAGTTTTGAGGGTATCTGGCATGTGTCCTTGGGAGAAGGATTCATTGATGATATGGGCTAGTGGTGTGCTCAGTTCATTTTTGGATTTCTTTATCCAGTCTGTGGGGGAGGGGTCTAGCGGGGAGGTGGTGGTGTTGAGGCAGGAGATGGTGGTTGATGTTTCTTCTGGTGAGGTTTCTTTGAATGTGGTCCAATCGCTGTTTAGGTTAGGGTGGAGGTCTGTTGTGGTGGCCTCTGCGTTTAGCTGTGAGTTCTGCGGTCGTTGCATGTGCAGTGCATCATGGGTACGGGTGGGTTTACCCTATCCTGGTACCACGGCAGACAGTTTGTGTGGTGATCTGCAGTCTTTCTGTAGCCAGCCAGCAGTGTGTTAGATGCTGTGGAGATGTAGCCCACTGGTTACTTCAATGACTGCAAAGGCAAAGGTCATGGGTTTGATCCCACGGTGGTGTTCTTTAATACAGCTGCCTGAGGCTTTTCCTTTTAATTTAAAACAGTGCTGCCAGCAGAAACACCCTCACAGTGCCGTAGCCTAAGATGCCTCATAAGGCGCCCTATAAAGCGCCCTATAGGGCACATTATAAGGTGCCTTGGCAGACAGGGCACTTTATAATGTGCCCTATGGAGTGTCTTATAGGGTGCCTTATGCGGCACCTTAGGTTACAGCACGGTGAGGGTATTTTTGCTGGCAGCACTGATTTAAATTAAAAAAGGAAATGCCTCAGACAGCACTGATTTAAAATTAAAGAAAGGAAATACCTCAGACAGCCATCTTACATAACACCACTGTGGGACTGAACCCATGACCTCTGGCTCCACAGTTATTGCAGTAACCAGTGGGCTACAACTTTAGAGTGTCTAACCCTGCGCTGGCATGAACTTAGGGTTAACGTGCGTTAACATGCCACAGCGCCCACTATCATGCGATATAGATTTGTGCTACTTTGACGCCGGAACGCCCACTACCTTATATGGCATTCTTCACATTAACGCTGCAACTATTGCCGGTAACATTAAGACGGTTTAGTAAACATACCCCATAGCATCTGTCCCAAGTGATATATGTGTGCCCCCTGTTCTGGGGTTGTGCCAGTGCCATAGAACCCAGGTCTGGGTGCGCACAGTTCCATTGTGAATATGCAGGATAGACTGGCTAGCAGAGTGTCCGCGGTTAGTTCGTGCATGGCCAGGACACCTGGCGTGGTGCAGTAGGTACAGTCTGACTGTGCCTGCTGCTGGTGAATGTCAGACCATGGTTGGGGGCTGGGGTACAACTGTATTCCTAGAACTGGTGGAAGCACAGGGGAAGGGCAATGCGTGTTGCATCTTACATGCGTTATGGTGAATGCGCGTTGCAGCATGCACAATAATGCGCATTGCAGCATGCACAATAACGCGCGTGAAGTTTGGGACATGTGTTGTTACGTGTCATAATCTGACCGCATATGCTAAGGCGCCTAGTCATATTTTATAAGGCATGTAGACAGCTCTGTAAAGTCATGTGCATTATTGTGCATGCTGTGCGTTTGACGCCCTGCTATGCGTGTTCTCTGCAATGCACGTACAATGCAGAATGCGTAGGACGCATTACTGCATGATAATCTAGCAGACACGATGGCCACTTGATGGAACATATTTGCATTGTGCTTGTTGTGGTTGTTTGGGATAGTGGCTGCAGAAATGCGTGGGGCTAACATAGGTTGTGGTTTTGGGTCCCACAGGTTCCTTTTCCTTTCTTTTCATTTGTTCTGCTCTCCTTACCATA
This sequence comes from Ichthyophis bannanicus, assembly GCA_033557465.1. Classification (NCBI taxonomy): domain Eukaryota; kingdom Metazoa; phylum Chordata; class Amphibia; order Gymnophiona; family Ichthyophiidae; genus Ichthyophis; species Ichthyophis bannanicus. The sequence goes on from CM066031.1 coordinate 734,869,633, forward strand.
CAATGGCTCCGGCTTTGTCCCTTCTCCACACACCCTTCCCTCTCTTCACTGTACACTGCAGTGTCCCCTCCATGCAGCCTATCCGTCACATGCTAGCTGTTACATATGCTCTCTTTCTTTGGGTTGTCTGGGTGGTCAGGTGGCTCAGTGGTTTGGTTTTGGTATTGGTGTCAGTGAGCTGTGTTTGGGCTCCTCAGTGTACTGGCCCGATTCCCTGCCCATTTTTCCCTTATACACACACCATCCACACAGCTGGCCCTTCCGACCGACCCCTTTCCATTACCATTGTTTACTCCTCTGCGTGCTGGGTTCACTGCACACCATTTCATGGTGTGTGTGCCTGTGTTACCTGTGGCTCTCATCCCCATTACAGACTGTGATATCAGCTGCCTGTGGTCTATGGCCTTATACCTATGGCTCCGGTTCTCATGTGGCACCATGTCTGCACATCCCTCAGCGCGTCTTCTACTGTCAGTGCGCCTTAGATTGCAACCTCTTCAGACATGCTGCTGTTTCCCGTCTGCTGTGGTGTTCACGCACGGTGGGTCCATGGTGCACTGTAACACCCGTTACGCGCCTTTTAACGTGTGCTACCTGACATGGCTTGCTTTACCGATGCACCGCCCACTCCTTTATATGGGTATCCGTAACATTACCGGGGAATTTAACGTGGATAACATTACCGGGGTTTAGTAAACATACCCCTAAGGCTCCACAGTGATTTCATTGAATTATAGTCATGATTTATTGGTTCATGAGTTAGAACTGTCATATTCTGATAAATATTTTCCAAATAGCAAGTCCAAATCAATATCTGGCAAAATGAAGTTGCATAGTAATAATACTTCCTCTTTAGTAGTATGATTGTCTTTGATTAAGAGGACTAGTTACTAAGGTGCACTAATTTGAATACATGTTAATTCACTATTTATTTTTAAGCGTCTTCAAATCAATGCTGACTCCTGCTTGTCTATCAGCCCCCAGGTTTTCTTGGTAAGGTATGACTAGAAAGAGATTGCCAGGCCTTTTATTCCAAGGAAACAAACCCAAACACATGTTATTTTAGCACAGGTCCCATGTTATTCAATGTAATTAATGGTGAATTAACAGGTAATGTTTGCACACCTTACTAACTAGCCCCCTAAATCTCTTACCTATTTCTTCTACCTTTGAGGAAGTTTGCTATATTAGCCCTTCCTCTGGACTCACCTACCTAGTCAGGCAGTCATGCCAATCTCTCTCATGCATATTCATTGCAGTTATCATGAAACTCTGACTGGCTAGATATGTCTGAGGACTAGGTTGAGAACCAGTGCCATAAAAAGGTGTTTTATTCTCTTCAAGATTAATCCACAGTGCCTCCTCCTTACCTCATAAACTTTGTACTTGTATTGCTTTATTATTATTTATTTTATATATGGCACCATTCCTCTCCCCTTTCTTCCTCCCCTGTCTTTCTTGAATAGCTTATAGGCTAGTTTAATTATATCTCAGTAATTTCTTTATTTAACAGGTTTTTTTATACTGCTTTGTCATTTCAGTCAAAGTGGTTTACATTATAACTTAAATTGATAATGTACATTAAACAGGGGCATTGATAACTTGGATTTTTCTGAGGCATTGGAGGGTTAAGTGACTAGCCCAAAGCCACAAGGAGTGCTAGTAGGAATCGAACCACCGGTATGTTGTTGTTGTTAAGTGCCATCGAGTCGGTGTTGACTCATGGCAACCCTCTGGATAGTTGTCCTATATTGTGTTCGGTCTTCAGTCAAGTTGTTGACAGACTGGCTCCCATAACTGCTGTTATTGTAGTGATCCATCTCATTGCTGGCCTTTTTCTTTTGTGTTGACCTTCTACTTGCAAAGCATGATGTCTTTCTCTAATGATCTCTCTCTTTGTCAAAGTCTTGTCATCTGAGCTTCTAAGGAAAGCTTAGGTTTGATCTCCTCTAGTACTGACTGGTTTATTCTTCAGGCAGTCCATGGTATACATAGTATTTGTCACCAGCACCATAATTCAAAGGCATCATTTTTCTTCCTGTCTATCTTTTTCACTGTCCAACTTTCACATCCATGACTTTATTGAAAATGCCATGGCTTCAACAAGTCAAATCTTTGTATGGAGAGAGACATCTCTGCACATGAGAATCTTGTCTAGGTCCTTCATAGTCATTCCGCCAAGAGCAATGCGTCATCAGATTTCTTGACTGCTTGTTGTTTCTTTATGGATAGTTGATCCAAGTAGGTTAAAGTTGTCCACAATTTCAATTTCTTCTCTATCAATGACGAACTTATTGATTTTGCCAGTTGTCATTATCTTTGTCTTCTTTACATTAAGGTGCAGGCTCATTTTAAGACTATAGGGTATGTTTACTAAACCGCAGTAAAGTCACCGGCGGTAAGGGCAGCGCTAAAGTTTCCGAAGCCATATAAGGCTATGGGTGGGTGTGGACGGTCCGGAATAAAGGGAGCTATGGGCCATGTAACGCATGGAACAGGGTATCCTGACCATTTAACTCGCAGTAACGGCACATCTCATGTTAAGGTGACAAGTGTTAAGTTGCCCAAGGCGGTCAAGACACTTCAACCTAAGGTGCCTGAGTTTAAGGTGCCCTGAGGGGTTAAGGTGCATGAAGTTAAGGAGCCCTGAGAGTTTTAAGGCACCTGAGGTTAAGGCACCCTGAGGGGTTAAGACTCATGAAGTTATGGCGCCCTGAAGGGTTAATGTGCCTGAGGATAAAGCACCCTGAGGGATTAAGATGCATGAAGCTAAGGCACCCTGAGGGGCTAAGGCACCTGTGATTAAAGCACCCTGAGGAGTTAAAGCGCACGGTGCTAAGGCACCCTGAGAGTTTTAAGGCACCTGAGGTTAAAGCATCCTGAGGGGTTAAGACGCATGAAGTTAAGGTGCCCTAAGGGGTTTAGGTGCCCGAATATAAGATGGCCAAGGGTCTTAAGGTGCTTTAAGTTGACAAGCTTGCATCTGAAGGCAGGAAAATGGCTGTAACCCTAATTCTGGATAGTGCACCACGGAAAGTCAATGTAAAGGTGATGGAAGAAAGGACAGGTGGGAGCTGATAGACCTGCCATATTGGTGGGCACCCTATGTGGCGGCCAGTTAGGTGGACAAGCATGTGGGAGGCAGCTGTACTGATGCACAAGGTGGTGCCAATGTAAAGTGCTGCAATGTCAGTGTGTGGCATAGGATAGGAAAGTTGTGTCCCCCAGCCGAGCCAGAAGTGGCAGGATGTTAGCAGCCACAGGAGCACAGAGTGGGAGTGGTGAGGTGAAGATCAAGCACAGGAGAGCCCTGACTATCACAGGCAAGAAAATGACCTGATTAGCACACATTCATAAAAACGGCAAGTAGTAATCAAACTCCTGTCGCCTGTATATGGGGACATTGCACTAACCAGTATGCTACACCTCTGAAGCCTGCAGCATTGGTAATTGAAGAACCTGCTGGTCTCTGCCTAAACTGTCTGCTGTGTGTGCTGGTATAGGTTAACCCCTCCAATACCCATGATGCACTGCACACACAGAACAGCAGTCTGCAGCTGATCACTAAATGGAGAATGGACAGATACATCACATCAGCTCAGTACGATACACTGACAGTTTGTACTGCAATCACATAACAGCTTCAGACTATGCTACTGTTGCAGAGTGACCCTCCTATAACAGTATATGTTAATACCCAGTGCTAAACAGCTGACACTATCTACAGTAGGAGCATCTAAGCCTACTATTACCATATGGAGAAGGGCTGGAACATCTTCTCTCCCAACAACCTAGGTCTAACAATTGCCCATAGCAAGTACAGTCAGACTGCACCTGCTGTCCATTTACCAGCTATGCACATACCAACTGCAGACAGATGATAGGTCACTATACATTGCATGGACACCCAGCAATTGGTTAAGCAATTAGGCCCACAGAACAGGAGATACACCCACATCACTAAAAACACACTGTAAAGCACTATGTAGATACATAGCCATGCAATGGTCACTGCTCGGTCAGGTTGAGAGTGCCCTCTCAGAAGGACATGATGTGGCCTCCCAGATTATGCACGTGGCAGATGGGAGCATCTCAGCCATTGACCTTACCTCTGATGCAGACCCATCCTGGCCAATCTGCCTTGTTTCAGTCCATACCCACAATACTTTGCTCTTCATCATGCACATTTACAGATTAACGCTGGAAACAGTTTAGGCACTGCGAGGCTCAGTGATGTGGAGAATGTCACAAAACAATGGATAGCCATACACACACAAACTCATATTGCCATGCTGTGCAAAAATGGGGATGTGGCATTCCTGTCTGCCACCTTGGTCCCAATATCAGATCATGCATTATTAATGTGTGCTCCTTGTGCAGGAGCTAGTAGTATGCTCTGATGTTACCACCTGCTCAGTGTACTGGTGCAGTCAGCCTGACTCTTCATCCAGTTGAGGATAGTGGAGCCTGAATGAGTGACTGATGGGTGTTTGTGCCCTTGCTGGCCAATTCATTGGGGGTTGCACAAGCTTGTGTTGTACCTGCACTGTGGGCTAAGGTTTAGCCACAGGGACGTGCAATGCATAATCCACAGCCTGGACCCAAACCTGTGACCCTACACTCATATGCATACCAGCTATGTTCATGGAGCCACAGTGCTATTATGTGGGTATGATACTCCTTGGGGCTGACATACTTCGCATCAGACAGAACTTGGCACATGTTGCATTGCGCTCTGTGCACAGGACCAAGGCATGGCTTTTGTCTGCTGTAGGCAGGTGCTGCTGCTCCCTCTGCCAACACCCCATACCATGCTGACATGCCTGTGTGCTGTCTGTGTTGGTGGTGTGCAGTCCCGGCCCATCCAACATTAGGTTGGCGGGTGCCTTGGGCGCAAGGTCCAGATGGGGGGGGGGGCAGAGACATACATAGATGGCCACACATCCCCCCCCCCCACAACCATGTGCCTCTGCAGGGACTCCATCACCACCTGCCAATGTTATGTCTCTTCAACCTGTGGAAGATATGGCTGAGGGGTGTTATGTTAGAGGTCTAGAAAATATTGCCTGGAATGGACTGGGTAAACGTAGATCGATTGTTTACACCATCAAACTGTAGTAGGACTAGGGAATATACAATGTGGCTACAGTGTAAGCCATTGAGGACTACTGGGAGTGAATGGTTTCTCAATCAATGCATATTCAAACTCTGTAATTCATTTCCAGAGGATGTAGTAAAGGCTGTTAGTATAGCTGGGTTTCAGAAATGTTTGGACAGGTTCCTGGGGAACGGTCCATAAACTATTATTAATGAGGCACCCAGAATATCCCCTGCTTGCCCAATACATGCACTGTGGATCCTGTGTGTCTTTTGTGGAAACTGCTAGGTACCTGTGACCTAGATTGGCCACTACTGGACACAGGATACTGGGCACGATGGACCTTGCTCTGACACAGTCTGGCATATTTGCAAGTCTTATGTTCTGTGCCGCTGCATGTGCCACCTAGGCAACTGCCTGGTCCTCCCTGTGAACCAGCAGCCCCCATTGCATGACCCACATGCACCCTCCTTTGCCTCATTTGCACCATCAATATAGTGCCCTTTCATGCTTGGGCACTATGGTGTTGCTGCTAATGGAGCACTACTATCACTTTCTTGGACTCACCTGTCTGTGTAGCATATTGCAGACGTTTAAATAAGCTCTCTCCCCTCAAAATTCATCCTTACCGACAGGTTTTGATATGCGTTAAGGTTCCTGACGTTCAGGTGCCGGCGTTAAGGGAGCACGCCTTGTTCCTGCTTACTCCCCGCTCTGTGTAGATCACCCCTATTTGTTGAGCTATAAGAGAGTTATGATTATTTTGATTTTATCCTGTTGCTATAAAGGGATCCACTGTGTCTGTCCCAAGCCACTTTGAATTCTGTCACTGTATTTGCCCCCATCACTTCCATCGGGAGGGCATTCCAAGCATTCACCACCCTTTTAGTGAAAAAGCGTTTCCTGACATTGCCTTTCAGTTTACCCCCTTGCAGCTTCAGGTTATGCCCTTTAGTTTTACAGCTTCCCCATCTTTGGAAGAGGTTTGTTTGTTCATTAATACTCTTTAAGTATTTAAAGATCTAAATCATATCTCCCCTGTCCCTCCTCTCCTGGTCAGTAGACCTTCTATGAAGGGAGGGCATACTCAAACAGGTAATAACTAGGCAGGGAAAACTTATATCCTGTTTATATTCTCTTAGATTTAAGTGTGCCCTTCATAGAAGGTCTACTGACCAGGGACACTGTTCTTGATACTTGTCAAATAGGACTAGCACTACACATTTGTTTTTAAATTTGTAAACACCTGGTTTCCTACTAAATTTTGCAGAAAAAGATATATATTTGAAAGTTCCAGAGTCCTTTGCGTAATAGTCTAGTACATAGGTAGGGGGAAAGTATGCAGCCTTGTCATACACCTTTGCTGATTTTAAACCATTCTGTTTCTCCTTATTCCGTTCAAACTGTAGCTTCCTGATCAATGTAAAGGTTGTGCAAGAGAACAATCAGGTGTTTGGCATACCCAATCTTCTTAATGTGGCCCAGAGTTTCTCATGGTTTACACAGTCAAAAGCCTTGTTGTAATCAATAAAATACAAATAGATATCCTTTTGGTATTCTTTAGTCTTTTCAAGGATCCATCTCACATCTGCGATGATGTCTCTTGTTCCTTGCAGTTTCCTGAATCCTGCTTGCACTTCAGGTAGTTCTCTTTCCAGGTATGGTTGTAGTCTCTGCTGAATAATCTTCAGTAGAATCTTGCTGGCATGTGGGATCAGAGCGATTGTGCGATAATTTCCACAGTCAGTTGGATCACCTTTATTTAGTATTGGTATAAACACAGATCTTTTGCAGTCAGTTGGCCATGATGTTGTCTTCCAAATTTCCTGGCAGAGCCTTGTAAGTACGGTAACAGCTGCATCAGATTGCTGTAATACTTCCATGGGAATGTCATCAATGCCTGGTGCTTTGTTCTTTGAGAAGGCTGTCAATGCTTCTTTGACTTCTTCTTTTATCACCAGTGGCTCCGGATCATAAGGTACAGATTGAAACAGCTATTGGTCCATTTGATCTTTATCATATAAAAACTCTGTATATTCTTTCTACTGTACCTTTTCTTGATCTCCTCAGCAACATTCAACATAGATCCTTGAGCATCTTGTAAAATTCCAATTCGAGGCTGGAATTTTTTCTTTAACTCTTGTAGCTTTAGAAAAGCCAATCTTGTTCTTCCTCTAATAGTTTCAGCTTCTATTTTCTTGCATTCGTTATTGCATTACTTCTCCTTATCTTGTCTTGCCGCACGTTAGAAATCTCTGTTGAATTTTGTGATTGTCTCTCTTTCTCCTCTGGCTTTAGCTTTGCTGCATTTCTGGGCAATTTTCAGAGTTTCTTTGGTCATCCATTTTGGCTATTTTTGCTTTTTCACCTTTTGTAGAGACTTCTTGCTTTCCACTGGTATAACTATATCTCATTTATGATTCAGAATGAACACATATCTCTGTGATTGACTACCACTAAATCCAAGATAGATTCTTCCATTAACGCATCTAGATTCAGAACTTTATTTTCCATACTTTAGACATTAATATACATAGGGCCCTATTCTGATCTGGGCACATCTGGCCCGTCCAGATGTCCAAAATCTGGATGGGTCAGATTTGCACCCGATTCTTCACCCACGGGAGCTAGACATTCCCGCAGGAGCAGAAATGGGTGCAAAAGGCCTGGATGGGCAGGATGTGCCCTGATTCTGTGCCGCTACATGTCCAGCTCCCACCCCTTCCGACCCAGCTGAAGCATCTGCATGGAGCACCAGGATGCCATACAGGAGCCCCGCTGCCCCGCAAAGTTTACAGATTTCTGTTCCCCACCACCCAACCCCTGAAGGGGCCTGCCAAGGTTGGGATCTGGTTGCAGCTGATGTCGGGGCATCTTATTCCACCCCCATCCAGAGCTTTCCACACATCTCCTCTGTACATGTGGGGAGTTTTATGATCGGCATTGAGTCCAAGCATTTGGCGGGGATGTACGTCCAAAATGGACATACATCCCTGCTAAACACTGATTGGAATACCCTCCCCTCCATAGCTTTCCAGATGTTGTCCTTTTCCATTTTTGTATAAATGTTTATCTTACCTGAGGGTTTTTCCACCCATCCCCCTTCTAGTTTACATTCTTCTGTAGTCCATTAGCCAGTTTGCTGTAGTAGATATTTCACTTTTGATAGATGGATATCATCGCTGCCTAGCAGTCCTTGAAAAACCATCTCCTTGGTCCATTAAGCTGAAATACTCACATCAGCACCATCCACACAGCCATATATCTATCTTCAGAATATGAGCTTCTCTGTCTCATCTTTCCCCTTAACTGAAAGAATTGAGAAGAACACCACCTATCTGCTTTATGGTATCTTCTAGAACTATGAAGTCAATTTTGATACGTTTAGGGGATACTTATAAATATCATTTGTGCAAACATGAATGAGCAGTATTCGGTAACAGTCAGAAGGCTTAATAAGGCTTTGCAATCTCTCTCTAATGTTTCAGATCTTGGCACATGGCAGATAGTGCATCTTCCAGAACATCTTGTTTGATCGGCAGATAGATGCTACCATACCCCTCAGAAGGGAGTCACTGACCACCAGTACCGTTGCTTCCTAGGCACTTCCTTCCCATCTTGGGATGGTTTCACTTCTTTCACTTCCAGGGCTGTACATCAGTTCTTCAATTCAGGGGAAGGCAGAGTCAGTATGACACATTTATTGCCATTCATTATCTGTGTCCAGCTGCCATCTCATGGTTCAGATTTGTCTTCTCTCTGTTGAAGATCTTAGATGCCTCAAGAAGCATTTCATCAATGAAGATCTCATTGTCAGAGATGCTTCTCCGCCTTCAGTTCTACCACCTTTACCCTGAAGGAATCCAACTGCAGGCATCTTTCAAATTGAACTGGCTCCATACAAGCAGTCGGGATATCCGTCTAGGCAGAGGCACAAGTAGTGACAGTGGTGACAATTTGGGTGACATAATGATTCCTGGTCATTTTCCTGCAAGTCAATACCATAGTACCTTTAAAAAAATGGAACATATCTATCAAAATCCCCACCTCTTCTTTAGCTCTTGTCCAGGGTTAACAGTTAACATCTGTTCTGTTCTTTGAGCTCGAACCTTTCATATTCTGATTTTCTCTAGAGTTTTCTTTGATTACTCAACTATTATTTAGATACGGAGTAGTTTATCTTATCCCTGTGTTCATGTATCTAGTGGGTCTTAGATAGTGCTGGGGAGGAGTCTGCTGTCTTGGTACATGTCGGTACCAATGACATAGGAAAATGTGGTAGGGAGGTTCTGGAGGCTAAATTTAGGCTTTTAGGTAGGAAGTTGAAATCCAGAACTTCCAGGGTAGCATTCTCCGAAATGCTTCCCGTTCCACGTGCAGGACCCAAAAGGCAGGCAGAGCTCCGGAGTCTCAATGCGTGGATGAGACAATGGTGCAGAGATGAGGGTTTTGGATTTGTTAGGAACTGGAGAACATTCTGGGGAAAGGAGAGGCTCTTCCGAAGGGATGGGCTTCACCTTAACCGGGATGGAACCAGGTTGCTGGCATTAACCTTTAAAAAGGAGATATAGCAGCTTTTAAACTAGATAGTAGGGGAAAGCCGACAGTCGCCCAAGAGCGGATGGTTCGGAAGAATGTATCCTTGAAGGATACTACCAAAAGCAGAGAGGTTCCAAAAAAGAGTAAAGTAGCCCAAATGCCCTCGAGTATGGAGCAGACAGAGCTTAAAGATCCCAAATTACCCATGTCTACCAACAGCCAAAATAATATGAATAAAATGCAGTCTCTAAAATGCTTGTATGCAAGTGCTAGAAGTCTAAAAAATAAGATGGGAGAGTTAGAATATATAGCACTAAATGAGAGGTTAGATATGATTGGAATATCAGAGACATGGTGGAAGGAGGACAACCAGTGTGACACTGTGATACCTGGGTACAAACTATATTGGAATGATAGAGCTGATCAAATTGGTGGAGGGGTTGCGCTCTATGTTAGAGAGGGCATTGAGTCAGAAAGGATTAAAGTTTTGCAGGAAGCAAAATTTGCTGTAGAATCTCTATGGATTGAAATTCCATGTAAAAAGGGAAGGCGATGGCAGTGGGGGTGTACTATCGACTGCCTGGCCAGAATGAACAAATGGATGATGAAATGCTCAAAGAAATCAAGGAAGCTAACAAAAGTTATAGCGCAGTAATAATAATGGGTGATTTCAATTACCCCAGTATCGACTGGGTCAGTGTCACGGCAGGACATGCTAGGGAGATAAAGTTCCTAGATGACATAAATGACTGCTTCTTGGAGCAGCTGGTTCATGAACTGACCAGAGGGGAAGCCATATTAGACCTAGTCCTTAGCGGAACACCAGATCTAGTGCAAGAGATAAGGGTGTTGGGGCCACTTGGCAATAGTGATCATAACATGATCACCTTTGATTTAATTAGTGGAGGAGAGATAGTAAGGAAATCCACAGTACTACCTTTTAACTTTCGAAAGGGAGACTATGATAAAATGAGGAAAATAGTTAAGAAAAGACTAAAAGGAGCAGTTGCAAAGGTTAAAGACTTACATCAAGCTTAGGTGTTGTTGAAAAATACTATCTTGGAAGCCCAGACCAGCTGTATTCCATGCTTTAAGAAAAGTGGAAGGAAGTCCAAAAAACTGCCAGCATGGTTTAAAGGGGAGGTCAGAGAGGCTGTTGTTGCCAAAAATGCATCTTTCAGGAAATGGAAAAAAGAGCCAAACAATGAAACCTGGAAACAGCACAAGCACTGGCAAGTCAAATGCAAGGCATTGATAAAGCAGGCAAAGGGAGAATTTGAGAAGAAGCTTGCTGCGGAAGCAAAAACGTGAAATAAAGATTTTTTTCAAGTACATTCATAGCAAAAAACCTGTGAGAGAGTCAGTTGGTGCATTAGATGATAGAGGAGTTAAAGGGGCACTAACAGGCGACAAGGCGATAGCGGAGAGACTGAATGAATTCTTTGCTTCGGTCTTTACTGAGGAAGATGTAGGGATGTTACCCATGACTTAAGTGGTATTTAAAGGTGCGGAAGAATTGAAGGAAACATCGATACATCAGGAAGATGTATTACAACTATTAGATAAACTGAAGAGTAGCAAATCACCTGGGCCAGATGGTATACATCCAAGGGTGTTGAAAGAACTGAAATATGAGATTGCAGACCTGCTATTAGTAATCTGTGAATTTTCATTAAAATCATCTGTAATACCTGAAGATTGGAGGATCGCCAATGTAACGCCAATTTTTAAAAGGGTTCCAGGGGTGATCCGGGAAACTACAGACCGGTGAGCCTCAAGTCAGTACCGGGAAAAATGGTAGAAACCATCATAAAGAATAAAATTGCTCAGCATGTAGATAGTCATGGCCTAATGGGAGACAGCCAACATGGTTTTAGACAAGGAAGATCTTGCCTTACTAATCTATTATGTTTTTTTGAAAGTGTGAATAAACAAGTGGACAAAGGTGAGTCGGTTGATATAGTGTATCTGGACTTTCAGAAAGCCTTTGACAAGGTCCCTCATCAGAGACTTTTGGCAAAACTAAAGAGTCATGGGATAGGAGGCAGTGTACTACTGTGGATCAAGAACTGGTTAAAAAATAGAAAGCAGAGGGTGGGCTAAATGGCCAATTTTCCCAATGGAGAAAAGTGAATAGTGGTGTACCCCAGGGATCTGTGCTGCGTCCGCTGCTTTTTGACATATTGTGGGCCGGCAGTCCTCCTAGGCGGCTGCCTAGTAGGGGTGGTGGGCCATATTACTTGTGTCTTGCTTCAGCCAGGTAGCTGAGGCCCTTAATTGTGTAGTTGTGGGGCAGTTAAAGCAGTCCAAGTGGAAATAGGCCAACACAGGAAAATGTATTTCTAAATTTTATTTTAATCATCAAGTTTGCAAATTGGACCTTGGCAGATGCATATGAACCCTTTCTTGGTAACTCCTGCCACAGCAGATTCCTTGCAGCATTAGCATAGTTATTCATGCACTGTGTTTGGACACCCCAGAGGGCTGGTTTGATTCCCACAGGTTCTTTTATTCCTGTAATTTTTTCTGGGCTGGTGCACATACTATCCAAAAGGGTGCAGGTTCAGCCCAGCCCTGGGCACCCTTGCATATATTCAGTGTAAGCTATTTTATGAATGCTCTTTTCAATCTAGGTTAGCTAATGGGCAGAGTATGTGACCTTAGCTGTGGTTCACATCCCACTTACCGACCACAATATCAGCTGGTAAAGCTCTATCAACTACCACCTGTCCATCCATCAATCTTGGGGCACCTTAACCTCATACACCTTAGCCCCTCAGGGCGCATTAAACACTCAGGGTGTCTTAGGCTGAGGCACCTTATACAGTTGTGGTGCCTTGCTGCTTGTCACCTTGGTGTCGGCTGTTATGTTACCATGCGGTAAGTGGCCAGGGGGCCCTGTTCTATGCGGTAAATGGCCCATGGCTACCTTTATGCCAGTCTACCCACATCCTTAAATGGCGTAGGTAACATTAGTGCTGCGCTTGCTGCCAGTGACATTAACGCCATTTAATAAACATACCCCAAAGAAACTGAAATGGGAACAAAGGGTGCATGTGGGTTTTCTTGGAAAGATGAATCAGCACTTCCATTTATGCTGGTATAATATACATTTCTCTAATAAAGAGGGTAGTGAGCATCTCCTTGGCCTCTTTTGGGCTAAATTCAAAGGCAGTGTGTCTACAGTAAGTCATTAGCTCAGAACAGTCTCTTCTTGGCCTTTGGTCTGAGATAGCCTATAAAATATTAGGAGGGGTGGGGGGGGGGGGAAGGTTTAAAATCCTCTTACCTAGGGCAATGTATTCATTTGGATTGCAGCCAAAATGGAAAGATGAAACTTCCTATTGGAGAAATAAAATTTCTATTTGTTTATTTCAATCCCAGATTATAATTTTATTTTAGTCTATGGTTAATAGGTTCACACTATCCACACAAAAAACAATTCATGTTGGATTCTGTTCATGTACAGTACTGGCTTTACCGCACACCAGGCTGTCATCTTGGTTGTATTAACTCAGCAGGAGAAAAATTAACATAACAGTAATAACATTTAGCTCCCAGGAGTCAATCAATCAACATAAATATTTGCAGTCATGCTAAAGTTTGCCTTTCAATCAAATAATCAACACATGCCATATCCTGGGTAGACGAAACCACCAATACAGGAAACAGGAAAATATAAACATGATTCTCGTGAACATGCGGTCTATGTTCCTATTTTTAAGTTATTTTTTGAAATACTGTACTATGAAAGTATTATAACTCAGGAATAAGAAAGAAATGCCCCAGCTATAGTGAGCAGCTATACAGTCTGCTGGTGGGGACAAAACCACGGTTATAGGAAACTGGGGGATGGGTAAGAAAGTACATGGTGGAGAAGTATGGAATAGAAGGGATAGAGTGCAAGGGGAAAGGGGAGAGAATGCAGTGGGAACGGGATGGAAAGGAGCAGCTAGAGTGGGGAGGGGAAAAGACAGTATGGGGATCGGGAAGAGAAAGTGTAAGGGGCAGAGGAATGAAAAGGAAGGGGAGAGTATGCAAGGAGAAGGGATAGAAGGGAAAGGAGAGATGCAAGGGGGTAGGAGGTTGAGGGAGTGGAGGGGACAGGGAAGAGTATATAGGGGGAGGGGGAATATCTATATGCCAGAATGCAGAAACAGACTCCCCACGTTACTCCCATATCACACATACATGCATACATATACCAGCAACCATCACACACACCACATAAGCCTTCTCCATCCATGCACCTGCACAGCCCCTGATGCCCTGCTGAAGCATACTTTTCCATGTTCCTTTCCAGAGTCTTCCACACAGTCTTGCCTGAATTTGCAAACAGAGGCAAGGGGAAGCACACGATTCTTTCACACTTTAAGTGTGTACTTTTTAACTTGTTATTTTCTCTGTTGTAAAGTGCCTTGTCCATTCTGCAACGCTATGGGCTACAATTATCTCTCAAGTTTAAGTTTAACTTCTCTTTTTAGTCATTCCTGTGAACCTTTTTGATCTATGCATGGTTGTTGAAGTCATTCTTTTCATTTCTCACTACCCTTGCTATTTGTTTTTTCTTATTTCATGCTCTGACTTTTCAAAGTGTTTTTTTTGTTTACAATTTCTACTGCTTCTTTCTCCATGTCTGCTGCTGGATTCTTACTCATTCCTGCTTAGAAACTCCCTGTCCAACTCCAAAGAATGAGATCACTTGTGCCTTTTGACTTTTATGCTTCCGCACTTTGAGTTTTTGGGTCTTTTGATGCAGTTAGTATGCCTGGAGACCTGCAATAGCTTCAGGACAACACCCCTTCAGGAGGCATAAAGCGCAGCCAGCATGGAAATTCAGGATTCTTTGCTCTAGGGATGATCCACTACCTAATTTCTTACTGCAGCTACAATTCACTACCAGTAGGGATGGGCATTAGTTTCCGTACGAATGCTAAAAAGAAATCAATGAAAAGTGCCAGATTTGCTGCAGTCTTTCATAAATTGCTATTTGTTCTGTCATGCTGGATCTATGTAGAGAGAGAGAGAAGGCGTGAAGGGCAAGCCAGAAGCATGGGGCACTACAGCTAATCCTGTTAGAAATAAGAATATGCATTCATTTGAAATGGCCTAGGAGGTTTCCAGAGGTGAATCCTGAGCAAATGATCACTAACTGTCGGATTCCATCACTAGAGGAACAGACATCTAGCTGGAATATGGCAGTAGAGAGGACCATTTAATCTCAGTCACTCCTCTGCAGGAATTTGTGCAGCATGAAAGTTACCGCCATCCATGGTTTCATGCTGGGCTATACCTCCTTAAGAGGCAGACTTATATGATGGAGTGTATTTGGAAGAAGTCATGAATAACAGGTACCTTGGAGAACTAAAGGGAATGCGCTAGATACTATCTTGATGGGGATAAGAAGGCTGGGAAAGATTTTTATACCTAACAGGTAACAGCTAGTGCTGTTTAGAATAGTTAATAATTTGTGTAGGCTTTAAATGTATATTTGGCCTGTAAACTGCTCCAATGAGCAGTATAGTTCTACAAAACTTGATAAGTATAGTTCTATAAAACATGAAAAAATAAATAATAAAAATAATAGCGGACTTGACTCCACAAATCCTACAAAGGACTACCCTACTTGGAACGGCTTCCATCTTGCACCGATACCTGCATGATTCCTAGGTTCTTGGTTAGAATCCAAAGCACAGGATTAAAACCAGTTCTAGATTGTATCTTCCATTGAAGAATCCACTATATAATAATAATCATACTGCTGTTTTCAATCCGAAATTGTAGTAAAAATCCTGAAATTTTATCATGTTTGGTCTATCCATAATTAGTGCATACTGCACACTATGGGTGAATAGTGCACACTATTGAGCACACACTTGAATGCATACACTATTCATGTATGCATGCACTATTGCTCAATAGTGCATTATTTCACTCAATAGTGTGTACTATTCATGCATAGAATGTATTATTCACAAATACTTCTATTAATAACATTTCCTTCCAAAACGAAAATTAAAGAAGAAATGACAAATCCTATCAATGACATGGGAAACTAAATAAAACAACATTTTTTGTCCTGCATATCCCTAATTAAAAACTCTTTCACAAGGAGCCAAAGCAGCCTATACTTCCCTGACCTATTCTAACGCCATGGGCTATGTTGTCTCAGTTGGACTGGAAAGGCAGAGGTAGAATAAGACAGAATGAAAGTCTGAGATGGAGGACTGCGCACTAGCTGCTGTTCCAATATTTTTGATACACATAGAACCTAAGCAGTGAAAACAAAAGGGAAGATAAATTCTGCCACAGGGCACTGCATAGTAATAGGCAGGCAGCAGAAAGCACAGCACGGATAATACTTGGAGCCTATCCATCTCTTATTTATTTAACAGGTTTTTTATATTGTTTTTTCTTTTTAGTCAAAGTGGTTTACATTGTAACTTAAACTTGGCAATGTAAGTTAAGCAGGGACATTGATAACTTGGATTCTTCTGACACAATGGAGGGTTAAGTGATTTGTCTAGGGCCACGAGGAGAGAGGTGAGGAGTTAGTCAAAGACTGGGGAATAAGAGACTTGGAGAGGAGACAGAGATAGGGAATAGGAGGGCTGAGTGAGGAAGAGATGGCAAGCTGTAGGTACATGCAGTAAAAGAAGGAGACTGAGGACTGAATTTTAAGAAAGATAAGTGAAATCTTGATAGAGATGCAGAAAAATACATGGAAGAAAACTGAAAGAAGAAGAGCACAGTGTTAGAGATGGAGGACATGAAGACATGAAAAAGAAAAGAAAAGGCAGATGGATAGGAGACACTGTAAACACAGTTAAGAAATGACAGAGCAAAGCAGAAACCAGAGTCTGATTAGAAAAATAAAATGTTGAATGTGTCAGTTTTTAGATTGTATCTGTAGCAGGATCGATGCTAGACATGGCTGGGACCCGGTCTAGGGCAAAAGTTTATGAGGGGGCCTCAAATCCCACTAAGTAGGCTGTGTTTTTTTCAGCTTCAGGCAAGCTTATAACCCTTTCTGGCCTAAGGGCCCAGGCAATTGTCCTCATTGCACCTCCTAATGCCAACCTTGAAACCTTCTGTCTTTATATTTTTCACAGTACAGCGTGACAGCATCTCTTTCAATTTCTCTGCTGGTGCACTGCATGCAGCCTCTAGCTTCTTGGAGTTACAGTTACATTTTGTTGAAAGTAACTTGAAGTGGGATACCAGGGCCCTCTGAAAGGGTTAATATGGAGAATGGCTTGTAATGTTGCTGACAGTATGAAGCCTAGCAGCCTGAAGAGAGATGTGTACTTTGGGATGACATTGTGAGAATGAGACAGAATGCTTTCTTTTAAGAATGCTAGAACCGAGAAATGTCTGTGCTTTGACCCAGGGCTGTACCGAGCCAGAACCACCCCCTGTGCGACTTGCACATCGGGCGCCCCCCCCCTCCACCTGCATCCATCTGCTGCCTGCTGTTGCCCTGCTGCTGCCACCCTCTGTTTTCTCCAGGGCAGCGCCAGCAGCAGGGCAAGAACAGGCAGTGGCTGGACGGAGGTATGGGTGAGGAGGGGGGTGTAACTGATGTGCAAGTCACCAGCAGCAGCAGAGCAGACCTAGCTTTAAGCAGATCTGATCCCTCCCTGCTCTTATGCAGTGTCTGAGGAGGGAGGGACCAGACCTGCAGAAAGACTCGCGTGGTTTGGAGTTTTTAAAATTTAATTGGGTCTGCTCTTCTGCAGCTGGTGCCACCGCTGCCACCACAGAGAGAACAAAAAGTGGCAGTGGCAGGGCAACAGCAGACAACCAAAATGCACCCCCTAAGCCTTTGCGCCCTGTGTGGCTGCACTGCTCGCCCAGGGTTAGGCACAGCTTTGCTCTGACCTATAACATCTAGATAAACAAAGCTTGACGTAGAGCTGAATTTGTGCCATGTAACAGTTTTTCCCTAATAAAAGGAGGTGTGATGGCCTAGCTTGAGGAAGGGGAATCATAGGAACCTGCACAAGTGTGCATTTCTCACTTAGGCTTAAGTTGTACTGCTTTATATAACTCTCTGGGTCTCAATATTTCTTTATTTGCAGTTGAATATAGAGAACTGAAATCCAAGGCCTGAGGTTAGGTTTTGCTACCTGGTCAGAAGTAGGCCACAGGCTAAGAGACCCATTCAGTTGGTGTCATGCTAGGATATTCATTTCTTTTCATTCAAGGCAAAACAGAGAGGATTCTGAGTATGGAGTACAGATGGTGTTTAAGAGGGGCAGCATTTTGTAAAAATGGCGATTTTGTGAAGTCCTTTATGTGGGACTTTTTCAGAGGAGCTGTGATGTTTGAAGATAATGGTACATGTGAAAAATTGAAGAGAAAAATACATTGTTTGTATTAGAAGAGAAAGGGCTATGTTTACTAAACCGTCTTAATATTACCAGCGCTAGTTGCAGCGTTAATGTGAAGAATGCCATATAAGATAGTGGGCGGTCTGGAGATAAGGAAACAGTATCGTGCGATAGTGGGCGCCGTGGCACGTTAACGTGCGTTAACCCTAAGTTCATGCCAGCGCAGGGTTAGAAGCTATAAAGATGTAGCCCACTGGTTACTGCAATGACTGTGGAAGCAGAGGTCATGGGTTTGATCCTGCAGTGGTATTATGTAAGAAGGCTGTCTAAGGCATTTCCTTTTTGTAATTTAAATTAGTGCTGTCTGAGGCATTTCCTTTTTTAATTTAAATCAGTGCTGCCAGCAAAAACACCCTCATAGTGTCGTAACCTAAGGAGCCGCATAAGGCAACCTATAAGGCACTCCATAGGGCACATTATAAAGTGCCCTGTCCGCCAAGGCACCTTATAATGTGCCCCCACTGCCCCCTCCACCACCAGCACCCCTACGCCACCATGCTGACATGCTGTTCTGCTGGTTGTGCTGGTGGTGCGCAGTCCCAGCTCATCTAGTGTGCCGTTAAGCAGCTGCCTATGGTGTGGTTTCTTGGGTGGGGGTGACTACATGGACATGCATGCTTCCCCACCGCACTGCCTGCCAATGTTCTGTGGCCTTTGGGGTACTTGCTGGTTGATGTCCATTGGGGCAATGTATGACACACACTCGTGGGCATGTTTGCCCTTGGTCAGTTGCTGTCTTGCTGTTTTTCTGTTTCTGTGTTCCTATGTGCCACCTAGGCATCTGCCTGGTCCATCCTGTGCCCCAGCGGCCCCACTGCATGTCCCGCCTTCAGCCCCCTGTGCCCCATTTGCAGCCTTACCGTCGTGCCCTCTCGTACTTGGGCACTATGCTGCTGCTGCACATGTACCATTACTATCACTTTTCTTGGTCTCTCTGCCTTTGCTGTACATTGCTGACTGAAATGGTTTCTCTCTCCTGCAAATGTGCCTCTAGCGCGAGGTTTTCACTGGCGCTAATTTTCAGACCTTCATTTCACGGCGTTAGTGTGCATGGAGCCTCTTCCCGCCCACTCTCCGCCCATTGACCCCTTATCTCCGCCCCTGGGGTGCCTTACTCCGCCCTCTGGGGAGCCTCACTCCACCCTCTGTGCGCCTTAATGCCGGCGGAGACGCTATCGTGCGATACGTGACATTCTCGCACGGTAATGCGCCATTATCGTGCGATAACGTCGCTGCTTGGACATTAGCGCAGTTTAGTAAACATACCCCAAAGTGTATAATGATTCATTTGTTTGCTTTTCTGATGTTGTGTTTTTGAAAGGAAAACTTTTTCTTGTAAAAGATTTAAAAAGCCTGGCTGAAACTTGATAATTAGTTGTTGTGTTCTCTAATGCTGATTTTCTTCCTTAGTATGTTAGAGCTGTATTTCGTCAGACTTGTAAGTTGATATTTGAAATGTCTGTGTTCTTATCTTTGTTAGTCTGTAATGTGTAAAGACAGATTTATCTTGTTTTGTTTCACTCTTGGGTCTTAGGTAAGGTAATTTCAATTGTTTTTTTTGTTTTGAGTTATGTGTTTTGGTTTCTAGAGAGGTGCTCCTTCTTTCTTCTCAGCTGAGAATATCAATGCCATCCTGGCCCTCCAAGGCAACTCTCACTGCATCTGTGCAGATTGAACCACAACCCTTCCATTCTTATTTGCATCTCTCTCTTTCCTCCCTTTGCTCTCATTTTCTCACATGAGAACAGAAGAACTAAGAAATGCCATGCTGGGTAAAACCAAGGTCCATCAAACCCAGTATCATGTTTCCATCAGTGGCCAAACCAGGTCACACGTAACTGGAAGTTTCCCAAAAAGACACACAGGTTCCACAATGCTTGTATTTGGGAAAGCAGTGGATTTCCCGGGTCCTCTTTAATAATGGTTTATGGACCTTTCCTCCAGGAACTTGGCCAAACCTTTTTTAAACCCAGCTACACTAAAAGCTTTTACTACATCTTCCAGTATCTAATTCCAGAGTTTGATTATGTGTTGAGTGAAAAAGTATTTTCTCTTATTAGTTTTAAATGTATTACACTGTAACTTCATTGCATGTCCTCTAGTCTTTCTACATTTTGTTGCCATAAACAATTGATCCATGTTTACCCGTTCCACTCCGTTCATTAATTTATAGACCTCTATCATAAGAGGGAGGAGAAAGGCACCCCAGAGGGTGGAGTAAGGCTCCCCAGAGGCGGAGAGAAGGGGTCAGTGGGCGGAAGAGTGGATCCATGCACACTAACGCCATGAAATAAAGCTCTGAAAATTAGCACCAGTGAAAACCTCGCGCTAGGCACATTTACAGGAAAGAGAAACCATTTCAGTCAGCAATGTACAGCAAAGGCAGGGAAACCCAGAAAAGTGATAGTAGTGATACATGTGCAGGAACCAAAAAGGCAAATAAACATAAAATGACCTGAAGCACATTTGAAATCCCAATAACCAAGCTGGTCAATAGTGATATTAATGATAAACATAAAGCAACACTATAGACAAAGCGTAAAAAGGAATATATCATGTTTGGAAGGGTCTATGCTCTGTCCCCCTACAAAGTGAATGATCCAACATTGAAATAGAGGTGATCAGGATTGTTGTCGTTTATATTGGGCAGGTTTGTTATGACGTGCACATGTGCAGCAATAGCAGAGTGGGCACATAGGAAATGGCAACTGTACTGATGCTGTAAATGGGATACAGGGGGCTGCAGGTGGCACATGATGTGGTCCAGCTGGGGCATAGTGCAGATTAGGCAGATGCCTAGGTGGCACATAGGAATGCTGAAACTGTAAAGCAGCAAGACAGCAACTGACGAGGGTCCAACATGGGCATGAGTGTGTGTTCCACAGTGTCACAGGGGATATTACCCAGCAGGTACCACCAAGGGCACATAACATTGGCAGGCGGTGCCAGGGGGAAGTGCGCATGTCCATGTAGGCACCCCTACCCAAAACCCACACCACAGGCACACTGGATGGCCTAGGACTGCGCACCACCAGCACCACCGGCATAAGGACATGTCAGTATGGTGGCGGAGGGGTGCTGGTGGCGGAGGGGGCAGTGGCATCTGCCCACACCAGACCACGGCCAAGCCCCATTTAGGTGGGTGCCATGCACTGCAACAGACAAGGTCTGCCTGATGAACAGTCATGGTATCCCCAGGGAATGACCTGCCCCTGTGGCAACAGTTTGGTGCAGTACACACAGCCAGTGTGTTCAGGGGCAAAAGGTTACAGGTTCAAGTCCCAGCTGTGGCTCCTACCAACCTTGTCCCCATATTTTACCAAGTACTAAACCATGGTAATAAAGATGGAACCTTTATTGCAGATAGAATAAACATGCCTGAAACGCCTATATTTTACCCTACAGAGCACAGACACCGTAAAAATGTGCAATCCCTAGAGCAGAGCTTCCCAACTCCAGTCCTGGAGGGCCAAACACCATTCAGGTTTCATGCTGTCCCTAATAAATATGCCTGTGCTGCATTTGTATGCACCGCCCCCATTGTATGCAAATGTACCTCATGCATATCCATTAGGGACAGCATGTAAACCTGAACAGTGTTTGGCCCAGCAGGACTGGAGTTGGAAGCCTCTGCCTAGAGCAGTGGCCAACAGATGCACACACACACACACACCCACAGGCTCCACTATCCAAAGCCTCATGGAGATTCAGGCTGTTGGGCCCTGCGCGGAGCAGCATCTCCCAATACTGGCACCTGCATACCTTAGCAATGCCGTCCTAAACTTGGGAACACGTTCCACATATATCAAAAGGTTGCTATGATTAATGTCAGCTAACAAATCCTAAGTTAAACCCGATTTGTTGATAGAGATTCATCATAACAACCTTTCTGATATCTGTGGAGTGTGTTTCAGTTATTGTTTCTGACAGTGTTTACCACCCCGGGGAGTGACCCCAACAGTATTGAGTACCATAGCAATGCCCACACTGTGCCCAGGACTGGTGAGGCGGCCAGGGCTGCCACAAACCTCCATATTTGCACAATGCTGGCATAGGTGTGGGAGTGTGTGTATGTCTATCCAGTGTGTTGTGGCTGCCCACAGTGCTTGCACTGTTTCCAGTGTCAGCCTGCCAATGCACATAATGAGGAGCAAGGTACTGTGGGTATGGCCCGGACAAGGTGGCCTGGGCAGGATGCATCTGCACAGGGTATAGGGCAATGGCTGGGATATTGTAGTGCCTGACCACCACCTGCATGGACAGGGTGGCCACAGCATGTCATGCTGGGAGGTCACTCTCACTCTGACTGAGCAGTGACCATGGCATGGCTAGGTTCCCCCATAGTGCTATGCAGTATTGCTCTCAAGTGATATTTATGGGTTTTCTTTTTGGAGCCCAATCACTGACATACCTGCTTGGTGTGTGTGCTTGCATCTCATTTTTGGGTGTACATAGCTCCTCCAGGAACATGCACTATGTACTAGCTAGCAGACTGTCTGAAGTTAGTATGTGTATGGTTGGAACACCTTGCAGGGTGCAGTGGGTAGAGACTGACTGTGTCTTCTGCTGGTGAATGTCAGATGCTGGTGGGGGGCAGCTGAGCTTCTCCAGTGTTCTGCCTGTCTACCATTGACTTATGTGATGTGTACAGATCTGCATCGACTGCACTGTAGGGTGTCTGTTCCCCAGCAGCACTGGGGTTGATGGTCCTCTCTACTGCCACCATTGCAGAGATGTACAATGTGGATTTGTTGGTGGAAGATCCTGTCCCCCCACTCTGAGCCACAGAGAGCGGGTTGGGTGGTTCTACATAATCTGCTTTTGGGTCCAAACACCCCCTTTCACCTATAATATGTGACCATGGCACCCACACAGGATACGCACTATTCTGGGTGCATCATAGTCCACAAGAGCTAGATGTGACTGGGAAATACAGAAGGACACAGGTATATCCTAGGTGTGTCTGCAAAGACTACCTATCACACACTGGCACTGATGGGGACCTACAGCACAGCCTATCTCAGCCAAGCCAGGTGCTGCGGACATGGTGCTCGGTGCACCACCTCACTCTCAGGGTTAGCACAGGACCCGTACAATGTGACGGTCTGTAGCTACTTTGTGCCAGTAACACACACGGTCGGTTCCCACTACCAGGCCTAGGTGCTGTGGGGGTACATACCCCATTATGTGATCAGATGCAGACTGCTGATCTGCATGTGCAGTGCATCATGGGTATGGGTGGGTTTACCCTATCCTGGTAACCACAGCAGACAGTTTGTGTGGTGACCTGCAGTCTTTCTGTAGCCAGCCATTAGTGGTAGCAGCTATAGCGATATAGGGGTATGTTTACTAAACTGCGGTAATGCCATTCGCGTTAGGATCTGCGATAGAGGCAGAAATCCCAAATAAGGACATGTTACAAGGCACCATAAATTAACGAGCGTTAGAGGGCGCCACGGCACGTTACCGCGCGTTAATCTTAAGAAGGCGCACAGACATACAAACAGAGAAACAGAGCTGTAGCATGTCAGACGGCTGCCTGGGTGAGAATCTTCACAGTCTTGGCAAGTGCATATATCTATATGATTTGCAAGGGATTGTGGGCAATGCAGTTCATTCACACCAGACACAGCTGCTCACAATAATTAGTTGTGCTTTTGGGTAAAGCTAATAAGATATTTATTTATGGGGTTATTTCTCCCAACACAGATATGCTTGGTAGCACATAAATCAGGTTACTTGCTTTCAGTGTTAAACTTGGAAAAAACAAAATAAGGAAAACAACATTTGAACTTGTCAGGCAATCAAAGCAAAAGAAATAAGACCTGGTTGATAACAAACTGGTCTTTTCTGTAGGCTTAGCTTATTTCCCTGCTGTCTTTCAAGGTTATAGCTAGGGCATAGATCAGTGTTCATACCTGAGCTTCCATTGCTGTTAGAGTTCCTCTCTATATAGCCTGGCCAGTAGGTAGTCCAGTTCTTATGTCCAGCCTTCCAATCCAGATCCCTGGACACTGGATCTCTCTTCACATACCTTCTGGCACGGGTCTTAGGGTCCCTTCCACGTGCAGCCGTCTCTCTCACAGGTACCGTCTGGAGATTCCTAGCTCTGCAGCACCATTCCTCTGGCTTTCCCCAGTCCAATGGTGTATGCTGGCCCTTGGAATGCCTCCCAGTATACGTACTGCTCTGGACTCTTCTAGACCTCTCAAAGGCTTTTCTCCTCTTCTTCCAAAGGGTTTCTTTCCCTCTCTGTCTGTCCGGTTTGGCTTCTGCTTCTGATGATCCTCCTGATGATGAAGATGATCAAGCTCAAGCTGATTCTCAGGATGATGAGGATGATTCTCTGTAGAATAAACTCTACCTTTATTCTGCTTAGATGAGTGCTCCTCCCTAACACAGCGCAGCTGTGCTGAATCAGGCCCTGCCCTTTGAGATGAGTGCTTAGGGATTACCTCATAGCCCTCCTGATTAAACACACGTTTTCCCACTTCAGCTCCTCTAATGGCTGTTGGAAACCTGGTGCATTCTGGGACTCGTAGTCTTTTATGGGAAAATTCTGTTTTCTTATTTCTACCAGAACTGACAGGTTGCTTGTTCAGAGTCACTTCACCTTTCCTATAGCTCCTTCCTGAGCTATGATAAGCTTCCTTATCACATACCCCCCTGCTTAAGTTATTACGGACTGGTTTAACTGGTGAAACCTCTTCCCTACAGTCCGTAATACGGGAAAGGGCATCTGCATTCTTGTGTAACTTCCCAGCACGATGTTCAACTTGAAAATCAAATGCCTGTAAGGCCATGTACCAGCGTGTCAACCTGGCATTGTGGTTCTTCATTTGCTGCAACCACTTAAGTGGGGCATGGTCCATGACCAACTGGAACTTTCTCCCTGTAAGGTAAAACCTTAACGCCTCCACTGACCACTTGATAGCTAAACATTCTTTTTCTATTGTGGAATACTTTTGTTCAGCCGGTGACAACTTCCTGCTCAGGTACATCACAGGATGCTCCTCCCCTTCATGACACTGGGATAGAACCGCTCCTAGCCCTACATCCGATGCATCGGTTTGAACCAGAAAGGGTTTCTTGAAGTCCACCCCTTTCAGTACCGGTCCTGTACACAATTTTCCTTTTAGGACTGAAAAAGCTTTTTCAGCTTCAGGTGTCCACTTTAGCTGGTTTGGACAATTCTTCCGCAGCATATCCGTGAAAATTGCACTTTTCTCTGCAAATTGCGGTATAAATCTGCGGTAGTATCCAATAAGTCCTAAGAAACTTCTTAGTTGTTTCTTTGTTGTTGGCGGAGGAAAATTCCTGATGCTATCTACTTTACTCATTAGAGGTTTAATTTTTCCTCTTCCCACTAAGTGGCCCAGGTATTTTACCTCCCTATTTGCAAAGGCACACTTCTTCGGGTTTAAAGTGATTCCCGCTTGCTTCATGGAGCACAAGACTGCCCTGATCCTCTTTAGATGCTCCACCCAGGTGTTACTATGGATTATGACATCATCCATATATGCAAAAGCATAATTTTGGTGGGGTCGAAGTACCTGATCCACTAACCTTTGGCAGGTAGCCGCTGCTCCATGCAGTCCGAAAGGCATCCTCTTGAACTGGAAAAGGCCAACGGGGGTGATGAACGCAGTCTTCGGCTTCGACTCCCTGGTTAGAGGAATTTGCCAATATCCTTTTGTCATATCAAGGGTGGTTAAGTATTGAGCCTGTCCCAGCTGGTCCAACAGCTCTTCAATTCTTGGCATTGGATATGCATCAAAAACTGATATGGTGTTTACCTGCCGTAAGTCAATACAAAATTTTAAAGATCCTCAGGCTTCGGCACCAGGACTATGGGGCTATTCCAGGGACTCTTTGACTCCTCTATTACTCCCATGTCCAACATCTCCTGGACTTGTGCCACTACTTCCTGTCTCTTGGCTTCAGGCAAGCGGTATGGCCTTTGACAAACTAATTTCCCAGGTGGAGTTATTATTTCATGGGCAACCAAATGCGTCTCCCCAGGTATGGGTGTCAACACATCTGGGAATTCTTTAAGCAATTTCTTAATTTCTTCCTGTTGTACCACTGTCAGGTCCTCACCTATTTGGGGCTCTGATTTTTCTTTACAATCAGATACCTGGGGTCCCAAATCTTCCTCTTCATTCACCTCCCTCTCTCGGGCACAGGTGGCAGCTAGGCTTTTAACCCCTTTGACGTCAGTAGAACCAAAGCCTTTGGTTCCACGCTCAGAATTTTCCAGGGATGTGACCTCCTCCACAGGTGGAAAACCCAGCCTCTCACAGATCAATTGGGCAATTCTGTCTCCTGTCTTCACGTGATAATCATTCTGTCCAAAATTAAATAACAGAACTTTTATATTGCCCCTGTAATCAGGATCAATTACTTCTGCACCCACATCGATGAAATATTTAAGGGCTAATCCGGACCTTGGGGCTACTCTCCCATAGCATCCAATAGGTATTTCCACTTGGAGACAGGTGTCCACCAGGGCTCTCCCTTGGCTAGGTACAGTCACATTTTCTATGCTGCACAGGTCAAACCCAGCAGCTTGAGGGGTTGCCTGCTTAGGAGCTTGGGCCTTCTCTGTGACCCTATGGTACTTTAGGATGAATGTCTGCTTTGGGGTAGCTTGGTCTTCTGGACGCTTAACCATCTTTTTAGCTGGGGTCTGAGGACTTCCAAATAAAGGCCCGGGAGCTATTACCATTAAACCTTCTCCCTCCTTCTTTCCTAGTCCTTCCACTAGAGCCTGCCCAAATCTTGGCCAGTCTCTTCCTAGAACCAAATCAAAGGGTAGCCTAGGCACCACTGCTAACAGGACTTCCTCTTGTTTCCCCAGGCACTTAACCTTTAGCCTATAGGTGGGATATGATGTTGCAGCACCATGAATGCATCTGATGTGAACTTGGCTTTCAGGGGTTCTAGGCACAAATCCTACTTGGGCCTCTATCCTCTTCCAAAGCCTTTTTGACATTATACTCTGGTCTGCCCCAGAGTCTAACAAAGCATTTGTGGTAATTCCTTGCACATCAACCATCAAAAGAAATCCTTCTTTGGGCTGTTTTAAATCCACACCCACTAAGCTAGTGTGTGTCTGATATCCCTTTTCTAAATGTCCCCATTTTCCACATTTGAAACATTTCTTTCTATTCCACTGTGTCACCTGGTGTGATACATTACATTCATTTTCAGAAACATTTTTAATTATTTTCTTTTCTGATACAGAGATGTGCCTCAGCACCAATCTTCAGAGGGCCACTCATTCTATGGCAAGCCTGCGTGGCTTCCAAGAATCTCTCTGCTAGCATGGTTGCCTCTCCAAGATTTTGGCAATTTTGCTGTATAAGGAAAGTGTGCAAATCTTTAGGGACCGCAGACATAAATTGTTCAAGCATTATAATGTCTAATAACATTTCTACCGTCTTTTGCTCAGGCTCCAACCATTTTACAGCTAAACCTCTGATTCTCTGACTCAGAGCCCTGGGTGTTTCACCCACTCTCAATGTAGTAGCTCTAAACATTCGCCTATACTCTGAAATAGACAACCCTAGGCGATCTCTAATAGCAGCCTTTACATCCTTATAATTCAAAGCCTGGGCTGCTGGCATTGCTCTGTAAGCTGCAAGCGCCTCTCCAATTAATGAGGCTGCCAGCCTTACTGCCCACTGGGTCTCTGGCCATGCTAATGCTTGTGCCACTCTTTCAAAAGACTAGAAAATCATCAACATTATCCTCTGGAGTTAATTTCCCAAAACTAAATGCCCCAATTCCTTGATTGAGTCCCACACTGTCCATATGTGGTGTACCAGTATTTACTGCTGGTCTTGCATCTGTTCCACTTTGGTTCTGCAGTTGAACTAGGGCTTTTACCAGATCAAGCACTGGACTCTGCTGTTCCATTAAGGCTTTCATAGCAGTGCCCTGAGCCTGCTGTGCTAGCTCCTGTTGCCTGCTAAACTGGGCTGCCATCCAATCAGCTAGTTCCCTTGGATCCATCTTGATCCCTGCAAGAAACAAAGAAAGAAAAACAAAGTGCACCACCTTCCAAACAGGTGTGTTTTCTCTTCTACTTTTTTTTTTTCCAATTACCCCTGTGCCTTACTCCCATCCACCACTAGACATGCCCAGGTACTTATTACCTTGTGTCAGTGATGAAACCAGCTCTGCACAGGGTCTTTTCCTCCTAGGACAGCTGCCTGGAACATCCACTTCTCCTCCAAAGTGCAGTTGAGGGAAAATCTTTTTTTCCAGCTTTAAACTTGAACTTTAGTTGTAATCCTCAGCAAGTAAATCCCCTTTGTGCAAAAGCAATCCGAAAAACTACGCCATTTGTCAGACGGCTGCCTGGGTGAGAATCTTCACAGTCTTGGCAAGTGCATATATCTATATGATTTGCAAGGGATTGTGGGCAATGCAGTTCATTCACACCAGACACAGCTGCTCACAATAATTAGTTGTGCTTTTGGGTAAAGCTAATAAGATATTTATTTATGGGGTTATTTCTCCCAACACAGATATGCTTGGTAGCACATAAATCAGGTTACTTGCTTTCAGTGTTAAACTTGGAAAAACAAAATAAGGAAAACAACATTTGAACTTGTCAGGCAATCAAAGCAAAAGAAATAAGACCTGGTTGATAACAAACTGGTCTTTTCTGTAGGCTTAGCTTGTTTCCCTGCTGTCTTTCAAGGTTATAGCTAGGGCATAGATCAGTGTTCATACCTCAGCTTCCATTGCTGTTAGAGTTCCTCTCTATATAGCCTGGCCAGTAGGTAGTCCAGTTCTTATGTCCAGCCTTCCAATCCAGATCCCTGGACACTGGATCTCTCTTCACATACCTTCTGGCACGGGTCTTAGGGTCCCTTCCACGTGCAGCCGTCTCTCTCACAGGTACCGTCTGGAGATTCCTAGCTCTGCAGCACCATTCCTCTGGCTTTCCCCAGTCCAATGGTGTATGCTGGCCCTTGGAATGCCTCCCAGTATACATACTGCTCTGGACTCTTCTAGACCTCTCAAAGGCTTTTCTCCTCTTTCTTCCAAAGGGTTTCTTTCCCTCTCTGTCCGTCCGGTTTGGCTTCTGCTTCTGATGATCCTCCTGATGATGAAGATGATCAAGCTCAAGCTGATTCTCAGGATGATGAGGATGATTCTCTGTAGAATAAACTCTACCTTTATTCTGCTTAGATGAGTGCTCCTCCCTAACACAGCGCAGCTGTGCTGAATCAGGCCCTGCCCTTTGAGATGAGTGCTTAGGGATTACCTCATAGCCCTCCTGATTGAACACACGTTTCCCCACTTCAGCTCCTCTAATGGCTGTTGGAAACCTGGTGCATTCTGGGACTGGTAGTCTTTTATGGGAAAATTCTGTTTTCTTATTTCTACCAGAACTGACAGGTTGCTTGTTCAGAGTCACTTCACCTTTCCTATAGCTCCTTCCTGAGCTATGATAAGCTTCCTTATCACAAGCACAATGGTTACTACATTGACTGATGGTACAAGGGTCATGGGTTTGATTCCCCAGTGTGCCTAATGAATAAGGCTGGCTGAGGCATTATGTTTAACCCTTTGAAGGCCTACTTTAAAATTGTAATCCAAATTCTGCAGCCGGGTTAATTATTGCATATTTCAGGAAAATTGTACCCGTCTTATTCAATATGTTCTAAAATTGATTTTCCTTCTGCTATGGTCTTGTATTATATACCATTTGATTGGAATATTTAGTCAGAATTTTGGATCCCGAGAGTTTTGGGCTTGGACTGGAAAGGGAAAGTATTGGGTTGTGAGGAATTTTAGTTTTACTTTAATTAGTGCTGCCAGCAAACACACCCTCACAGTGGCGTAACCTAAGGTGCCACATAAGGCACCCTAGAAGGCACTCCATAGGGCACATTATAAAGTGCGCTGTCTGCCAAGGCACCCTATAATGTCCCCTATAGGACACCTTATAAAGAGCTTCATAGGGCGCCGAGTAGCTACAGACCGTCACAGTGTGCGGGTCCTGTGCTCACCCTGAGGCTGAGGTGGGGTGCCCAGCACCATTTTCGCAGCACCTGGCTTTGCTGAGATAGGCTATGCTGCAGGTCCCCATCAGTGCCAATGTGTGATAGGTATTCCTTGCAAACACCCCTACGATATGCCTGTGTCCATCTGTATTTCACATCTAGCCCTTGTGGACTATGATGCACCCAGAAAAGTGCATACCCTGTGTGGGTGCCATGGTCACATGATTTAAGTGAAGGAGGGTGTTTGGACCCACAGGCAGATTACGTACCACCACCCAACCCACCCCACCCTCTGTGGCTCAGGGTGGGAGACAGGATCTCCCATCAACAGATCCACATTCTACCCCCCTGCAATAGTGGCAGTAGAGGGGACCATCACCCCAGTCCTGCTGGGGATCAGACACCCTACAGGGCAGCAATGCAGAGCTATACACATCCATAAAGCAATAGCAGACAGACAGTAGGCCTGGAAATGCACAGCTGCTCCCCACCACCAGCTGACATTCTCCAGCTGCTGCACCCTACAAGGTGTTCCAGCAAGACACATACTAGCTGCAGACAGTCTGCTAGCTAGTCCATAGTGCATGGTCCTGGAGGAGATGACACAAAAATTTGCAACAGAGTGGACTCCCCCGAGGGAGTGGATAACATGAGGAAAGATCTACAAAAGCTGGAAGACTGATCTAATGCTTGGCAACTACGATTTAATGTGAAAAAGTGCAGTGTCATGCACTTGGGTAGCAGAAATCCAAGGGAAAAGTACACAATAGGAGGTGAGAGGTTGGTATGCACGGTTCAGGAGAAAGACCTTGGTGTGATTATCTCTGATGATCTCAAGGTGGCAAAACAGTGCGACAAGGTGGTGGCAAAAGCCAGGAGGATGTTGGGCTGCATACAAAGAGGGATTACCAGCAGAAAGGAAGAGGTACTTATGCCACTGTACAAGTCACTGGTGAGGCCTCACTTGGAATACTGTGTTCAGTTTTGGAGACCATATCTTGCAAAAGATGTAAAAAGACTGGAAACTGTTCAGAGAAAGGCGACCAAAATGATTTGGAGCCTGCGTCAGAAGCCTTATGAGAAGAGACTTGAAGACCTAAATATGTACACTTTGGAGGAGAGGAGGGACAGGGGAGATATGATTCAGACCTTTAAATACTTAAAGAGAAATGATGAACAAACAAACCTCTTCCAAAGACGGGAAAGCTATAAAACTAGAGGGCATAACATGAGGCTGCAAGGTGGTAAATTGAAAGGCAATGTCAGGAAATATTTCTTCACTGAAAGGGTGGTGAATGCTTGGAATGCCCTCCCGATGGAAGTGGTGGGGGTAAACACGGTGATGGAATTCAAAACAGCATGGGACAAACACAGTGGATCCCTTTACAGCAACAGGATAAAAGCAAAATAAACGGTACCATCTAACTTCTGAACTATCTAGCATCTGAACAAATAAGGGTGTCCTACATGGAGTGGTGGGTTCACCCCTAAACAGAAACAAAAACATGGGGAGGGGTGGCCTGCACAGAGCGACAGGTGCACCTACTCTTGCCATCTTGCTGGGCTGACTAGATGGACCATGCTGGTCTTTATCTGCCCTCACTTACTATGTTACCCAGAACTGGGATATCAGCATACACACCAAGCAGATAAGTCAGCAATTGGGCCCTAAAAGAAAACTCATAAATATCACATGAAAAAAATACTATATAGCACTATGGGGGAACCTAGCCATGCCGTGGTCACTGCTCAGTCAGGGTGAGAGTGACCTCCCAGCAGGACATGTTGTGGCCACCCTGTCCGTGCAGGTGGTGGCCGGCCACTACAATGTCCGAGCCATTGCCCTATGCTATGTACAGATGGATCCAGGCCAGGCCATCCTATCCTGTCTATTCCCACAGTACCTTGCTCCTCATTATGCACATTGGCAGGCCAATACTGGCAACAGTGCTAGCAGTGTGGGCTGTGGAGGGTGTTTGCAGCCACCACACACTGGATAGACAGACACACACTCCCCACACCTATGCCAGCATTGTGCAACTATAGAGGTGTTTGGCAGCCCTGGCCACCACACCAGTCCTGGGCAGAGTGCAGGAATGGCTATGGTAAGCAATACTGTTGGGGTCACTCCCCAGGGTGGTAAACACTGTCAGACATCAGACCTCTAGCACACTCCACAGACATCAGAAAGGTTGCTATGGTGCAGCTCAATCAGCAAATTGTGCTTAACTTTGGAATTGCTATCTGCCAGTAATAATAGCAACCGTTTGATAGATGTTTACCGTATTCCCAGGTTTAGGGTGGCATTGCCAAGGTATGCAAGTGCTAGTATTGGGAGATGCACACAGGGCCCAACATCCTGCCGCTCCAGGAGGCATTGGATAATGGAGCCTGTGGGTGCGGGTGTGTCTGCCCCTGTTGGCCACTGCTTTAGGGCAGAGGTTCCCAACTCCAGTCCTGGTGGGCCAAACACTGTTCGGGTTTTCATGCTGTCCCTCATGAATATGCATGAGATACATCTGCATACCATGGGGGCGGTGCAAAGAAATGCAGCACAGGCATCTTTATTAGGGACATCATGGAACCTGGATGGTGTTTGGCCCTCCAGGACTGCATTTGGGAGACTCTGCTCTAGGTAATGCGCATGTTTATGGTGTCTGTGCTCTGTAGGGTAAAATGTAGGTGTTTTGGGCATGTTTGCGTCATCTGCAATAAAGGTTCTGTCTGTATTAGCACGTTTTAGTAGTGGGTAAAATATGGGGATTGGGTAGGCAGGCACCACAGCTGGGACTTGAACCTGTAACTTTCTGCTTCTGAATACACTAGTTTTGTGCACTGCACCACCGTGTTATCTTAGAGCCTGTGTATTCCCTGGTGATACCATGACTTCGTCAGACAGGGCCTGTCTGTTGCAGTGCATGGAACCCACCTACACAGGGCTAGGCCACGGTCTGCTCTGGGCAGCTGCCACTGCTCCCTCCACCACCAGTACCCCTCTGCCACCCTGCTGACATGCCCTTCTGCTGGTGGTGCTGGTGGAGCGCAGTCTCAGGCCATCCAGTGTGCGGGTAGGCGGCTGCCTATGGTGCGGGTTCTGGGGTAGGGGTGCCTGCATAGGTGTCCACGCTTCCCCCCAGCACCGCCTGCCACTGTTCTGTGCCCTTGGGGGTAGCTGCTGGGTACTATCTCCTGTGACACTGTGGGAAACAAAGTCGTGCCCATGTTGGGCCTTCAGCAGTTGCTGTCTGGCTGCTCTGCTGTTTCAGCATTCGTATGGGCCACCTAGGCATCATCCTAGGCCGCACTGTGGCCCAGCTGCACCACAGCATGTGCTGCCTGCAGCCCTCTGTGTCCCCTTTTCCGGCATCTGTCCAGTTGCCCGTTCCGACATGCCCACCCTGCTGTTGCGGGACATGTGCATGCCATGGGACACCTGTCCAATAACATGGGAAAGCCCTGATCAGCGCTATTTCACTGTGGGTACTGGTGGTGGAGGGGGCAGTGGCAGCTGCCCAAAGCAGACCATGGCCTAGCCCTGTGTAGGTGGGTGCCATGCATTGCAACAGACAGGCCCTGTCTGACGAACAGTCATGGTATCCCCAGGGACTGCACTATCTCTGTGGCAACACAATGGTGCAGTACACACAGCAAGTGTGTTCAAGAGCAGAAGGTCATAGGTTCAAGTCCCAGCTGTGTTTCCTGCCAACCCAGTCCCCATATTTTACCCACTACCAAAACGTGGTAATAAAGACGGAACCTTTATTGCAGATAACATAAACATGCCTTAAATGCCTATATTTTACCCTACAGAGCACAGACACCATAAACATGCACAATACCTAGAGCAGAGTTTCCCAAATGCAGTCCTGGAGGGCCAAACACCATTCAGGTGTCATGCTGTCTCTGATACATATGTCTGTGCTGTATTTCTATGCGCAGCCCCCACGGTATGCAGATATATTCATGCATATTCATTAGGGACAGCATGAAAACCCGAACAGTGTTTGG
Organism: Ichthyophis bannanicus; assembly: GCA_033557465.1. Classification (NCBI taxonomy): domain Eukaryota; kingdom Metazoa; phylum Chordata; class Amphibia; order Gymnophiona; family Ichthyophiidae; genus Ichthyophis; species Ichthyophis bannanicus. The sequence goes on from CM066031.1 coordinate 734,903,694, forward strand.
CCCACCAGGACTGGAGTTGTGAACCTCTGCCCTACAGCAGCGACCAACAGGGGCAGACACACCTACACCCACAGGCTCCAGTATCCAAAGCCTCCTGGAGAGGCAGGATGTTGGGCCCTGCGTGCATCTCCCAATACTAGCACTTACATACCCTAGCAATGCCACCCTAAACCTGGGAATACGGTACACATATATCAAGAGGTTGCTATGATTACTGGCAGATAGCAATTCCTAAGTTAAGCACAATCTGCTCATTGAGATGTATCATAGCAACCTCTCTGATGTCTGTCGAGTGTGTTTCAGGTCTGGTGTCTGACAGTGTTCACCACCCTGGGTATTGACCCCAACAGTATTGTGTACTATAGCCATGCCTGCACTGTGCCCAGGACTGGTGCTTTGGCCAGGGCTGCCAAGAGCCTCTATAGTTGCACAATGCTGGCATAGGTGTGGGAGTGTGTGTCTGTCTATCCAGTGTGTGGTGGCTGCCAACACCTTCCTCAGCCCACACTGCTTGCACTGTTGCCAGTGTAAGCTTGCCAATGTGCATAATGAGGAGCAAGGTACTGTGGGTATAGCCTGGACAGGGTGGCCTGGCCTGGCTGCATCTGCACATGTGTATTTACAAGGACTACCTATCACACACGACACTGATGAGGACCTGCAGCACAGCCTATTTCAGCCATACTATGTGCTGCGGACCTGGTGCTGGGCCCCCCCACTTCACCCTCAGGGTGAGCACAGGAACCGCATGCTGTCACTGTTTGTAGCTACTCTGTGGCAGTAACACACATGGTCAGCTCCCCCTACCAGGCCGGGGTGCTATAATGGCACATACCCCATCTTGTGATCAGACATAGGCTGCTGATCTGCATGTGCAGTGCATCATGGGTATGGGTGGGTCTACTCTATCCTGATAACCACAGCAGACAGCTTGTGTGGTCACATGTAGTCTTTCTGTAGCCAGTCAGCTGTGTGTTAGACACTATAGAGCTGTAGCCCACTGGTTACGTTGATGTCTGTGGAAGCAGAGTTCATGGGTTCAATTCCTTGTTGTTCCCTCCGGTCCAGGGCAGATATTTTGCTTGCCTGTGACAGTCATATCTTTGCAGATCTGTGCTGCCAGCCACAGATCCCTCTCCACAGCTATCAAAACTCCTTAAAATATGTTACAAGGCTCCTAATTAGGCACAGTACTGTGCTGCCAGCCACAGTACCATCTCCACAGCTATCAACGCTCCTTAAAATACGTTACAAGGCTCCTAATTAGGCACAGTACAAGGCGCCTTATACGGCGCGTTATAAGGTGCTTTATAAGGCACGTAAGGCACTTAAGGCACGTAGGCACGTGCCTTCTACAGTGCCTTATAATGCGCCTTTTAACGCGCCTTCTAACACGCCTTATCTGACACACAGCTTTACTGCTGCCCCGCCCACTCCTTTATATGGGCATCTCTACCTTTACTGCGGAATGACATTACCGCAGTTTAGTAATCATGCCTCTTAGTGTCCTTTTTGCCCCTCTATCATCTAATGGTCCAACTGACTCACAGGTTTTTTGCTACAAATGTATTTGAAAATGTTTTTCTTATGCATTTTTGCTTCAATGTCAAGCTTTTGTTCAAATTCTCTCTTTGCCTGCCTTATCAATACCTTGCATCTAACTTGCCAGTGCTTATGTTATTTCCAGTTTTCATCATTTGGGTCCTTTTTCCATTTCCTGAAAAATGTCTTTTTTGGCTACAACAGCCTCTGGCCTCACCTTTAAACGATGCTGGCAGTTTTTTGGACTTCCTTCCGTTTTTCTTAAAGCGTGGAATACAGCTAGTTTGGGCTTCTAAGATACTATTTTTAAACAACAGCCATGTTTGATGTAAATCTTTAACCTTTGCAGCTGCTCCTTTTATTTTTTTCTTAACTGTTTTCCTCATTTTGTCATAATCTCCTTTTTGAAAGTTAAAAGGCAATACTGTGGATTTCCTTGCTGTCCTTCCTCCACTTATGAAATCAAATGCTATCACACTATGAACACTATTGCCAAGTGACCCCAACACCCTTATCTCTTGCACCAGATCTTGTGTTCCACTAAGGACTAGGCCCAAATTGGCTTCCTCTCTTATCGGTTCATGAACCAGCTGCTCCAAGAAGCAGTCATTTATTTCATCTAGAAACTTCATCTCCCTAGCATGTCCTGCCATGACACTGACCTAGTTGATACCATGGTGATTGAAATCACCTATTATTATTACTGTGTTGTAACTTTTGTTAGCTTCCTGATTTCCTTGAGCATTTCATCTTCCATTTGTTCAATATGGCCTGGCAGTCGGTAGCACACCTCCACTGCCATCGCCTTCTCTTTTTTACATGGAATTTCAGTCCATAGAGATTCTACAGTGAATTTTGTTTCCTGCAAAACTTTAATTCTGTATGACTCAGTGCAACCTCTCCATCAAATTGATCTACTCTATCATTGCGATATAATTTCTGCACAGGTATCACAGTGTCCCTTTGGATGTCCTTCTTCCACTAGGTCTCTGAGATATCAATCATATCTAACCTCTCATTTAGTGCCATATATTCTAACTCTCCCATCTTACTTTTTAGACTTTTAGCATTTGCATACAAGCTTTTTAGAGGTTGTATTTTAAGAACATAAAATATGCCATATTGGGTCAGATCAAGGTCCATCAAGCCCAGTATCCTGTTTCCAGCAGTGGTTAATCTAGGTCACAAGTACCTAGCAGTTTCCTCAAAAGACACAGGTTCCACAATGCTTGTATTGGAGCAAGAAGTGGATTTCCTGGGTCCCCTTTAATAATGCTTTATGGACCTTTCCTCCAGGAACTTGTCCAAACCTTTTTAAAACCCGGCTACACTAACAGTTTTTACTACATCCTCCGATAACGAATTCCAGAAGCTGATTACACGTTGAGTGAAAAAATATTTTCTCTTATTAGTCTTAAATAGGTTACACTGCAGCTTTATTGCATGTCTCCTAGTCTTTCTATATTTTGATGGTGTAAATAACCGATCTACGTTTAACCGTTCCACTCCATTCATTAATTTATAGACCTCTATCATATTTCCCCTAATCTGGTTATCAGTAGGCAGAGGTAATTTTGAGGCATATGGGCATTTGGATTACTTTTGTTTTTATTGGAACTTCTCTGTTGATAAGCCATAAATGGAAATTACACTTACCTGGTAACTGTTGTTCCTTGAGGAACTCCAGTTCAGTCCTCCACCTCTGGGTTGTGTACCTCCTCCTGCAGCTTGGAGAATGGGCATGTCAAAATTGTGACATTACTGGATGTAGTCTGCTGGTCTCTCCCATCAGCCCCAGTGAACTATTGACAAAGCACACTCAAAGGAGCAACAAATAAGTAGCTATCATATTAATTTTAACGTTAATAATAACTAACTATATGAAAAGTAAATTTCCCTCTCGAAAGAAAGAACGTTTTCTTGTACCTTTTCCTTCTGCCTTATTCAGAACCATAGACAAGAAAGAAAAGAAAGAAATAGAAAGAATCTAAGCGAACAGGATCCCATTAGGAACTATATGTACCTGTAGATTTACACTTCTCCCAACTGAACCTCCACTGCCAACAACACCACCCCAGGCGGGAATGAGGACTGAACTGGAGTTCCTCAAGGAACAACAATTACCAGGTAAGTGTAATTTCCATTTCCTTATTGTTACTCCAGTTCAGTCCTCAACCTCTGGGATGTAACAGAGCAGTAATCATTGGGAGGGACCTTTCCAGCTGGCTCGCAACACCGCCGACCCGAAACAGGCATCATTCGCCGCCAGAACATCCAGGCGGTAGTGCTTACTGAAAGTATGAAGAGACGACCAGGTGGCCGCTCTACAGATTTTCCCTGGAGGAAACAAACTGTGCTCCACCCAGGAAGTTGCTTGAGCTCTGGTAGAGTGAGCTCGTAAGCCCGTTGGAACTGAACGACCTTGCACCAGATATGCTGATGCAATCTCCTTTCTAATCCATCTAGAAATGGATGCCTTTGCCGCCGCTTCCCCTTTGCGGGGACCTCCGAACAACACGAAAAGACAGTCTGATTTGCGAAAAGGTTCTGACACTTTCAAATACCATCGCAACACTCGTTTTATGTCCAACCAGCACAAGCTACAGTCCGATGCATTTCCCTCCATTGAACCAAGAACCGGAAGGGAAACCATTTGATTTAGGTGAAACGGGGAAACCACCTTTGGCAAAAAGGATGGCACTGGTCGTAACACCACCTTTTCTCTGGAAAAAGACAAAAATGGCTCTCGACATGACAATGCCTGTAACTCCGAAATTCGCCGCGCCAAACAGATGGCTACTAAAAACAATGTTTTTAAAGTTAGATCCTTTACCGACGCTTGGTGTAATGGCTCAAAAGGTTCTTTAACTAACGCCCCTAAAACCAAATTGAGATCCCACGGTGGCACTTCAATTCTACGAGAAGGCCGTAGCCTGGTCACTGCTTTAAGAAACCGCAACACATCTGCATGTGACCCTAGAGCCACTCCCTGCACCTTGCCTCTATAGCAAGCAAGAGCTGCTAATCGAACTCTCAAGGAACTGCCAAGCCTTTATCAAATCCATCTTGCAGGAAACTTAAAACCAAGGGGACGGACACTGTAGCTGCACAAACCTGTCGCCTTGAGCACCAATCCTCAAAAATACGCCATACTCGAACATATGCCAGAGACGTCTACTTTTTCCTCGCTCGAAGTAACGTTGCGATTACCGCTCCAGAGTATCCTTTTTTCTTTAACCTTGCCCTTTCAATGGTCAAACCGTAAGTGAGACCTGATTCACCTGAGGTATTCGAAGTGGCCCTTGGAGTAACAGATCCTCCGAGACCAGTAATCTCTAAGGCTCCCCGTCGAGAAGCCGAATGAGATTGGCGTACCACGGTCGTCTTGGCCAGTCCGGAGCCACCAGCAGCACCTGCCCAAAAAGAATACTGCTGTCCTTTGTCTTCCTCTGCAAATGCACTGAGCTTCTACGGGGCTGCAGACCGCGTGGTCCCGCTCAACTTAGTCGCGAGCGGAGAGTCGCCGGCCGAGCTTCCCGTCACTGTGCCGGTGTGCTGAGGAGGATCGCGGCGGTCAGACTTGCCGGAGGATCTCCGTTCCTGCTGCAGAGCTCTCCTCCGTACTGTCCAGGAGGAGAGATCTTAAAAGAAATGGACCCGACAGGTACAAGCTACTGAAAGACGCATGGAGTAACCGGCACAAGAACTATCTTCCTTTTTTTTTTTTTAAGGGACAGTAATCAATTAATCAAATTAATAAAATTTAAAGGTAAAGAACAAAATTTAAAGGACAAAATTTAAAGAATAGGTAACCTATGCTAAGGCTACACTAACAGCTCCTTATCTGTTCCTCAAGTGAGCCCAGCACCTAGGCTCACTACATCCTCCTGCTGCATGGAGACTGGACACACTGGGGCTGATGGGAGAGACCAGAAGACTACATCCACTGATGTCATGATTTTGACATGCCCAGTCTCCAAGCTGCAGGAGGAGGTACACAACCCAGAGGTGGAGGACTGAACTGGAGTAACGATAAGGAACTTCATTTTTTTTGTTAGTTTCCTTCAAGGATACATAATTACGAACCATTTGCTCTTGGGCGACTGTCGGCTTTCCCCTATTATCTAGTTTAAAGGTATTCTGTCTCCTTTTTAAAGGTTAATGCCAGCATCCTAGTTACATCCTGGTTAAGGTGGAGCCCATCCCTTTGGAAAAGCCCCTCCTTCCCTCAGAATGTTGCCCACTTCCTAACAAACTCTTTTCCTTGTACCATTGTCTCATCCACGCATTGAGACTCTGAAGCTCTGCCTGCCTTTTGGGTTCTGCGCGTGGAATGGGAAGCATTTCTGAGAATGCTACCCTGGAAATTCTTGATTTCAACTTCCTACTTAAAATCCTAAATTTGGCCTCCAGAACCTCCCTAACACACTTTCCTATGTCATAGGTACCAATATGTACCAAGACAGCAGACTCCTCCCCAGCCCTATCTAAAACCTTGTCTAGGTGGTGTGTGAGGTCTGCTACCTTCACAACAGGCAGACATATTACCAGGTGATCCTGATTTCCATCAGCCACCCAGCTATCTACATGCCTAATAATCGAATCACCAACTATAATGGCTGAACTAACCCTTCCCTCATGGACACATGGTCCTGGAGAAACCTCCTTGGTTTTACATTACCTGGAGGACAGCTCCTAGCTACCGGATCATTTCCTGCCACACCAGGATGATGCTCTCCTGTCATGAAACCTCTCTCCCTCATGGCAACAGGGAGGTTGCCAGACTGGAGGTGGGACTTCAGTACTACGTCCCTGTAGGTCTTGTCTATATACCTCTCTGTTTTCCTTATGTCCTTCAAGTCTGATACTCTAGCCTCCAGAGATCAGACTTGTTCCCTGAGAGCAAAGAGCTCCTTGCACCTAGTGCACACGTAAGACCCCCTCACCAACTGGGAGAAAATCATACATGTAACACTCAATGTAAAAGACCAGAAAGCCCCCATCTCACTGCTGGACTGCTGTCTGCATCTTAGTTTTAAAGTTTTGTTTAGGTATTTAAGTTGTTTACTTACTTAGGTTTTCTGGGGATATTTATACTAATACAACTATACCTAATGGGGGTCATTGAGAACTGTGAATAGCAGGGGTGGACATCGGTTTGGATGTCCAACCCCTGCTATTCACAGAGAGTGAATTGCAAACACCAGGCTCCATGCATGTACATCGAGTTGTTTGGGGAGCTCTGAATGGGGGTGAGAGGGGGAGAGTCAGAGGAGGAGTGAGGGCAGGGCGGCCCTGTACATCCGGGGTTGCCTTCTTAGATGGGAGGCGGAATAAGTCCCCCTGATTTTGAAGGACAGCGCAGTGGGACCGGCACTGGTAAGGTGAGCGGTACAGGGGGAGCCCCACCACCTGATCCGAGCCTTGGCAGGCCCAATCTGTGGTTAGGCAGTGGGGAATGGGTGGCAGACCTTGCTTGCTGCCGATTAGGGCTCCTGCAAGGCATCCTGGTGCCATGGTGAAGGGGCGAGATGTACAGAGAACAGGCCGGACATGCAGTGGCTCGTAATCGAGGCACGTCCTGCACGTCCAGGCCCATTGCACCCAATTCTGATCTTGTGGGAACATATAGCTCCTGAGGGTTCAGAATCAGGTGCCAATCTGGCCCATTCAGATTTTGGATGTCCAGACGGGCTGGGTGTGCCCTGGCGGTAATCGGGTCCAATACATTTACTGGAATTTGTTCACCTCAAGATTAATTAATCTCAGGTCCTTAATGAATGTATTCCTGATGAAGATAACCAGTCGCAGCTAAAAGTGAATATTGGCACCTCCTTTCCTTTATAGGTTTAAGAGCCTATAAAGTTGTCACTTGCTTTTAATACCTATTTAAGACAACTTCACAAATCTTTTGCCTCTTAACTGGAAGGCCTCTTTGTAAAGGTCTCTAGAAACATGTTTATTTCTTTCTTCTCAGAGATTATTTATTCTACTTGTATCCTAAGCTATATTCTGATTTGATTTAAATAAAAAAGCTCTCTAGAAACAAATTTATTTCAGAGACTATTTACTCTATTTTTCTTTCTATGTTAAGCTACACTCTGATTTGATTTAAATGAAAAGCTCTCTGGTGGTACTCAGCAAAAACACTGAATTCTAAAATACACAGATTTATCAGCTTTAACCCAAATAATTCCCTTTTCCCCCAAAATTTAGAGTATATTCCAGAAGATAATATTTCAAGTTGTAGCAGTCCCTTTTGTTAGTACTTCAAGACTCATGTGCCCTGTGGGATGTTTGTTCTATCTCCAAAAAACTTGCCTACATTCATAACCACTTTCTTTCTAATACTCTGCATCTTTTTGCTCTAAATAAGACTTGTTTTTTCCCTGAAGACTCTGCTTTATTTCTACCCTTTGTCATGGAGGTTGACTTTTTTCCCATATACCTTGCCCCATCAGATGGGGTGGTGGTGTTGGGCTGCCGCTCATTTCTCATTCTTTTTCTTCCTTTGAATTCAACTCTATCCACTTATTCACTCCACTACCGCTTTGGTTAGCTGTCATTTATTAACCTTCTGACAAGTTCTCCTTTGCCCTTCTCACTGACTTTGACTCCTGGATTTCCTGCTTTCTTGAGCCATCTTCCCCTTCCCTCATTCTTGGGGACTAACATTTAGGCTGATTACCCTTCTGGATTCTTATGCCTTTAAATTCCTTAATTTAACCTCATCATGCAATCTCTAGCTATGTTCTACCACCCCCACTCATGAGCATGGCTCCTGCCTCAACCTTGTCTTTTTCTGTAACTGCTCACTCTCAGACTTTTCCACCTCAGTTCTTCCATTGCACCACGTTTAGGAATATTCAGGCTATTGAATCTTTCACTCTTTCCACAACCCTTTTATCTATTCTCATATCCATTATGTTATCTAAGTCTGTTGATGAGGCAGTCTATTCCTATACTTTCCTCTGCTTTGGACACTCTCGCTGCTCTCTTTCTATGTCCTATAAGCTATGGCTGACCTCCAGAATCTATCACCTACATTCCTGTAATCCATCTGCAGGGTGTCTTTGGCTAAAATCAGTTGCCCATAACATCATTCATTTCATATTCTTGCTAGCCTCCTTCCAGTCTGCTATTGCATTTGCCAAACAAGAGTACTATGTCCATTTGACAAATTCTCTTGTCTACAACCCTTACCATCTTTTTTCCTCACTTGACTCTCTTCTCAAAGTGATCCCACCTCCAACGTCTCATTAACATTTTGCCTACTTCAATGACAAGGTTCATATGATTCATCTTGAGTTTTCTATCGTGTCCAAAGGTTCAGAACTTTGGAGTAGCCTTTCTGCAGATCTTAAATTGGAAAAATGTTATTTAGCTTTTAATAAAGACATTTATTTATTATTTATTTATTACAATTTCTTATATACCGCACTATTGTCAGCGCGGTTTACATACAACAAAATGACCATAACAAACTGCTTGGCTTCACATAGAACAGGAGTAACAACTTGGATAACATGTTTATGCTTTACAGAGAACAGGAGTTACAACTTGGATAACACAGGGAATGCAAACTGAACTAATTACATATGTACAATGAGATCGAGTCTGATAATTTAGGGTGTACATGTGTACGATAGGGTTGATATGTTAACTTGAGGAGGTAAGGGAGAGGCAATTATGTAGGGGTTGGGTTAATCTGGTAGTACTGAGTAAATAAATGGAATTTGAGAGCCTTTCTGAATTGTGTTAAGTCAGTAATCGCACGGATGCCTGGTGGTAATGCGTTCCAACATTTTGGAACGCATTACCTGGTCGTTGAATCAATTTATCATAAGGAGCTAAGGAAAATCACGAGGTAAAGAATTTGATATATGTTCAGCAATTACTTGTAATCTGGGGTTAATGATGTATCATTATTGCAGTAACTTTGGATTTAGAATACCTTTTACTGTAATTATGTAGAATGGTATTTAGAATTAATTGCATTTTATTCATATAGATATATATTAAAACTATGTTGTTTTAAACTTGTATTTTAATTATGTTTCTATATTTAGCATTGTATGTATTCTTCAGAATATGAATTGTGGATTAAATTTTCTTTTTCTCCTGCAAAGATCTGAAGCCTTATTTTACACAGGGCATGTAGGATGAAAACAGAATAGACAATTTCGGATGCTGAATGCAGAATCTTTTATAAACGACATATAGGGCCAGATGAAACACATAATTATTTCCCTCTGCCTTCACTGGGAGAAACCTTTCTATAAGAATATATTTGTACAGAAAGAGCAGCATCATGCGATATCTTCTGTGCATAAGGGCTAGTGTTGACTTTCGCCACTTACACCTAAGGGACACACATAAAATGAAATGCTATTTATATGAAAAAGTCCTTATTTTATAGGACTTATACATATACAGAGATGTCTTAGGCAGTCGCTATTGTGTAAGTGTGCAGGTAAATCCTAACATAGAACCATGATGGCAGAAAACAGAACATGGCCTATCTAGTTTGCATTTCATATCAAATAGAATAGTCCCCTTTTTTCCTTAAGAGATCTTCTGTGTTTGTCCCATGCTTTTTTGAAGTCAGGTGGAGGCACATTCTGTAAAGTGTGTCCATGACTCTGTGCATCTACTGCGGGATCTGATTCATGTCTAAACCTGTACGTACAGACCGGGGCCCTATTCCGGTCGGCCTGCACGTACAGGTTTCTGCCCAGCTAACTCAGTTGGCACCATTCAGGCGCCACGATCCCCAGCCATCACCAACTTTGTTCTTTCCCCGCAGATTGACCCCCGATCTAGCCTCCCAATGCCAGGGTTGGGCTGCAGGGAATCTTCTGCACCCCTCCTACCTTTGTCACTCCCTGGGCCTGTAACCCCCTGACGTCTAGGGGAACTTATTTCAACTCAGAGGTGGAATAAGTCCCCCGTCTAGTTTGCCGGCCCCTGATGTACAGGGCCAACATCAGAATCAGCCCTGTATGCCCAGGGCCGCAGACCGCCCACTGCCTGCTCTAACTCCACCTCCATCTCACCCTCTCCCCACCCCGCCTAACCTCCCCGTACAAACTCCTTGTTAGTACAGGGAGACTTCTTGGAGATGGGAAGGGTAGAGGAATAGCGGGCATGGACGTCCCAACAGGACATCCATCCCCACTATTCATGTTACAGAATAGCCCCCATAGCATCCTCATTTCTACTGCCTCCACTGGGAGACTATTCCATGCATCTACCACTCTTTCCTTAAAGAAATATTTCCACATATTACTCCTGAGTCTATCCCCTTTCACCCTCATCCCATGTCTCCTCATAGCAGAGTTTGCTTTCAATCAAAAGAGGCTCTCCTCTTGTGCATTTATACAACAGAGGTATTTAAACATCTCTATCATATCTCCTCTATTCTGCCTTTCTTCTAACATATACATATTAAGATCTTTAAGTCTGTTCTCATATGATTTATAACGAAGATCACTAAACATTTTAGTAACCACCCTCTCTACCAACGCCATCCTGTTTACATTCTTTTGAAGGTGTAGTCTCCAGAATTGCACACAATACTCCAAATGAGGTCGCACAGAAACTTTTACAGGCATTATCATCTCCTTTTATCTGCTGCTTTTATTCCTCTACCTATGCACCCAATCATCCTTCTGGCTTTCGCCATCCCCTTTTCTACTTGTTTAGCTGCTTTAAGATCATCAGAAACAATCATGCCTGATCTCAGCTGCCAAATTCTTGACCATTATTCAAGCTTGGCTAAATCCCTCCTCATGTTATCTACTCCCTCCACGATGTCTACTCTATCGCAGATTTTGGTATCATCCACAAAGAGGCAAACCCTACCCGAAAGCCCTTCCACAATGTCACTAACAAAGATGTTAAAAAGGACCAAGGACAGATACCTGCGGCACACCATTGTAACTTCTTTCTCCGCAGAATGAGCTCCATTTAGCTGTACCATTTGTCGCGTCCCACGCAACCAATTTCTAACCCAGTCAGTCATTTTAGGGTACTTACCTAGGGTGCTTAGTATGTTTATAAGTCACCTGTGTGGAATGGTGTCAAAGGCTTTACTGAAATCTAAGTACAACACATATAGGGGTCTCCCTCGGTCCAACTCCCAGGTCACCTAGTCAAAGAAATCAAGATCTGCCTCTGGTGAACTCATACTACTTCGGATCCTGCAATCCACTGGACTCCAGAAACTTTACTATTCTCTCTTTTAGAAGTGTTTCCAATAATTTACTCACCACAGAGGTTAGACTAACCGGCCTATAGTTTTCAACCTCATCCTTGCTTCTGCTTTTGTGTAACGGGACCACATGTGCCTTTCTCCAGTCCTCTGGGACCACTCCTGACTCCAAAGAAGCATTGAAAAGGTCAGTCAGTGGATCTGCTAGAACATTCTCAAGTTCCTTCAGTATTCTTGGATGTATCTCATCTGGTCCCATCACTTTGTCTACTTTTAGTTTACCTAGTTCCTCACGAACACAGTCTTGTGAAAATCATTCAAGATCCCCATCACTTCTGTCCCTCTATGTGGGTGTTTTCTGAGATCCTGCTCCTGGCCCTTCATCTGTGAACACAGAACAGAAATATTAGTTAAGTAATTCCTCTTTATCCTCATCAGCTTCTACATATTCCTCCTCTTCAACCTTGAGTTTGACAATACCACTTTTGCTCTTCCTCCTCTCACTAACATATCTGGAAAATGTCTTATCCCCCCATTTTATTGCATTGGCTATTTCTTCTTCTGTTTGTATCTTTGCTTTCCTGACTACTTTGCTAGCTTCTTTTAAGTTTTTCCAAATATAGATGCCTATCTTCCTCTCTCTGTGATCTCTTGCATTTTATGAAGACCTCCCTCTTTTTCTTCATCTTTTCAGCTACTTCTTTTGAGAACCATAGTGGCCTCTTTTTCCTTTTACATTTATTTACCATTCTAACAAAAGGGTTTGTTGTCCTTAAAATATCCCATTTCAGTTTTGCCCACTGTTTTTCTACATCCCCCAGCTGTTCCCATCCCGCTAACCACTCCCTGAGGTACATAAGAACATAAGATATGCCATACTGGGTCAGACCAAGGTCCATCAAGCCCAGTATTCTGTTTCCAACAGTGGCCAATCTAGGTCATATGTACCTAGCAGTTTCCCCAAGAGACACAAGTTCCACAATGCTTGTACTGGGTCAAGCATTGATATCTTCGGTCACTTCTTAATAATGGTTTATGGACCTTTCCTCCAGGAACTTGTCCAAACCTTTTTTAAACCCAGCTACACTAACAGCCTTTACTACATCCTCCGGTAACAAATTCCAGAGTTTGATTACACGTTGAGTGAAAAAATATTTTCTTTTATTAGTCTTAAATAGTTTACCCTGTAGCTTCATTGCATGTCCCCTAGTCTTTCTATATTCTGATAAGGTAAACAATCGATCTACGTTTACCCGTTCCACTCCGTTCATTAATTTATAGACTTCTATCATATCTCCCCTCAGCCATCTCTTTTCCAGGTTAAAGAGCCCTAACCTTTTTAGCCTTTCTTCATAGGAGTATCCTTCCATCCCCTTTACCATTTTGGTGGCTCTTCTCTGTACCTTTTCTAAAATCGCTATATCCTTTTTAAGATACGGCGACCAGAAATGCACACAGTATTCAAGGTGCGGTCTCACCATGGAACGATATATAGGCATTATAATATCTTTTGTTTTATTTTCCATTCCTTTCCTTATCATACCTAGCATTCTATTTGCTCTCTTGGCCGCCGCTGCACACTGGGCTGAGGGTTTTAACATGGTATCCACAATGACGCCTAAATCTTTTTCCTGGGTGGTGGTTCCTAATGTGGAACCTTGCATAGTGTAACCATAGTTTGGGTTGTTCTTCCCTAGGTGCATAACCTTGCACTTGTCCACATTAAATTTCATCTGCCATTTTGATGCCCAGTCTGCCAATTTATCAAGATCCTCTTGCAATTTTTCACAATCCTCTTGGGTTTTAACAACTTTAAATAGTTTTGTGTCATCTGCAAATTTGATAACCTCACTCGTTATTCCACTTTCCAGGTCATTTTTGAATATGTCAAAAAGCAGCAGACCCAGCACAGATCCTTGGGGTACACCACTATTCACCTTTCTCCATTGGGAAAATTGGCCATTTAGCCCTACCCTCTGCTTTCTATCTTTTAACCAGTTCCTGATCCACAATAGTACACTGCCTCCTATCCCATGACTCTTTAGTTTTGCCAAACGTCACTGATGAGGGACCTTGTCAAAGGCTTTCTGAAAGTCCAGATACACAATATCAACCGACTAACCTTTGTCCACCTGTTTATTCACTCCTTCAAAAAAACATAACAGATTAGTAAGACAAGATCTTCCTTGTCTAAAGCCATGTTGGCTGTCTCCCATTAGGTTGTGACTATCTACATGCTGAGTAATTTTATTCTTTATGATGGTTTCTACCATTTTTCCCGGTACTGATGTCAGGCTCACCGGTCTGTAGTTTCCCGATCACCCCTGGAACCTTTTTTAAAAATTGGTGTTACATTGGCGATCCTCCAATCTTCAGGTATTAGAGATGATTTTAATGATAGTTCACAGATTACTGATAGCAGGTCTGCAATCTCATATTTCAGTTCTTTCAACACCCTTGGATGTATACCATCCGGCCCAGGTGATTTGCTACTCTTCAGTTTATCTAATAGTTCTAAGACATCTTCCCGATGTATCGATATTTCCTTCAATTCTTCCGCACCTTTAAATACCACTTCAGTCATGGGTAACATCCCTACATCTTCCTCAGTAAAGACCGAAGCAAAGAATTCATTCAGTCTCTCCGCTATCGCCTTGTCGCCTCTTAGTGCTCCTTTAACCCCTTTATCATCTAATGGACCAACTGACTCTCTCACAGGTTTTTTGCTACGAATGTACTTGAAAAGGTCTTTATTTCGCGTTTTTGTTTCCGCAGCAAGCTTCTTCTCAAATTCTCTCTTTGCCTGCCTTATCAATGCCTTGCATTTGACTTGCCAGTGCTTGTGCCGTTTCCAGGTTTCGTCGTTTGGCTCTTTTTTCCATTTCATGAAAGATGCTTTTTTGGCAACAACAGCCTCTCTGACCTCACCTTTAAACCATGCTGGCAGTTTTTTGGACTTCCTTCCACTTTTCTTAAAGCGTGGAATACAGCTGGTCTGGGCTTCCAAGATAGTATTTTTCAACAACACCCAAGCTTGTTGTACGTCTTTAACCTTCGCAACTGCTCCTTTTAGTTTTTTCTTAACTGTTTTCCTCATTTTATCATAGTCTCCCTTTCGAAAGTTAAAAGGTAGTACTGTGGATTTCCTTACTATCCCTCCTCCACTAATTAAATCAAAGGCGATCATGCTATGATCACTATTGCCAAGTGGCCCCAACACCCTTATCTCTTGCACTAGATCTGGTGTTCCACTAAGGACTAGGTCTAATATGGCTTCCCCTCTGGTCGGTTCATGAACCAGCTGCTCCAAGAAGCAGTCATTTATTTCATCTAGGAACTTTATCTCCCTAGCATGTCCTGACGTGACACTGACCCAGTCGATACCGGGGTAATTGAAATCACCCATTATTATTACTGCGCTGTAACTTTTGTTAGCTTCCTTGATTTCTTTGAGCGTTTCATCATCCATTTGGTCATTCTGGCCAGGTGCTCGATAGTACACTCCCACTGCCATTGCCTTCCCCCTTTTATATGGAATTTCAATCCATATAGATTCTACAGCAGATTTTGTTTCCTGCAAAACTTTAATCCTTTCTGAGTCAATGCCCTCTCTAACATAGAGCGCAACCCCTCCACCAATTAGATCAGCTCTATCATTACGATATAGTTTGTACACAGGTATCACAGTGTGCCACTGGTTGTCCTCCTTGTCACCATGTCTGATATTCCAATCATATCTAACCTTTCATTTAGTGCTATATATTCTAACTCTCCCATCTTATTCTTTAGACTTCTAGCATTTGCATACAAGCATTTTAGAGAATGTATTTTATTCATGTTAATTTGGCTATTGTTAGACATTGGTAAATTGGGATCTTTAAGCTCTGTCTGCTCCATACTTGAGGGCATTTGGGCTACTTTACTCTTTTGTGGAACCTCTCTGCTTTTGGTAGTATCCTTCAAGGATACATTCTTCCGAACCATCCGCTCTTGGGCGACTGTCGGCTTTCCCTTAATATCTAGTTTAAAAGCTGCTCTATCTCCTTTTTAAAGGTTAATGCCAGCAGCCTGGTTCCATCCCGGTTAAGGTGAAGCCCATCCCTTCGGAAGAGCCCCTCCTTTCCCCAGAATGTTCCCCAGTTCCTAACAAATCCAAAACCCTCATCTCTGCACCATTGTCTCATCCACGCTTTGAGACTCCGGAGCTCTGCCTGCCTTTTGGGTCCTGCACGTGGAACAGGAAGCATTTCGGTGCGAGAGGGTTTTACATCACCTGGAGGACAGGTCCTAGTTACAGGATCACTTCCTGCCACACCAGGGTGATGCTCTCCTGTCACATGACCTCTCTCCTCCATGGCAACAGGGGTGCTGCCAGACTGGAGGTGGGACTTCAGGACTATATCCCTGTAGGTCTCATCTATGTACCTCTCTGTCTGTCTTATGTTTTCCAAGTCTGCTACTTTAGCCTCTAGAGAACGGACTTGTTCCCTGAGAGCAAAGAGCTCCTTGCACCTAGTGCACACGTAAGACCTCTCACCAACTGGGAGAAAATCATACATGTGACACTCAATGCAAAAGACTGGAAAGCCCCCATCCCGCTGCTGGACTGCTGTCTGCATCTTAGTTTTAAGTTTGTGTCTAGATCTTTAAGTTCTTACTTACTAGGGGTTGCTATGGGTATTTATACCAATAAAACTGTACCTAATACGTTTAATATACCTTGTTAACCTGAAGCTTAATTAATCTCAGGTCCTTAGTGTATGACTGATTTTGGTAATGAGCTTCACCTGAAAGCACCTCCTGTCTTTTAAGATGTGTAAGTACCTATAAAGCTATGATTATCCCAGGGGTAGGAGGGAAGGAAATAACACTTATTAAAAGAGGGCTGCTACACAGTACCCTGTCTTGTGCTGCTGAGGTAAGCTAAATTCTGATTTGATTTAAATTATAGCTCTTAGCTGCTGCTAGGCTCTAACTTCTTATGAAATTTAAACTACAAGCTCTCTGCTGGGTACTAAATTTAACCAGAAAGCTCTCTTCTGTGTGTTAAATTTAAACTAAAAGTACTTTGCTGTTACTTGGCCCTGAGTGACTATTAAATTTAAACTACAAGCTCTCTGCTGGGTATGAAATGTAACCAGAAAGCTCTCCTCTGTGTTTTAAATTCAAACTTTAATTGCTGCTACTAGGCCCTAACTGATCCAACAAAAAAACAATGGGTTCACAGATTAAGTAGCTTTAATACAAAAAATTCTTTTTAGAAAATTACCAGAAGTATATACTCACAGTTGCAGATTTCTCTCCAGAAATAACAGTCCCCCTTTCTAGTCCTTCAAGGTATTGTTCCACCTTGGCAAAGCTAGTTTTTCTAAAGTCTAAGACCCTTGCTTTTGAATGGATTTTATCAGCCCTTGTTCTAATATTGAACCACACCATCTGGTGATCACTGGATGCGAGATGATCTCCCACTATGACATCAGAAACACTTTCCCCGTTGGCAAACATGAGGTCCAGTATGGCCCTTCACATGTTGATTTTGTTACCAGTTGCTTGAATAATACTCCCTGTAGAGAATCTAGGACCTCCTTACTTCTAGATGACACTGCAGTAGGGATGTGCCAATCAACATCTGTCATATTGAAATCACCTACCTGTAGCACTTCTCCTTTCATGGCAATACTAAATATGTCTTCTATTAAATCTCTGTCCACCACTTCTTCCTCTGAGGGAGATCTTTATATTACTCCAATGCAGATGCATTTCCCTTTCCCTCTTTCTAGTTTAACCCACAGTGCCTCCTCGTTCCCATTTAAGCCCTGTAATTCTATAGCTTTAATATTATTTTTTGCATATATTGCCACTTCTCCTCCCCTCCTTCCTACTCTTTCCTTCCTGTATAAAGTATAATCTGATATAATTACATCCCAGCCATTGTTGTCTGTGAACCATGTCTCTGTAACTGCCACTAAATCCAACTCAATATCTGGGATCTTATTTCCCATGCAAAGGGCATTTATACACACCGCTTTCCAGATGTTGCCCCTTTTATCCATTTCTACAGAGGTATTTAATCTTTCACTTACCTGGGGGCTTTCTTCACCCATCCCCAACAAATCTAATTTAAAGCCCTCTTTAGTAGATTAGCCAGTCTGCTGTGGAAGACACTTTGATCCGTCTTGAATAGATAGGCACCATCTCTACTCTGCAGATCTTGGAACATCAGGAAACAAAAACGTTCTCGATGACACCATCCATTAAGCCATGTTTTCATCTCCAGGATACGAGTTTCTCAGTCTCAATCTTTACTCTTTACTCTTAACAGGAAGGATTGAAGGGAACACCACCTGTGCACCCATTTGCTTCACCCTTTGTCCCAGAGCCATGAAGTCACCTTTGATTTGCTCAGAGATACCTAGTACTATCATTTGTGCTGACACGGATGAGCAACATTGGATTAGAGTCAGTAGGCTTGATGAGTCTCGGCAAACTCTCTGTAACATCTTGGATTTTGGCACCTGGCAGGCAGCGCACCTTGCTTCCTTGCGGTCACTGATTCTGCAATTTTTGGTTGCTTGAGCTCTGGTTCTTCCCTTTACTGGGATGCTTTCACCTCCTCCACTTCCAGGGCTGCAAACTGGTTCTTTAATTCAAGGGCTGGAGGAGTTGGATTGTTGATTCTGCAAGCTCTGGTGACTTGTATCCAACTCTTTTCATTCTGTAACCTCCCATCTTCACCACTGTCGGAGAGTTTGGATGTTTCGAGAAGCATTTTATCAATGTACTTCTCACTGTCTTGAATGCTTTGCGGCCTCACCACCTCTTTTCTGAGCTCCTCCATTTGTTTCATGAGAGCTTCAGCTTGCAGGAATCCTGCATGTGCAACTGGTCCTTCAACTGGCATCGGGTTCTCTGTCTGAACAGAGGACAAAGCTGTAACAGGGGGAACAGCTTTGGCAATATGATTTTTCCTAGCCATTGTTCAGTTGGTGGAGCTTTGGTACCTGGTGAAGTAAAAGAGAGAGACCTACCAAAGTCACACGCACCTTTAGTGTGGGCACGATCAGGGGTGGCATTTGGGTTGGGTGTAGGTGGACATTTTAAAAAATATGCATGGTATTCCAATGCATGATCAGAAACTTTTAGGGCCTGATATTCAGTGGCCGAACCTTAAATCCAGATATTCAATGCTGGGGCCATATGTAGGCCCTGGCATTGAATATCTGTGTTATCTGGATTGCGAGGAAGCTATCCTGGCAACGGTGATATTCAGCCACTGCCTGTTAGCTTCTGCAGTAAAAGTTAGGCCAGCATTTACTTCACCTGACTTGCCACATGTCATTACCCGGGCAGCAGCTCAGTATCGTTGCTGCCCAGTTATCGCTGAATTAACCCACCATAATTTTTTGGAGCACCCAGAACACACCACCTGCAGCAATTCTACACAGAAATTATGGCATTCTAAATCATAGCTTTTAGGATTCTGATTGTGTTATTTTTTGTTATTTGGGGAAGGGGGGTGGTTATGGTCTGTTACCTTTTTGTTTTTGGAATTATCTATCCCTATACAGGCATTATGATGAAACATGACCATATTTTTTATGATGTTTTTACAGTATTTTCTTTTTTTGGCAACCTTTTTAGTATTCTTTGATTAAAGCTATTTTTTAAAGATAATTCTGTTTTCCAATTGGTCATTGGCCTTTTCTGCTCCTTATTCATTCTTTTTTTGTGGTTATTTTGCTTCTCTGTTTAATGTCTGTGCTATCTTGTGATTTGTGAACATTATTGAATAATATACATACGACATGCGACAAATAGCGAGGCGGTAGTGATCCTTCAAATGGCGTCTGTGAGTGACATGTGGAAGTTCTGCGGTAGATAGGAGCACCATTGGATGATGGGTGAAGAGAATAAAGGCTTCAGGAAGTGGTAAAACAGAACTGGAAGATCGGCCTCGGTCTGGGCGTCCTGCCTCAGCCACCAGTCCAGACAAGCTGCAGCGCGCTGATGACATTATTCGTGCGGATTGGCGCATCACAAGTCGGGAATTGTCCATACAGCTTTCCGTCAGTAGAGGTAGTGCAATGGCAATTATTGCCTCTTTGGGATATTCAAAGGTGTGTGCAAGGCACACCGCAACAGTGTACAGTATTTTAATGCCCGCTGGCAGCTATCGCAGGGCGCTGCAACTTGTCTGGACTGGTGGCTGAGGCAGGACGCCCAGACCGCGGCTGATCTTCCAGTTCCGTTTTACCACTTCCTGAAGCCTTTACTCTCTTCACCCATCGTCCAACGGTGCCTCTATCTACTGCAGAACTTCCATACACAGCACACAGCAGTTTGTGAATGTTTCTCACACTTTCTTTCTCCTCCACCAAGAATTCAATTACAGCTCATTGTTTGTACTGTGTGTCACTCACAGATGCCATTTGAAGGATCACTACCGCCTCGCTATTTGTCAGGCGACTGTAAAATTACACACATGTGTCCTTTGAAGTTCCAAGTTACTACCCTTTCCATTTCACAGCTCTATCTTCATTCTGGAGTGAGAAAAAACATGTGGGGCATTACTTTCTGAGCAACCCTCATATAATTCATGCGATGCCATTAAGAGCCGCGGAGTGGAATGTAGGTCAGGTCCTTCCATTGAATGTATTAGGCATCTGCTTAGAGTAACACAAATCTGGGGGTGATGCTGGCCTAGGCACAACAGCCCCCACAGCCTAAATCAAAGCTTCTGTGGCTGCCCTCCATCCGACCAACTCTGTGACACAAAATGAAAGTGGCTGACATTAGACACACCTTTTTATCGAACACTATGGTTCTTCCACCAACAGCCAGCAGTCACAAACAACTCCTCCGCTAACCCTTATAACTACCATTACTAACTCTCATTCACCAAAATGTTTTGAAATAGCAAATTGTTTTTGTATATAGTTATGGTAACATTGTTACTGTTACCATCCTTACCATGTAAATAAGTTCTACCAATGTTGTAATGTAAAGTTCCTGTTGTGTTCATTGTTCATTGTAAACCACCACTGATTTCTGCAAGTGGCGGTATATAAAAATGAATAAATAAAAAAAATAAAAATAAAATAGGGCCTTGAGCAGAAGCATATGCTCAAAACTTAGTATGTCCTGCTCCCCCCTGAACAGGAAGTTAGGAAGGGCAGGATGCAGGCAACCTTGAGCATGTGCATCTGCTCAAGGCCCCATGCCAGCCCATGCCTTGCTTTAAAGTTGCATCAGACTGGAGGGCTGCGGCATCAGCAGCAGCAACAAGTAGGCAGAGGGTAACAACCAGGGGATATACTGGACACCTAAAAGGGAGTGGTGTGGAAGCAAGGCAAGATAATGGACAGCTGGAAGGGGTGTAGGGAAAAAGAGATTCTGGACACCTGAAAAGAGGGGAGGGGGAAATGTTGGACACCTGAGAAGGGGGAGATCCTGGACATCAGTGGGAGTAGGGTAGAAGAAGGGAGATGATGGACATGGGATATGGAAGTGGAAGGGAGATATTGGATTATGGAGGGGAAGCAAGGCCTTGAGCAGCTTTGGGGGGGGGGGGGCACAGGGCTGAAGGTTTACCTCGAGTATCAGATACCCTTGAGTCAGCCCTGGTGAAATGGCATCTTTTTTGCTGATGACATTTTGCATCGTGGTTGCATCAGATCAGCAACTGTGCATCAGTTTAGTTGGCCTTCTTATTTTTTTAAGGGGGGGTGGTAAAGGGTAAGGAAGTCATACTTGCAGTGGGGGCAGGCGGATCAGTTCATCATTAGTGCCTACAACATTTGGGGGGGGGGGGCACTGCCCCACCACCCACATCCTCCCCAAACTATTTTGTGTTGTGGTGAAAATATTGACTGAATGCCTGTAGAAACTTGAGCAGCATTGAATATATACAACATTAAGAAAAAAGCTGATCTACTGTGAGTTACTTGGCATAACATTCCTTTCCTGTCTTTCCATATTTGGAAGGAATAGTTTTGAAACCTAAGAATTGGTGGCTGCATTTGGGTTGTAATTAGATGATTAATGATGGAGATTGTCTACCATGTGAAGAAGCTGGTAATTACAGTATTGAGACAGCTGTGGCAATTATGTGTTGACTACTCTAACTCATAACAGAGTCTGTTGGGTTATGCTCTTAAATGTTTACAATTATTACAGCCAAAGAGAAAATCAAAGACAAACTTCCTCAGTAGGAAACCAAGCATGTAACAAAAGAGTGGAAGGAGACCATGGACAAGAGAGTTCTTTATGTTGTCATATTTGTATGCTTATATTATGTATTTGTGTTGATTTTATATTTATAGACCCCTGATGAAGGCTACTTTTGCTGAAACTTGGCTGAGTTGGGCTTTGCAATAAAGAACTCTATTGTCCATGGTCTTCTTCAGTTCTTTTGTTGTGTGCAATTATTACAGGACATAGCCATTAAGTTGGTAGAAATGAAAAAAATATTTCATCATAATACAGTGGATTCTGGTTAACTGGGTCAGCCATTTATTTTAGGGCAAATCCTGGAGAACAAAACAAATCAAGAGTACTACCAGAATCTGCTTTGCTTAATTTGGACACCATTCCAACTGCCACATTGTGCACTCCTGATCACTACATCATCTATCTATTATTATTATTTTATTCATGCCTTTTCCAGGAGAAGATAAAGGTGAATTAGATTCATGTATTCCCTGTCCCCAAAGGGTTCACAATCGAACTTTGTACCTGAGGCAATTAAGAGTGAAGTGCAGGGGCGGTTCTACGATTAGGGTAACTGAGGTGGTGGCCTCAGGTGGCAGTTTTTAGGGGGTGGCACTGATTTTCCGCTCCCTAGAAACTGCCTAAGGTAGAATCGCCGACGCTGTCCATCAAAAGAAAGCAACCGCGGGAACATTTCTCCATTCCTGCGGCTCTGCTTTCAAAGATTGCTAGGTCACGTGGAGCCGGCGGGGTGGGGGGGAGGCCAAGGTCATCGCTTCCACCGCCCTTCCGCTTCCGAAGGGCGGCAGAAGCAATGACCTTGGGCCCAACCCCGCCGGCTCAACGCTGGGTCAGCAGTCTTTGAAAGCAGAGCCGCGGGAACAGAGAAATGTTCCCGCAGCTGCTTTCAATGATGAATCGGTGAGGTGAGGAGGGAAGGGAGCAGACAAGGGGGGGAGCAGACAAGGAGGAAGCAGACAGGGGGGCCTGGGAAGGGAGGAGACAAGGGGGGAGCAGACAAGGGGGGGCATGGAAGGGAGCAGACAAGGGGGGGCCGGGAAGGGAGCAGACAAGGCGGGGCCAGGAAGGGAGCAGACAAGGGGGGTCGGGGAGGGGGCAGAAAAAGGGGGGGCCTGGAAGGGAGCAGACAAGGGGGGGGCCGGGAAGGGAGCAGACATGGGGGGGGAGCTGGACGGGAGCAGACAGGGGGGCCTGGAGGGGAGCAGATGGGGGGGAGAGCTGGAGGGCTGTAGACAGGGGAGGGGGCTGGAGGGGAGCAGACAAGGGGGGAGCAGATGGGGGGGGCTGGAGGGGATCAGACAAGGGGAGTCGGGAAGGGAGCAGACATTGGGGGGAGCTGGAAGGGAGCTGACACCTGGGGATGGCACTGGAAGGCGGATGGACAGGGAGAGGGGGAGATGGAAGGGAGCTGGCATGGGAGGGAGCACTGGGACTGGTGGTGGTACTGGGAAGGCAAGGGGGTTGGTTCTGGGAGGGGAGGCTGTAAAGGGGGCTGATACTAGGGAGCCTGGGACTGGAGAAAGGCTGAAGGAAGAAAATGAAGAAAGCAAAAGGAGAGACAAGAAATGGCAGATGGACTATAGACCATAGAAAGAGCTAAGAGAAGACAGAGGAAAATGGAAACCTCAGATCGGGACCAGCATAATCAAAAATCATCAGACAACAAAGGTAGAAAAAATAATTTTATTTTCAATTTAGTGATTGGACTTTGTGCTATCTATGGACTTTGTGCTATCTATATTTCACACAGTATGGGGAACTGCATCTCTTATCTGGTGTGGCACCGCATGCGGAGTCTGGTTTCTTGGGGTTTCATTTTAATTTCTGTCTACATATTTTTATTTTTGCTTTAGGTTGCGGTCACTTATTCTGTACTTGGTGAGGGTCTGTGTTCTGAGTGTGTGACCAAGGCCAGGTGTTCTGTTAAGATGGAGTTTGTACGTAGGGATCTGTACTATAGTAATTTGACTTGTTCAGCTTTTGAAATAGGTGTATGGATGTTTTGGGGCCCATTGCAGTGTTTATAGTGCTGCTTTTTTCTTGGTAGACCCCTTATTGTATGAGTTTTGGAAGTGTATACTGGTATGGTATGGTATATTTGGCCTTGCAGATCTTAGTGACTTTAATAGGGTTTTATAATGGTTCCCAATATGTCTGGTACTGGAGAATGTTTGTTGTTGGTGAGGTGACCAGAATCAGATTTTTTTTTAATATATTGAGTTCTGTGGGTGAATGTCCTACCTCTGCTCTGCACCCATTGTTGAGGAGGGGGTTCTGTGAATGCAAAATGTATGTTCAAAAACAAAAAGCAAGCACCATAACACAGTTTATAACAAAATACAAATTATAATTTGGAGTTATAAACTGCTGTGGTTCTCGCTCTTTCTTTTAGTTCCTTGGTGTGTGAACATCTTGCATTTGCGCCACATTATCTAATTGACTTTTTGATTGGGTTCAGTCCCTGACTGGAGTTTTGAGAAAGATCCCCACCCGGGGGGGGGGGCACGCTGGGGGGCATCTCAACCCTCGCCTCTGGCAGTAGATTGCTTTCAGCCACCCCTGGTGAAGTGGCTTGCCAAAGACCATAAGGAATGCCAGTGGGATTTGAACCTTGGATCTAGGCTGCTGCCCTAACCACTAGACCACTCCCCCACTCCACTCAGTTAGTTAAAATGAACTCCTAGCTACAGTTGTTCTCAGTCTTGCAGTGACTACAGGACATGTGCAACAATTTTTCATTTAAAATTTTAGATCCCTACAGAGAAGCCTCAGATTTACCACTCACTGACAAAATTGCCTTATTTGAACACATTAAAAATCAACCACCTAACACGAACTAGCAAAGACGACTGGAGTATTTGAATCTACAATCAAACATGTTATATAGTTGCAAGAGAAACTGAAAGATTAATGGACTTCATGCCAAGGACAACAGGGAACTTCCCAAAAATGGAAGTGTGAGAATAAGGATTCAAATGTTGAAGAGGCTCTCAAGCAATGGTTCTCTATTAGAACTGGACAAAGTGTGCATATCAGTGGTCCAGTGTTGGAAACTAAGTTAAAAAGCTGGGCTATGATGATTTCAGAGCAACAGATGGGTTGGTTGTAATGATGGAAATGCAGGTTTGGGATAAAATTCAAGAAGGCACATGGTGAGAAGGACAGTGCAAATGCTGTAAGTGCTCAACAATGGAAATCCTCAAAAGTGCCAAACTTGCTTCAGAAATTTTGTGCAGATGACATCTACAATGCTGATGTAACCGGTTTATTTTATTGTGCAAATCTGGACAGTTCTCTGAGCTACAAACATACAACATTATTTGGTTCAAAGAAAGCAATGCATTGTGCAACTGTGTTGTAATGTTCAATCAAACATGTCAGGAACTGATAAATGAAAGCTGTTGGTTACTGGGAAAAGTGCTAAGCCTCTTTGCTTTAAAGGAATTAGTATGGATAGTTTAACAGTTCTTTACCATGCTAACAAATATACATGGATGACGTGAAAAGTTTTAAGTAATGGCTATTGAGTTGGAACCTGGAATTACAATGGAAGTTGAGGAACAGTTTGCTGGTTCTTGATAACTCTGCAGCAAACCCCCATTTAGATTCTTTGAAAAAATCCAACTATAAATTCTGTTTCCCATTATCACATCCCTGGGCAGCCAATGGACATGGGAATCATAAAAACTTTGAAGACCTTATATCAGATAAAAAAACATCCAATGAAGGAATTGAAACAAATCTACTGATAGCATCTTCAACAGCTAAGGAGGTCAGTGCAAGGATAGATCTTCTACAAGTAGTACAGTTCATTGCCAAAATAGCTGGTGATGAGTAAGTGCCAATTTCATTCAGAACTGCTTTGCTAACTGTGGTTTTAAACACTCAGACTTGGAGATGCAGGATAATGCCAATCATGAAAATGACATCATATTGTAAATACACAGTTGAAAATTCTGGAGAATTTTCATGCATTATCAATGGTCTTCAATGTTATGATGAGAGTGATGATTGTGAGGATGCAATTGTTGAACAAATTGCATTAAAACACCAGAAGACATCAGAAGATCCGGAAACCAATCAGGATGACACGACTGAGCATGAACAAGTGGCTAACCAGGATGCTAGGAAATGTATTGCTGGATTACAGAATTCTTTCATGCAGGAAGGCAATGAAGGCAGTCCTATTTCTGTCCTAGAAACTTGTGCAGGGATTTTGTTCAGTTGCAGTCAACCAAGACAACTCAACAGGGTACACTCAATCAATTCCTCCAATTTCATTGACTGTTAAGAACCATGGTATATGCGTTTCTAATATTTTTCTGTGATTTGTACCGATTGTTTCAGCTCATCTCAAGTCAGTTATTTTGTTACTCAATAAATGGAAAACTTATCTTTTAACCCTCAGTGTGCCACTTTGGGCAGCTGTTTAATTGTAACAAAGTAGTCTAGCCCCGATGTGTTCCAATTAAATAGGATCTACTCCACTGTGGAGGGAACTAAATTATTTCCCGGTAGAGCAAAGACTATGGGGTATGTTTACGAAACTGCGGTAACGTTACATACCGCACGTTATGTAACGTTAACAATCGTTAGGTAACGTTAACGTGCGGTATGTAACGTTAACGCACGTTAACATTACCTAATGAGCATTAACGTGCGTGGCCGTGGTAAACACGGGTGGAGAGAGGGCGGGGGAAGGGGTCAATGGGCGGGGAGTAGGTGGGGAGAGGCCCCCTTCACACTAACGTGCTGAACTGAAGGGCTGAATCCTACCGCGAATGAAAACCTGCCGTTAGATGCACATTTGCAGGAGGGAGAAACCATTTCAGTGTCAGCAATGTACAGCATAGACAGGGAGCCCAAGAAACATGATAGTAGTGCTCCATGTCTAGCAACAGCATAGTGTCCAAGTATGAAAGGCCACTATGGCGATGGTGCAAGTGGGGCACAGGGGGCTGCAGGCGGGCTATGTAGCGGGGGCAGCTAGAGCACAAGGTGGACTAGGCGGGTGCCTAGGTGGCACATAGGGGCATAGAAACTGGAAATCAGCATGACAGCAGCTGACAAAGGCCAAACATAATTCACCTACATCTACCTGGTCCACCTGAGCTAACAGTTACCAGGGCACTGACCTGACATCCCCCCAGCCAACCCTCCCCCAAGTGGAAGGGACAGAATATTGGTAGGCAGTAATGGGGGGGGGGGATGTGAGGATGCCCATGTGTGCCCCATACCCCAGACCCCACTCCCTAGGCAACCACCTACCCACACAATGGATGGCCTAGGACTGCGCACTACCAGCACCGACAGTATATGGTCACGTCAGCATGGCAGGGGGGGGGGTGCCCATGCTGGAGGGGGCAGTGGCACCTGCCTGCAGTAGACCTAGGCCATGCCCTGTACCAGTACGTGGTGTACAGTACAACATAAAAGGTCTGGTTGAGGAAAAGTACAGGTAGCCCCAGGGACCACCATGCATCTGTGGCAACAGTGTGGTGCAGTACACCCAGCCAATGTGTCCAGAAGCATAGGGTCACAGGTTCAAGCTCCAGCTGTGGTTTCTGCAGAGCATGTCCCTATGTTTTACCCTACAATGCAGATACAACAGCAACATGTGCAAAGCCCAAAGCAGCGGCGAACAGGGGTACAAACACCCACTCACACAGGCTCCACAATCCAAAGCTGCATGGAGAGTCAGGCTGTTGGCCCCAGCATTGAGCTGCAGTTATCACCAGAGCACTACTACTACCTCCTGCACAGTTTAGCAATGTCGGCACTGTGATCAGGACCAGTGTGGCGGGCAGGGTTGTCAACCACCCCTATCTTTGCACAATGCTGCAATAGGAGTGTGTGTGTGTATGTCTATCCATTGTTTTGTGGCTGCCCACACCTCACCGGGTCCACAATGTCCCACTGTTACCAGCGTTAGCCTGAATATGTGCATAATGAGGAACAAGGTGTTATGGGTATGGCCCGGACAGGGCAGATTGACCAGGATGCATCTTCACAGGGTGTGGGGCAATGTCTGGGCCACTGTAGTGCCCGACCACCACCTGAATGGACAGGGTGGCCACAGCATGGCATGCTGGGAGGGCACTCACTCTGACCGAACAGTGACCATGGCATGTTTAGGTTCCCACATAGCACTCTACACTATCTGCTTCCAGTGATACTTTTGTGTTCCTAGTGCTGGAGCCCAGTTACTGAAATGCCTGTTTGGTGCACATAGTTCCTCTGTGAGCATACACTATGGACTGGCTAGTGGACAGTCTGCAGTTAGGCTGTGCATGGTTGGAACATCTATAAGGTGCAGTCTGAATGTGCTGTCTGCTGGTGACTGGGGTTTTCCAGAGCTAACCCCATCATTGCTCCTGGTCTGCCACTTCCCCAGCCACAGGTATGGCTTTGGGCCACCAACCCTGGAGGGCTGTCTTATACCAGCAGGATGGAGGTTGCTTCACGGGGGCTGGGGCACCTATCCCTTACCCACAGAAAAGGGTGATGTGAGTCCTTATGGGGTATGTGGTGTATAACACTTTGACCTATAAAGGCACTGCTACACAAACCTCATGCAAGTCTGGCAACCCCTTTACCCTGATAACAGGTGCCCATGTCAGCCAGACCCAAACACAGGGTACACACTAATCTGGGTGGTGTCTGGTCCCAGAGGACCATATGTGACTGCAGGATAAAGATGGACACCAAATTACCTTCAGCTGCACTGCAAGGAACACCTGTCATACACTGGTAGTGATGGGGATGTACAGCAGGGCCTATCTCTAGCACCACATGTACTGCGGACCTAGTGCTGGGCACTCATCCTATCCCTCAGGGAGAACACAGAACCTGCACAATGGCATGGTCTGTAGCTACTCAGTGCCAGTATCACGCACTGTCGGTTCGTCTTTCCAAGCTGAGGTACCGGAGAGGTGCAGACCCCATTTGCTGATCGGCTGTAGACAGCTATTCAGCATGTGCAGTGCATCATGGGTACCGGTGGGGTTACCCTATCCTGGCACTCAGAGCAGACAGTTTGTGCAGTGACCTGCAGTCCTAATGTACCCAGCCATTGCTGTGACATACACCACAGAGGTATAGCCTACTGGTTAATGCAATGCCATTCTCAGCAGTGTTCATGGGTTTGAGTCCTCATTGTTCTCTCCTCTCATGCCTGTCCTACACAAATAGTGTGCATGCCTGTAACAGTCATATTTTTGCATATTTGTGCTGCCAGCCCATAATACCCTCGCCACAATTGCCAACATTCCCTCGGTCCGTCTATCTGCATCTGCCAGCTGTGTAGAGTCCTGTCTTCCTGTGCGGGCTGCCACCCCATGTCCTGCACTGGTACCCTTTCCTTCATTGCGCCTCCTCATGCTTGCCTCGCCTGTGCCTGATCTGCATGGCACTTCCACTCCTCTGTCCACCCATCATTGTAACTATCCTGCCACCTCCGTCTCCACTGGGGGACAGGTATTCCCATCTTCTGCCACCGTCTTTCCAGTACTTTACATTGCCAACACCCTGTGCTGTGGTACAGTTGCCCCCACCATGTTTGTCATCAGTACTGGCAGCCACATGGGATGCCCTCAGATATGGAACATCCAGCAGCTCCTAGCTCTACCTCCTTTACTCACCTGTTCATTGCCTTTCGTGAGTGCTCTATTTAGTGTAAGGGCTACATCTGTCTCTGTTCCTCACAGGTCATGCATGTCATTCTGAAGCACCTTGCATCCCTTAGGCCACACTAACCTAGGGCACCATAACCTTGTTAGGCCACCTTAACCTATGGTTCTGTAACCCAGGGTGCCTTGTAAGGTGCCTTGTCCAGGGGTGCCTAATATGGCACTTAGCCTAAGGAGCCCTACTGTATAGGGCACCTTACAAAGCGCCTTATGAGGCACCTTACAAGGCACCTAACAACAGCACATGATACCGTCTGTATTGAAAATGTTTTGCAGCACCACTGTATATAGCCCACACTGTACATAGCTCAAACCACTCTAACACACAATACACCACACCTTGTACATAGCTCACCCCAATCCAGCACACGATACAACACACACTCAACTAAATTTCACCCTCACTGCATGATTAACACACTCACTTTACCCGATTGTTTGCTGTGATACCACCTTGATTAATAAGATAAGGCGGTTTAAAAATACTGTTAAATAAATAAATAAATAAAATAACAAGGCACCTTATAAGGTACCTAAGAAGGCACCTTATGAGGCACCTTATAAGGCACCTAAGAAGGCACCCAACAAGGCACCTTATAAGGCACCTTATTTATAAGGCACCTTACTAGGCACCTTACAAGGCGCCCTACAAGGCACCTTACAAGGCGCCTTGTAAGATGTCTTAGGAGGCACCTTGTAACGCATGTTAGTTTGTAACATGCGTTGGCTGATACGGCTTGCTGTAACGATGCACCACCCACGCCTTTATATGGGTATCTGTACCTTTACCGCGGAACCTAATGCAAATGACATTACCTCAGTTTAGTAAACATACCCCTATAATTAACGATTTTTTCCTTGGCATATGAATGTCTCTGTTCTATTGTTTCGCACCATTTGATGACTCTATTGAAGCCTTATATTCCTTCCAGGCACTGCTGGCAGTACCATCTCATCCAGTCATATGATTGGTTTCTACAAAGCACTGTTCTTTCTAATGTTACATGCATTCTTCATGGAATCCACTTCTTTTAGACTTATGTATGGAGTCTAATCATTGAGATTTTGTAAGTTAATGAAGGCATGGTTATTTGCAGAAGTGTTTATATGAATTGTTATGTTATTAATGTATCTTGTTTTCACGTATGTCTATTATCCAGCTACTATTTTAAGGATTGTAATACACCTTGGGTCTGTCTTGTCATAGGTGGACTAATATAGTCAATAAAGAAATAATAAAGAAGTGACCTGCATTGTGTAGGGAGTACTGGGAGTATCACAACAAAGCACAAGACCCCAGATTATCTATAGGGGTTTGGAGTGATATATTATCAAGGGGTAATCCCGCATACTTTTTCCTCCCTGTTTTGACAGATTACTGGTCATGGCAAATCTGAAGCCAATCTATGTTCCCATTGAGTTATCTACTAAAAATGTGAAGGCAGATCTTAGGATGTGAAGAGGGAAATTCAGACATCCAGACCAGGATGTGGAAGATCCCCACTATATTTTAGAAGGAACTTGCCAAATTCATAGCCTCTTGTAGATTGTTCTTTTTAATGTTACGGAAATTCTTTAAAGCGAAAATACTATAGCTCCTTCATCAATTTCAAAACTCCTCCATCACACTCCCAACATCAGATCTAGGAGGTCAGCAGCGGCAAATACCCTAGTTACACCACCTGAGGCCACAAAATACAAACATTCAACAACAGACAGGGCTTTCGCGTACTACGCACCCAGATGTTGGAACAACCTACCTCCCAACATTAGAGCGATTACTGACCTCAAACAATTCAGAAAAGCCATAAAGCACCACCTCTTCATTCTACATTTCCAAAGCACATCATCAACCCTCTAACACTTACAGTAAAAGTGTAAATGCCTTATTTTCTCAAGATGATAAAGCACAGTTACTTACCTGTAACAGGTGATCTCTGGGAACAGCAGGAATTAGTCATCACATATGGGTACGTCGGTACCGACGGAGCCCGCGCGGGAAAGCTCCCCAGCTTTTCAGATTAAAAACTTTTGGGGCCTCCCACTGCACATGCGCGCTGCCTTCCCGCCTTCCTGACCAGCTCTCGTCAGTTCGAGTTTAAAGCTGAGACAATAGAGAGAGAGGACAGAAAGATAGATAGATAGAGATACAACTCCTAGGGGAGGTGGGTGGGTTGTGATGACTAATTCCTGCTGTTCCCAGAGATCACCTGTTACAGGTAAGTAACTGTGCTATCTCCAGGAACAAGCAGGAATAAGTCATCACATATGGGGACTCCCTAGCTAAGATGCCTGGGAGATCCCCCTCCAAGGTAAACCATCTTCGCATGGATCTCAGGCATCCATCCAGGGAAGGTGGGCAGGAGTTGTTTAAGTATGGAACAGGTGTTTGAGGACAGCCTGACCAAACAAGGCATCCCGGCGGGAGTCCTTGTCCAAGCAGTAATGGGCTGTGAAGGTATAAACCGAGGCCCAAGTGGCTGCTCGACAGATCTGATCTATGGACACAGAGTGAAGATGAGCCATAGAAGTGGCCATGGCTCTCACATTGTGAGCTGTGACATGGCCCTCCAGAGAAATGTTCTTACTCTGGTAAGCAAAAGAAATACACTGAGCGATCCAATTGGAAAGTGTACGCTTGGTGACTGGAAGTCCCAAATGAGAAGGATCAAAAGCCACGAAAAGTTGGGAAGACTTTCAATGTGGTTGAGTCCTGTTGAGGTAAAAGGCAAGAGCTCTTTTACAATCCAGAGTATGAAGGTTCCTCTCTGCACTGGATGCATGAGGAGCCGGGAAAAAGACAGGTAGATATACCTCTTGATTAAGATGAAAAGGTGAGACCACTTTGGGCATAAAGTGGGGATTCGTCCTAAGGACCACCTTATCATGATGAAACTAGTATAAGGTGGATGAGCCACTAAAGCCTGCAGTTCACTGATGCGGCGAGCCGAAGTGACTGCAATAAGGAAAACAACCTTCCAGGAAAGAAATTTGAAGGAGGTAGAGTCCAAAGGCTCAAAAGGTGGCTTCATAAGCTGACCTAGAACTAGGTTCAAATCCCATGCTACCGGAGGAGGTCGGATGGGAGGTTTAGTTAGAGTCAGGCCTCTCATGAAACGTGCAACAAGAGGATGAGAG
Source organism: Ichthyophis bannanicus (assembly GCA_033557465.1). Lineage (NCBI taxonomy): Eukaryota > Metazoa > Chordata > Amphibia > Gymnophiona > Ichthyophiidae > Ichthyophis > Ichthyophis bannanicus. The sequence goes on from CM066031.1 coordinate 734,936,505, forward strand.
GAGACAGGTTGTCCATTTATAGGTTTTAAGGATGCTGCAATAGCACTCAAATGGACCCTTACTGAATTCGTCTTAAGGCCTGCATTTGAAAGATGCAGGAGATAGTCCAAGAGGGAATTCAAAGGAAGTGCTAGAGGGTCAAGACCCTGCTGAGCACACCAAATGGAAAAACGTTTCCATTTGAAAGCATAAGAACGCCTCGTGGAAGGTTTCCTAGAGGCATGAAGGATATCTGTCACAGGTTGAGAAAGATTAAAGTCTTGAAGACTTAGGCCTTCAGTAACCAAGCTCTGAGATGTAGGGATTTGAGGTTTGGGTGCCACAAAGTCCCCTCCTCCTGAGACAGAAGGTCTGGCGCAGCTCCCAGGTCCAGGGAGGATCCCTGGGAGAGATGCAGAAGTAGAGGGAACCACACCTGGCGTGGCCAGCGGGGAGCTATGAGGATCATAGTCCCGTGATCCCTCTGGAGCTTGAACAGAGTCTTGGATATTAGAGGAATGGGTGGAAAGGCATAGAGGAATTCCTGACCCCAATGCAGGAGGAAGGCATCGTGGGCCTGAGCTCCCTGACACTGAGTTCTGGAACAGAACCTGGGAAGTTTGGCATTCCACGGACTTGCAAAGAGGTCTATGTCTGGGGTCCCCCATTCCTGAAAGATTCTGCGTATCTGGTCCATATGTAGGGACAATTCGTGTGGAAGCAGAACTCGACTGAGTCTGTCTGCACGAGAGTTTTGAACTCCTGGAAGATACACTGCAAGAAGGTGAATTTGATGCTCTCTGGCGAAGGCCCATATCTGAGAGCTTCGTTGCAAAGCGACAGAGAGCCTGTCCCTCCTTGTTTGTTTATATAGAACATGGCTACCTGATTGTCTGTCTGAACTAGGACAGTCAGGTTGACAAGGAGGGTATAGAAGACCTTGAGGGCAAGGTAAATTGCTCGCAGTTCCAGGAGGTTGATATGAAGGGTGGCCTCCTGTGGAGACCAAGTGCCCTGAGTGGAGAGGTTCTGAAGATGAGCTCCCCACCCTGTCTGGGAGGCATCTGTTGTGAGGGTTGCTTGGGGCAACAAAGGTTGGAAGGGGCCCCCAACAACAGATTCTTGGTGGATGTCCACCATTGGAGGGACCAAAATAGACGGCTTGAGGTGAGTATTTGGTCGGAGAGCGCTCCAGATGCTTGAGTCCACTTGGGTGGCCAAGGTCCATTGAGGCTGCTCTCATATGCAGACGAGCGTAGGGCACCACATGTACCGTGGAGGCCATGTGGCCCAGAAGTCGCAGCATTTCCCGGGCTGTCAAATGACTGCTGGACTGAGCTTGGGAGGCCAAACTCAGCAGGCGTTGGGCCCTGACCTGAGGCAGGTAGGCCCTTGCAGTGATGGTGTCTAACTGGGCCCCTATGAACTCGAGAGACTGAGTAGGGATTAGTTGAGACTTGGGAAGGTTTACTACCAGTCCTAGATACTGCAGAAGACGCCTTGTGCGGTCCAGGGAAATTTGGGCCTGGGACTGAGAGGGAGCTCGGATGAGCCAGTCGTCCAGGTATGGGAATATGAAAATTCCCAGGCCTCTTAGAAAGGCAGCTACGACTGCCATGCATTTGGTGAACACTCTTGGAGCAGAGGCTAGACCGAAGGGGAGTACTCTGTACTGGAAATGTTTTCCCTGAAACAGAAATCGAAGGTATTTTCTGTGGGATGGGTGGATGAGTATGTGTGTATACGCATCCTTTAGGTCTAGAGAACAAAGCCAATCCTGACTCTGAAGGTATGGAAGGAGAATGCCCAGAGAAAGCATTTTGAATTTCTCCTTGAACAGAAATTTGTTCAATTCTCTCAGATCCAGAATTGGTCTAAAGCCCTCTGTCTTCTTTGGTATTAGAAAATAAGGGGAGTAGAATCCTGTCCCCTGTTGAAGAAGAGGGACCTCCTCTATTGCCCCCTGGGCAAGGAGGGAGGAGACTTCCTGACCCAAGAGGGCCAGGAGAGATGGGGGAGAATTGAACTGCCTCACCATAGTATAAGGAGGAAGGTCGGAAAAATGGAGTTTGTAACCCTCTCTGATGATAGAGAGGGTCCATTGCTCTGATGTAATTTGCTCCCATCTGGGAGCAAAGTGAGCTAACCTTCCGGGTATGGTGAGGGGCTCTGGTTGTTCTAGAGCCAGAAAAGTTAAGTTCTCTAGGGGCAAGTCAAAACCCCTGAGGGGGTGGAGCCTGCTGAGGCGTAGCAGACGCCGCAGGCTTTGACCTTGCCTGTTTAGGTTGCTGACGTTTAGCAGCAAAACGAGGCTGAGAGGATTGTTGGCCAGTATTTGTGGAAAATCTGGACTTCTTGTAATAAGGCCTCTTAAAAGACTTCTTCTTGGCAGGAGTGGAGGTAGACTTAGAAAGTCTATCTAAGGTGGCATTTTCTGCATCCATTTGAGTGGCCTTAATTTGCCACTCCTCACCAAATAAGTTCTCACCTGTACAGGGCAGATTTCGTAAGCCATCTAGGACCCAAGGTTCTAGATCAGAAGCCTGGAGCCAAGCAAGACGTCGGGCTGCTATAGCAATGCCCGAAGCCCTACCAGCACCCTCAAAGGAATCAAAAGCTGCCCTGTTGGAGAACTTTGAAATATCCAAAAGGTGTTTCACTAAGGAAATGAACTGCTCCCTCTTATCCTCAGGGATAAAGGGGGCAAAATGCCGAACGTTTAGAGCGATTTCACTGAGAAACATGCCCATGTAAAGACTATAGGAATTAATCCTGGCTATAAGCATAGTAGCCTGGAAAATTTTCCTGCCAAAAGAGTCTAGAGTCTTACATTCTCGCCCTGGAGGAGTAGAAGAGTGCCTTTTGGTACTCTTTATCTTCTTCATTGCAGACTTCACCACAATAGAATGGTGAGGCAACTGGGTTTTTTGGAAACCAGGAGAAGGGGGGACACGGTACATGGTGTCCAACCTGCGAGAAGAAGGAGACAATGTTAGAGGAGCCTCCCATAAGTCCATCAAGTGTTCTTGAAGGATTTCATGGATAGGCAGGGTGACTGCCTCTTTAGGAGACTTATAGGCATGTTTACTAAAGTCCGTTGCTGTGCGGGTCCCCGTTAGTGTGCTGGTGCCATATAAGGAGTGGGCGGGCCAGGCAGAAAAAGGAAAAAAACGGACCGTAGGTTTGTGAGTCGCGCTAATGTGCGGGTCCCACATTAGCGCGTGAGAAGGCTAAGTGGGGCGCTGCTGCACAACCAAACAACAAAGCCGTAGTACAACGGTGAAGACATTGACCTATGGTGCAGGGTCCAGGGGTTCAAACCCCCATTGCACCCAACAAAAAAGGCCAGCTGAGGCATCAAATTTTATGGGCAAAAGTGGTGTAGGAGGCATATTGATTATGGGCGGCAGAAGGCGGCGCACCTATTTTTTTTAAACGGCATGAGACGGCGCACTGTTTATTGTGGGCGGCAGAGGGCGGCGCGCTGTTAAGGTTGGGCGGCAGAGGGCGGCGCACTGATAAAATTGGTCAACAGAAGGCGGCGAGCCGGTGGGCAGAAGGCGGCGCGCTGATGTGTGAGGGGGCAGCCCAATAGTGGGAGGGATAAGTGGCGCGCTGATGTGCAAATAGCAGGAATGGAGCCATAGGACAATGGTTAAGACACTGACCACCCATGCAGGCATCATGGGTTCAATTCCCCCAGTGCCCATTGAAGACAGCTGGCTGAGGCAGTATTTTAAGGGGCATGCCCATGTTGGGCGCTGTTAATGTTACGCGCCAGAAGGCGGCGCGCTGTTAATTGTAATTTTGTGCGCCACAAGACGGCGCGCCAATGGCTACAAGGCTGCGCACTGCTGCTCAAACACAGGAACAGAGCCACAGCACAATGGTGAAGACACTGAGCAATGGTGCAGGGGCCATGTGTTCAATCCCTCACAAAGCCCAGAGAAAAAGGCTAGCTGAGGCAGTATGTTTTATGTTGGGGAGAGCTGTAGGAGGCTCTATAATTTTAGTTTTATGATAACTACTAGCAAACGCACTCTCACAGCATATTAATATAGGGCCGCCCATAAGGCACATGTTACAGTGCACCGTCTGCCAAGGCACCCTAGAATGTCCCCTATAGGGCAGCATGTATGTTGCGACACAGGATAATGTATGGTGCACCCTATATGGATGGCAACCATACAGTGCCCTATAGGGCGCCCCATAAAGCACCCTCAGAGGCACCTTATGGGTACAGTACACTGAGGGTGCTATTGCTGACATCAACATATGTACAGTAAACTAAAAAAATATGCTTTGAACACCTGTCTCACAGAACCCCAATGTGGGTTTGAACTCATCACCTCTGGCTGCACAGGCAGTGACCTAACCATAGCTGTATGGAAGCCCCTGGCTGGCTGTCAGATAGCCTGCACGTCATCTCACAGATAGTATGCCAGGGTAAACAGGATAGGGTTAGGCCACACGTACCCATGATGCACTGCACATGCAAAATTAGCTGTCCACAGATGGACACAAGATGGGAAATGCACCCCCACAGCACCTCGGCCCTGTTGGGGGACGTTACCGGGTGCACCCACACAGCAACTCGGCCTGGTAGGGGGCACTGACCGGGTGTTTTACTGGCACAAAGTAGCTACACAACGTTACATCGTGCGGGTTCTGGCCTCACCCTGAGTGTACAATGAGGCGCCCAGGACCAGGTCTACAACACTTTCAATGGCTGATGGAGGCCAAGCGGGAGTTCCAAAGCAGTGTTAATGTGTAAGATAGCTAGTTTCTGCACAAACACCATGGATATCCCAGTCAGGCACAGCCGTAGCCCCTCCCCCCCTTGGGCTGCCCCTAGAGACAAACATGGTCCCCCATCAAGAGATCCACACTCTACCTCCCTGCAAAGGTGGCAGTAGAGGGCAACATCAACCCCAGTCCTGCTGAGGAACACCCCCCACACACAGCCATAACACAATAATAGACAAACATATGACCAGGTATGGTAGGTTGCACCCCACCACCAGGTATTCCCCTGCAGCAAGCCCACTGCACCCTGCAAGCCATTCCAGCAAACCACATACCATCTACAAACAGTCTGCTGGTTAGTCCATAGTGCATGTTCCCAGTGGAGATATATGCACACAGAACTGGGCTGCCAGCATACACAGCAAGCAGATAACTCAGTGACTGGGCCCCAAATAGATACCCATATGTATCACATGAGAGAAAGACTGTACAGCACTATGGGGGTGCCTAGCCATGCTGTGGTCACTGCACAGTCAGGGTGAGCGTGATCTCCCAGAAGGACATGCTTTGGCCACCCTGTCTGTGTAGGTGGTGGCCAGACACTACAGTGTCCCTGCCAGTGCCCTATGCCCGGTGCAGATGCATCCTGCCCAGGCCACCCTGTCCCTGGCTATACCCATGGTACCGGTGCACCTCATTATGCACATTGGCAGTGTGGGCTGTGGAAGGGGCTTGCTGCCAACATCCACGGTATAGACAAACACACACTTCCACACCTATGCCATCATGGTGCTACTATTGAGAAGGTAATCAGCCTTGCCCACCAAGACCGCTCCTGAGCACGGCAAGGCATGGATATGGTAGGCAGTACAGCTGGTGGCCACTCCCCAGGGTGGTAAACAGCGTCAGAGGCCAGGCCTGGAGCACGCACCGCAAACACCTAACAGATTGTTCGGATGGGGTCAACTAGCAGTATGTGTGGAACTAGCAAACATCTCAGAGCTGTGTATCATATACCTCAGGTGTAGGGTGACATTGGTAGGACATGCAGGGTTCAATGGTTTGCCTCTCCAGGAGACATTGGTCAATGAGGCCTGTGGGTGTGGGTGTGGGGTGTGTCTGCCCCTGATGGCTGCTGCTTTACGGCACAGATTCCCAACTCCAGTCCAGGTTTGCATCACACTGTTCTGGTTTTCCTGCTGTCCCTCATGGATATGCATGAGCTACATCTACATACCATGGGTGTGGTGCATAGATATACAGCACAGGCATTTGTATGAGTGCCATCATGGGACCTGACTGGTGTGTGTCCCACCAGGACTGCATTGTGTGATTCTGCTCTGGGTACTGGCCCTGTTCATGGTGTGTGTGCTCAGTGGGGTAAAGATAGACGTATTGCCATTGCATATGTCCTCCCCAGGAAAGGTGTGCCCTTAATATCACTGTTTAATTGGGGGAAAAAGATTAGCGGTTGCCCCAGTTGGGCTTTGAACCTGTGACCCTCTGCTCTTGTATACAGTGTCTGTGTGCACTGCACCACCGTGTATCCACAGATTGGGTGATTTCCCTGGAATGTCCATGACTGTGGATCCGGTAGGGCCTGTGTTGCAGTGGACTGTGCCAGCCTGCACATGACTGGGCCTCTGTCTTCTGTGGCTAGCAGCCACTGCCCCCTGCACCACATGTCCTCGTCCGCCAACATGCTGGCATGAGCTTCTCTCAGAAAAAGCAGATGACCTGATTGCAATGTGGCAGTACGGGACTGCATTTGGGTGACTTGGCTGTAGGTAATGCCCATTGTTGTGGTGTGTGTGCGCGTTGTTGGGTAAAATATGGGTGCTCTCCCCATGCTTATGTTCCCTGCAATACAGGGGTGTCTGCGCTATCTGTGTTCAGTGGTGGGTAAAATATAGGGATTGGGCTGGCATGTACCCCAGCTGGGCTTTGAACCTCTGACCCTCTGGTTCTAGAGGTACTGACTCTGTCCGCTGCACCACACTATAGCCACAGAAACAGTGCAGCCCCTGGAGGTAGTAAGCTTAGCAGAATGGAGTCACAAACCCTGCTCTATGCAATTTTACTGTGGGCATATGCACCCTGTCTGGTGACCAACGTGCACATAAACCCCGGAAATGGCTACGGGAAATGGGGGACAAGATATCACCGCGCTGGGCAACAGTGATATTAATGGGCAACCATACCAAACACTCCCAGGAAAGCTCCAAACAAAGGAAATGTTTTTTGGAAGAGACTCGGCTCCGTAAACCCTTCAAAAGTTCATTTCTTTTTTCTGGAGCTTTGCTGGGTGTGTTTTCTGTATTTGCCCATCACTATAACTGTTCCCCAGCTGAATTACTGTTTTTAATAGTTCTGTTGTGGTCATTTTCTATTTGTATTTGCACTTTTGTGCTGTGCACATGTATCACACTGCTCACGTTTTTCTGGTTTCCCCGGTTTTCCTGTACATTGCTGACGGAAATGGTTTCTCTTCCCTTTAAATGCTTTCTACCGCGAGTGTTTCACTCGCGGTAGTTTTTACATGCAAATTCGGGCCCGATACTGTGCGGGGAGCCTCTCCCCTCCCACTCTCCACCCATTGACCCCGTCCCTCCGCCCCTCCGGAGCCTTCCTCCGCCCTCCTTTCGCCGTTCCACGCCTCTATCGGAAATTTGCGGGCCGCACTTGTACGGGGCCCATTAGTGAGCCGCGTACCTGTGCGGGGGTGACACGCACATGTGCGGGGCGTTTAAACGCGTTTCTGTGCATTTCAGTGCCGCGTTGCCGTGCGCTATTTTGCTGGGCGCTATTTTGCGGACTTTAGTAAACATGCCCCCTAGAGTATCCTAAAATATCCAGTTTCTTTGATCTGGGTTCCTTTTCAGAGGATGAAGCAATAGAAAGACCTTTAGTCATTTCTATGATGAAGTCCTGAAAGGACAAATCCTCTGGTGGAGACATTACCCTGTTAGGAGAAGAAGTGCTCCTCAGGAAGATCAAGGGAGAACTCATCAGAATCATCAGAGGAGTTAAAATCCTCTGAAGAAGCAGAGTATCCTCTATGTGCTTCCAACGCACGATACGCATACCGTTCGGTATCGACATCGGGCGTACCGGTATGGGATCGGTACCACGGCAAAAGCCCGGATCCGGCATGCGGAACCGATCTGCGTTTGGAAGACGATGGCCTCGGTTCCGGTATGGAAGCCATTACCGGAACCGGACCCGGTACCGCTGGCTACGGTACCGAGGGCGTAGCAGCATTAATAAAAGCCAGAATGGCCTGCTGCATGACTTGGACAGTAGTGCCCATAGACGCCACTGCTGCCTGGATGTCGGTACCGGTATGGGCCGGTACCCCAGAGCAGTACAACAGGTGATCTGTCGAGGCCGCGCCATCGATGTCAACCTGTGACCCCATGATTGCTTTGGAGGCCGGAACCTCCCGCCGGGGTTTTTTGGCCTGGGCAGAATCCTCGAACTCAGAATTGAGAGCCTCTCGATCTTTAGAAAGAGATTTTGCTTGTAGAGGATTTGCCCACTGGAGTTTTGGTTACCTGAGATCCATCCGGAGAGGAAGACCTGGATGACTGTGATGCTTCTGAAGGAAACAGCACATGGAACTTGTTGGCCCGGTTCTGCAATCCACGTTTCGACATCTGGGAGCAGGATGGGCAGTCCGGTATGGAATGGTCAGGTCCTAAACATTTAAGACACCATTCATGGGTGTCTGTAAGAGGAATGACAGCACTGCACTTGGTACACTTTTTAAAACCAGGAACTGGCTTCTCCATGAGGAGAATTTGTGTATGCTTGAAGGCCTAACAAAGTACCAAGCTGTGCTGAAGAAAAGAAAAAAAAAATATTTTTTTTTTTTAAAAGAAAGAAAGAGAGACCGGCAGTACCGGTTTCAGAATGGGGAAGGCAGGTACGCGGTCTAAAGAAAACAATAAAATTAACAATTTCTTCAGCGGTGACAGGAACACGACCTGCTGGCTCCGCGGAAAAAAAGAAACTGACGAGAGCTGGTCAGGAAGGCGGGAAGGCAGCGCGCATGTGCAGTGGGAGGCCCCAAAAGCTTTTAATCTGAAAAGCTGGGGAGCTTTCCCGCGCGGGCTCCGTCGGTACCGACGTACCCATATGTGATGACTTATTCCTGCTTGTTCCTGGAGATTAAGAAATTCTATCCTGTGTATATAGGTTCTTACATGTAAGATAATAAGAAATTCTATCCTGTGTATATAGGTTCTTTACATGTTACAAATATGTACAAAGTTTCCCTAAGTTAAAATCCCAGTTGTATTCTCCTGTTATATGTAAACTCACCACAGTCTGTTGATTGCAATGAGTATTCCTGTTTAATGTAAACCGCGCTGACGAAAAAGAGTGCGGTATAAAAGAACTATAAATAAATAAATAAAATAAATAAATAAAATTCTTTAGACTTCAATGACACATTTGCTTCCTGATTCTCTTTTTCTCCTGTTTAGCATCCATATGTACATTAATCGTTTCCCTCTTGAACTACTCTAGTCCCCTGTTTGTTGTGCTTGTCTTGATTAGATTGTAAGCTCTGTAAAGCAGAGACTGCTTTGTATGCCTTTGTGTATAGTGCTGCATAAGCTTTGTAGCACTATGCAAATGATTAATAGTAATAGTACCAGTTTGTGCAGGATTGCATGCCAATATCTCACTATACCAGTGGGAGCAGCAAATTTAAAAAGCTGCACATGGGGGAAAAAGTGCCATACCACCCCACAGATGCATGGGAAGAGCTCTTTAAACATCTTTACACACCCTAATCCTGCAGCATCAATTCCTGCCCCCCTCCCCATCACCCGCATCAACAGTGATATCTTCATCACTTCATTTTTATTTATTTATTTACTTCTCTTATATACCGCGCTATTATAGGGAGAAGGCTCTGTTGGCGGTAGCCTTTTTGCACTTAGTTAGAATGTTGGGGATCTCTAGAGTGTTTGCTTGATTAGATCTCCTGATTCTGTTGAACGGCCGGCTTTGAATGAGTTTGCTGATGGGTGAGGTGATCTGGTTCCTTAGGGCTTTGAATTTTAGTACTAGGGACTTATACTGGATTCTAGCCTGAAGTGGAAGCCAGTGGAGATCCATCATGACTGGGGTTATATGTTCAGCTCTTGATGTACCTGCAAGTACCCTTGCTGCAGCATTCATTGCAAGGCGAAGAGGTCCTAGTGTTGACTGAGGGAGGCCATGAAGGATAATATTTGCAAAGTCTAGATGTGGGAGCACCAAGGCTTGGAAAATAGTTCGGTAGTCATTAAAGTCCAATAGGGGGCGCAGGTGACGTAGTATCTGGACCTTGTGGTAAATTGCTTTCGTGATGTTCTTCACATGTGTAAACATGTCGAGTCGTTGGTCGAGCGTGATGCCGAGATAGCGGATAGTTGATTTTGCTATCAACTCAATATTGTTTACTTTTAATGTGGGGGGTGGGGAGAACATCTGGTTCTTGGTGAGGAATAAGACATCTGTTTTACTATGGTTGATCCTTAAATTTTGTGTTGTAAGCCATTGTGATACAGCTTCGAAGCAGCTTGATATAGGTGAAAAGTCAGGTTGATCAATCAGGAATGGTGAGTAGATTAGGACGTCGTCTGCGTAGACTAGGCATTGGATGTTGAAGGAGCGGATTAGGGTACAAATTGGTTGCATATATATGTTGAACATTAATGCAGATAGGGATGAACCCTGAGGTACACCTTGATTGAGAGGGAATGGGTCAGAAGTCATGGGACCTGTTCTGACTTGTTGCCATCTGTTAGATAGGTAGGACTTGCACCATGCTATAGCTGAGCCTTGTATTCCTTTCTCCAAAAGACAGAGTATCAGAGTTTCATGGTTGACTGAATCAAAGGCTGCAGCAATATCCATGAAAATGAGGACAAATCCATGGCGGATGTTATCAAGTCCTGTAACTAGATCATTGAAGAGAGTTGTGAGGATGGTGTCAACACCATGAGCTTCTCTGAAGCCATGTTGAGATGGATCCAGTGGAGCTACATTGTCAATATGTTGTTGGATTTGGCATTGAACTACCTTTTCAATGATTTTGGCGAGTAGGGGGATGCTTGATATTGGGCGAAAGGATTCAACTTTGGAGGAATCAAGTTTGTTGTTTTTTAATAATGGGTGGATTGAAGTAAATTTCAGGCTTTGTGGGAAAGATCCTATGGAGAGGGATTGGTTCGTGATTCTGCTTATAGCGGGACTAAGTTCTTGGCGTAATTCTTTGATCCAACTAGCTGGACATGGGTCACTAGGGGCAGTGGTAAGATTAATGGATGTGATAATATCTTGTATTTCTTTGTTGGATACCTCGCAAAATTTGAGTAGAGGGGTTTTACATGTAGTAGAGGAGATTGTGCAGGTTGTTAACTTGTTGGCTTGGATTATCTTTGATTGTAGGTAGTTTGCATAATCTTGTGGGTGAGGCATAGTTGTTTGAGCGGGAGCTGGGTCACCTGTTAGGGACTTAACTATGCTGAACAGATCATGGGGTTTGTTAAGCGATCACTTTAGAATATCTGCATGGTATTGTTTTCTTTTTTCCATCGTCATTGCTCAATGAGATTGTAGATAAGAGGTGTATGTACGTAGAGATTCAGGGGACCGGGCGTGGTACCAGTGTCTCTCAAGTTTACGTAAGTGAAGGAGCGACGCTCTAAGGTCATTGGTGTACCATGGAGCATGTTCTCGCTTCTTGATGTTTATTCTTGTGGTTGGAAGGGAGGCAGCTGATTTAATGGCATGGTCCCAGTTGGAAACTAGTTTATCTGGGTCAGATAGTGTGATAATAAGGCGAGGTAAGATTTCCTCAAGGACCTCCCAAAAGCATCATATTACACCTAATTCCCCACAAAGTACCTGATCCCTCTACTCAATTCCCCCTAATCCTCTAAAGCATCATGATCCATAGATCATTTGAAATTTGTGGCCAGAAAGACTTCTATTGACACATGTGTACTTGGGTTGTTGTTACGAAGATCTGTCTATTTTTGAATGGTGTTATCCCTGAAGCAGAACTGTGATATGTCATGCTTGGTTTGAAATACAACGTTGTGTCGGTTGACATTATTGGTTTTAATCTATCTTTACAAAAGTTATTTTTGAATCAAAAAGTTAAGTGATTTAAATATAAAAAAACTTGTTTTCACTGATTAAAATGGACCTTGATTGAATTGGCTATATATGAGTTAGCTTCTATGCTATATGGTCATCTTTGGGGATTACTGTGTTTTGAACTTTTGTGTTGATTTTTCTTCCAATTGAGGTGTCCAGTGTTGGATGTATTTTACCCATTTTAATGCCAAAATTTTATTTCATAGGCCCAGGCATAGTTTGGAGGGGTACTGGGGGGGAAGAGCCCTCCAAATGTTGCAGGCATTAATGATGAACTGGTCCTCATGCCCTCACTGCCAGTGTGACTTCCTTCCCCTTCCCCCTCCCCCACCCCCACCCCAAAGTAAGAAGGCAAACTATATCGATGTTCAGAGACTTCACTCTGTATAATGCATAGGTGCATATTTTAGAAAATACATGCATACATCATGATTCTGCCCACACTCCACCCAAAATGCCAAACCCGAGCATGCCTATTATACAAATATGCACCTACTTACTTTTATATGATGCCTTTATACACAAAAAATGTATATATAAAGGTTCATATAATTTCTCTCATAGAGGCTGAATATTGCCGCTCTCTGTTTTCAGCCCACCTTCAAACTGCCCATAATCCCAATCAAATTTAAACTTGTTCTCTTTAGTAATACATGGGCTAGATTTACAGAGGTGAACTGCAGCATTAGTGAATCTTAATGCCAGTAATATCTGCACACACCCATACCCATTGAAATAAAGCTATACATATATACATAAAGGTCCTGGTTAGCAGGATTAGCTAACTGGATAAGTCTTGGTGAGAGATATTCCACAGCACTGTCCAGGCAATGGGTCTGAAAATCTCCACCGACCTCGGCACTATCTGGAAAGAATTAAGTTATGCAGATAGTGATGATTTTCACTGCCATTATCTTAGGGCAGCCAATAGTTATCCTAAGTGCTATCTGGATAAACTGTCCCGATAGGGGATGAATATTGCCTCTATCCTGATAGTGCTCTATCTGGATATTCAGCGTCAGCCGCTATCTGAATACTGCTGCTGAATATCTAAATTTTTCTACCCGCGGCAACTGGCATTTAGAAAAAAATGCTGATCAACACAGGCTCAGTATTACTCCTATATTTTTTTTTAAGTACCATCAAGTCAATGCTGACTCCTGGCAACCCAACAACCCCTGGTTTTCTTGGCAAGGTATAACAGGTAAGTAGATTGCCAGGCCTTTTCTTCCGAGGCAATGGATGGTAAAGTGACTCGCCCAAGACTGCAAGGAGTGTCAGATGTCCTGGGTAATAGGTTGCTGTTCAAACCAGTAGGCTACTATTTAAAACCAAATCTGCGTTACACATTTAGATGAAATGTTACAAATTTGTGCTAACGATGCTTTTAAAAAACAACTAAATAATTAATCACCTAATAAAAGCTGCCCATTGGCAAGAAAAATTTATATCTATCTTGCTTCTATAAAATATTGTTCTTATTTAAGTTTTAAGAATAAAAAATTTGAGGTTGAAAACATTACTGTGAAGGTGAAAGTATCTCTCCACACAACTGACACGTGGTTAGGACACATAAGACTGTGAAAGATTTCCAGTAAGCAAACACTATCAGAACCTAACCTTATGTGTATGCAGTGATTGAGTGGAATTCCATTTGCTACATGTTGTCGCAGTTCCTGGAATAGCAGGTGGCTGTATGAGTATCCTTTGCTGACACATCCAATTTCTGGCATTGATGAAATTGTTTCATGTTCTAACTGGCAACTAATCTAAAGCCTAGTCACTTCTGCAGAGCTGTTATAAGTGGTGACTCAGAAGGTCATAGGCTTTTGCCAGATTCTTCCTTGTGCTGATATTCTGTATGTTGTATTAGGCCAAATAGCAGCCGTGTCTGAGAATGAGCAGAGCAACAGCTGTAGAAATAGTACATTGATCTCAGATGAAATACAACAGGACAATGAAGTGAACCTGCGTATGGTTCCTGAGTCAATGTGCTTTGGTTCACATGATGACTTAAGGACTTGCCAACACATCCATGATCAATCTACATTTATCATCATAAGATGAAATATGGTACTGCAGGGTTTTTAACCTTATTAGTTTTTCCAGAAAAAAAAGACATTACAGAACTACATATCAAACCAATTAACTCAGCATACATTAACATTCACATTATTGTCAACAGGAAATGCAATTTGATGCCATTGACTCAGAATCATCTGAGTGTGGTCCTACTACTTTTAACTGCTTCCGTGGGGAGGGAAGTATAGCTAAGGGAAAAGACAGAGCTGCAATTTAGTATCTACAGTATATTGTTATATTAATTCAGCTTTCACCTCATATCAAACTGAAAAACCAAATAAAAGAGTTTTCACTTAAGAGGTATGCATTCTAATTATCTTACTCCTAATTTACATCTCCAAGCAACACAGTCAAATCAATGAGCCACACTTCATGCCACATTCTGAGAACTGGACCAACTAAGGGATTAAATTTTGTGGAGCCCGAGTCCGAGAGAAATACGTCCAGATGTCCCTGAGCAAGATGGCTTCCGCGGTACACAGAATCAGGCCTGAGGATGGCCCGGCATGCCCCTGCCTGCCTGTGGGGACGTCCTCCCCACAGGCACCCCTGGCTCATGCAGCTAAGGCCCCCCTCTTCCCCGCCATCTGACCCATGGCTAGCCAGCTGGGGCCTGGATCGAGCAGTGGGGACCCTCCCTGCACCTGGCCCCGGCCACGGCCTCGGGGGGAGGGGGGGAATCACTGGGCCCAATTGCCGGGTCAGTGCTGCTTATTCCACCTTTGTCATGCCAGGCTGGTCCACCCAGGTTCCGCCCCAACCCCACCCCCTCCCCTGTCCTACTGCTCAGGATGTGTGGGCAGATCAGGAGGGGGAATAGGGTCAGGACGAAAGTATCTCTCTACACAACTGACCCGTGTCTCTGAATTGGGCCCATAGTCTCTAGCAGTTCCCTCTTTCCCTGAAACAAACTGTTCTAATTCATATGGCTGAACTATACCCTTTTCCATTCCCACTCATAACTTGTCATTTACTATCTACTTTTGTCCACTCCTGCACTGCCTTTTGATATTGGGATATTGGTAAGCATTATCTCCTCCTCCTCACCCCCACCCCCATCATCATCAATTTAAAGGAAATCATGGTTCTCTTTTCATCCCAAACATAATATGCTATCAGTTCTTCAATAAACCTATCTTCCATTTCACACAGAACCAACATAAATAAGAACAGTTGGGGGAGGGGGAGTGATACTCATTTAAATAGCATTGTTTTCAGTGAGTAAGGAATTAGAAACAATTTCCATCTCTCCAGGTCTTTTTTTCTCTGATCTAACAGTGGAGGATAATGGGTGTTAGTTGTATACATATAAAGGAGAATCTTGCCAGGATAAGGGAAATGCTGCTTTTTGGCATCCTGCATTATTCCAATGGGAATCACTAACCTTTCAGGGGTATTTTTATTAAGCTGTGGTACCTGTCAATGTGGCAGATAGCGTGTGCTATTGGGCTGTGTTAACAGATACCGCAGAGGGAATGCAGATAGCACAGCGATCTTCTGTGTCTCTGCATATCCCACAGTAAACGCAGGAAGAGGTTGGGTTGAGGTGGGGAGAGGATGTGGTTGTGGTGGTAAGTTCAAGTGATTGCCAAGACTGTAGAGTAGTGGCAGTGGCCTTCCACCTGTAGTCCCCCCCACCAGCAGGTAGTCTTCTTAGGTGTGCATTGTCTGCATATCTGCATACAAGGCAAATTTGTGTGCCTTCCCTTCTATGTCCTCACCCTGTATGTCTTCTGCCATCCTTATACCTTGTACAAATGTTTCTACAGACAGGGTGACCAGAAGTGCGGGGGGAAGGGGGCAACCCTGCCTTGTGCCTCTGCTCAGTGAACAAAGGCAAATTAACTTGCCATTAATCGTAATTTGAACCTGTGCTACAGAGAGCTTTAGTCACTCTCTGTTAAATGGGTTCAAAATTATCTAGTAATCTGAACAGGAAGAGCCATTCCACTTGGCTGAATGTCTTCTCACATCTAATACCAACAGGATTTCTGGAGAATGTTTTCTGCCAGGTGATGCATAACATTCAAGACCCTGTGGATATTGTTCGAGGCATATCTTTTCCCTATGAACACTGTCTGGGGAACTACCTCTTCCATTAATCTGGCAAATATGTTTGCTAATATTTTTACATCCATATTTATTAGAGATATTGGTCTATAAGACACGCACTGTCAAGGATCTTTACCCTCCTTATGTATGAGCGACACATATACTAATCTGAAGGATCTCAGGGCAGCCCTCAAGCTCACTTGCTCACACCGGCAACCTTCGATCGGTATCAGGACAGAGAAAGGGAAACAGAAAACTCCTCCCACTCTCCATCTTAACACCAATCAGTGCCCAACATCAGATCTTTAAAAGTAAGCACCAGCAGGCGGACAGATCTCACTTGCTCACACCGGCAAACTTCGATCGGCATCAGGACAGAGAGAGGGAAACAGGAAACTCCTCCCACTCTCCATCTTAACACCAATCAGTGCCCAACATTAGATCTTTAAAGGTAAGCACTGGCAGGCGGGCCCATGCCTGAGGCCTCACCAGAGGGCCCTTTAGCATGGCCCTTAGGCGAGGACAGTTAAACATTTGAAATAACTCCTGAGGAAATAATGCTCCTCTAACTCTGGCCAAACCAGCTACTTTGAGAGCATATGTTCTAAATGAATGGCAACACACAGACATACAAGTAATGAAAACAGAAAATAACCAGTAAAACAGATACTCCAATACTCCTGAACACTATACCTCTGCCCACAGATTTAGGCAACTACAAGCATACTCTTCCTAGATCAACTGCACTACTGTGATTGAGCTCCGGGCATGCATAATTTTGAGTGAGCTTTACCAGAAAACCGTGTATGTCGGCATCAGCTGTACTAAGCAAACCCAAATATCCACTTGACATGATTCTTCTCTCCTCAAGCCAGGTTCAATCTGGCAGCACAAATATGCAAATTATAATCAACTACCTGAAACTCTAATTCCTGCTGATTCTAATCACAGTAAATCTGTCAGTCTCAAAGGATTGCAAGTCCTATTCCATTCCAACCCACCTCCCATCATTTTTGCTTGCACATTCTTCATCCACAATGATCTACCAACCCCTGAGAGTCTGGACACGCGGAACTCGCAATTTAATTCAGCTACAATGCATACGCCTTACTCAGACCACACACACAAACCCCATCGTGTTTTCTCCTATCAAATGTGCCTTAATCAATGTGAGATCTATTAGAAAAAAATCATACATCATCTATGACTACATTCAAACCTACAAAATAGACATCATCTGCATCACAGAGACCTGGCTAACAGACACGGATAACGTTATCTTCAACCAAATCACTCCACCTGACTTCACAGCATTCAATTGCCTCTGTTCTCAAAAAAGAGGAGGTGGTGTATTAATACTGGCAAGAAATATCTACAGATTTAGGACCATTGCATCCTTCAACTCCATAGAGGTCAATACCATTTCCATCTCCAACAAATATCTTAGTATCTGCCTTATCTACAGACCACTGAGTTCCAAAAACAAAGAACTCTCCTCTATCCTGGAAACATGGCTCTCAGCACAAACCACTCATCACTCTTGGGGACTTCAACCTATGTTCTTTACCTGGCAAAGAATCCAGTGCATTCTTCAAGGCAATGGAGGCTCTAAATTACACCCAAATAGTAAATGCACCTACTCTTCAGCATGGTACAAGACCAGATCTAATCTTCATACCAAATGAACTCATTGAGCAAGATCAGGTTTCAGCATTAACCATTACACCTGTTCCCTGGTCTGATCACCACCTAATATCATTCTCAATGAGCATTAAGGGCTTTGACAACCACCAGGAATTATGGTGCACAAAAAGAAAATTCAGAACTTTTAACAAGGAAACATTCATAGAGGAAATAACTCCAGAGCTTCAACAGGACTCTCGAGACCTGGACAATATCATCGAAAATTGGAACACCAGTATCTCAAAAGCTGCAGCAATCACGAGCTCAAAACACACACACACTCGTAAAAGGCCCAACGCTCCTTGGTACTCAGATAACATCAGAGAAGCTAAAAGGGCATTAAGGAAACTTGAAAGAAAATGGAGGCGGAACAAAACACAGGAAGCACTTCTGCAATACAGACACAAGCAACATGAATATAACAATTCTGCACTAACTCCATCATGAAGTCAGCAAATAGACCTAGAGAGCTCTTTAGTATCGTGCAGCGGCTTACCAAAGATACAATACAACATGACATACACCTTATTGACCCCCAACCTTATGCAAAATTCCTTATCAGTAGGCACAACAATTTTTTCCCCACAACAGCTACCTACAGCAACTAACTCAATATTCTATGTACATACACCAACCTGGGATAATTTTACTGTTCCCTCCCTGGCACAGATTGAACATATCATGGACATGCTGAATACAATAACATCCTCAACTGATCTTTGTCCTGTGACATAGATCAAGGCCTCAAAGGATCAGCTTGGTAAGCTTCTTCAAGAAACAGCTGAGCTATCCTTACAACAGGGCTACGTGCCATTAGCCCTCAAGCAAGCTGATATTCAGCGAGTTCTCAAGAAAATTTCTTTTGATCCAGAAGACTCAAAATCCTACCATCCAATCTCCAGCCTGCCATTTATTGCAAAAGTCATTGAAAAATCTATACAGATACAATTGAAAGACCACATTGATCTAAATGCACCATTGGATCTGCACCAGCATGGGTTTAGACCACAACATGGCGTTGAGACTCTACTAATCTCTCTATTCGAAAACCTCATAAGGGGCATTGATAACGTCAAGAAAGGTTTCCTGCTAATCTTCATGGACATCTCTGCAGCTTTTGACACAATATCCTACTCTATATTGATACAACGACTACAGGAAATTGGTTTACGCAACAACATCATAAAATACTTTGGCTCCTACGATAACAACTGAACCCAACAGGTCATATCTGGTGAAAACAAATCTTTTTAGATTGTAAGCTCTTTTGAGAAGGGACTGTCTTTTTGTGTTTTCATTGTAGAGTGCTGCGTGCGCCTGGTAGCACTTTATAAATGCTTAGTAGTAGTAGTAGTAGTAATAATGAAGTTCAATGTACCACACAGCATCCCTCAAGGTTCTGCTTTATCCTTCATTCTATTCAACATATACATACAACCCATTTGTAACATAATCAAACACCACAAGATGCATTATCATCTATATGCAGATGATATCATGGTTTACACTCTCATCAACTTTCTCGATCCTGACCTGACTCCCATAACCAAGGGTCTAGAAGACATGATTACTTGGCTTACTAACAATTCACTATCGGTGAACTGCGATAAGATGGAAGCGATGTTCATCACTAGAAACACAACTTTCACGGCCCCACAAACAATCGCTAACTGATAAATATATTCCAATAAAAAAATAAGTAAAGTACTTGGGCGTCACTCTGGACAAAAACCTGACTCTAACGCACATAAGCAAAACTGCCTCCAAAGCACACCACAGTCTAAAACTTATCCGAAGACTCAAGCCTATTCTATGCAATGATCACTTTCACTTGGTATGCCAAGCAATAATCACCCCTATTCTGGATTATGCGAATTTGCTTTTTCAAGGACTACCAAAACAATCCCTTTACCCTCTCCAATTGGTTCAAAATACAATGGCTAGGATTATCACAGATACTTCCAGAAAAGAACATATCACCCCAATCCTACAACAACTTCACTGGCTCACCATCCTTTTATGCGCACGATTCAAAGCAACTCTAAACATCTTCCAAATCTTTCACAATATCTCGGCCACTGCCCTTCAAAGCCTGATAATCAAGGACTCCAACATAAGGTCCAGGCGCAGTAATATGATAAATAAGCTCACTACTTCTGCTGAATACCAATGCTCCAATCAGTCTACAGTCAGAAGAGCTACATCACTTGCTGCCCCCATGCTTTGGAACTCTTTATCTTAACAAATGAGATCCACATAGGACATTAAGGACTTCCGCAAGATGTTAAAATGCTTCTATTTTCTGAGCACTACGGTTCCTCCCAATGCTCATAACCAGCCTTTTTATTCCCTTTACCCCTACTAAAATTGTATTTAATATCCCACTGCGAACCACTTTGATTAAAGGAGAAGGTGGTATATAAAACTGGATAACTAACTAAATAAATAATAATATTCCATTTAGAACTCTGAAGAATAAAAACATAAGAACATAAGATATGCTATACTGGATCAGACCAAGGTCCATCAAGCCCAGTATCCTGTTTCCAACAGTGGCCAATCTAGGTCATAGGAACCTAGTAGTTTTCTCAAAAGCACAAGTTCCTCAATGCTTGTATTGGGTCAAGCAGTGATATCCTGTGTCCCTTTTAATAATGGTTTATGGACCTTTCCTCCAGGAACTTGTCCAAACCTTTTTTAAACACAGCTACACTAACAGCCTTTACTACATCCTCCGGTAACAAATTCCAGAGTTTGATTACACGTTGAGTGAAAAAATATTTTCTCTTATCAGTCTTAAATAGGTTACCCTGTAGCTTCAGTGCATGTCGCCTAGTCTTTTTATATTCTGATGACATATACAATCGATCTACGTTTACCCGTTCCACTCCATTCATTAATTTATAGACCTCTATCATATCTCCTCTCAGACGTCTCTTTTCCAGGTTGAAGAGCACTAACCTTTTTAGCCTCTCTTCATAGGAGTATCCATCCATCCCCTTTACCATTTTGGTGGCTCTTCTCTGTACCTTTTCTAATAATGCTATATCCTTTTTAAGATATGGTAACCAGAATTGCACACAATATTCAAGGTGTGGTCGCACCATGGTACGATACAGAGGCATTATAATATACTTTATTTTGTTTTCCATTTCTTTCCTTAAGATGTCTAGCATTCTATTTGCTCTCTTGGCCACCGCTGCACACTGGGCGGAGGTTTTTAACATGTTATCCACGATGACACCTAAATCTTTTTCCCGGGTGGTGGTTCCCAATGTGGAACCTTGCATCATGTAACCATAGTTTGGGTTGTTCTTTCCTAGGTGCATAACTTTGCACTTGTCCACATCAAATTTCATCTGCCATTTGGATTCCCAGTCTTCCAATTTATCAAGATCTTCTTGCAATTTTCCACAATCCTCTTGGGTTTTAAAAACTAAATAGTTTTGTGTCATCTGCAAATTTGATAACCTCACTCGTTATTCCCTTTTCAGGTCATTTATGAATATGTTAAAAAGCAGTGGACCCAACACAGATGCCTGGGGTACTCCACTATTCAGCTTTTTCCATTGGGAAATTTGGCCATTTAGCCCTACTCTCTGCTTTCTATCTTTTAACCAGTTCCTGATCCACAATACTATATCACCTCCTATCCCATGACTTTTTAGTTTTGCCAAACGTCTCTGATGAGGGACCTTGTCAAAGTCTTTCTGAAAGTCCAGATACACTATATCAACCGACTAACCTTTATCTACCTGTTTATTCACACCTTTAAAAAAACATAACAGATTAATAAGACAGGATCTTCCTTGTCTAAAGCCATGTTGGCTGTCTCCCATTAAGCAATGACTATATACATGCTGAGTAATTTTGTTCTTTATGATGGCTTCTACCACTTTTCCCGGTACTGACGTCAGGCTCACCGGTCTTTAGTTTCCCAGATCATCCCTGGAACCCTTTTTAAAAATTGGCATTACATTGGCCATCCTCCAATCTTCAGGTATTACAGATGATTTTAATGATAGTTCACAGATTACTAATAGCAGGTGTGCAATCTCATATTTCAGTTCTTTCAACACCCCCTGGATGTATGCCATCTGGTCCAGGTGATTTGCTACTGTTCAGTTTATCAAATAGTTGTAATATATCTTCCGGTGTAGCAATATTTCTTTCCATTCTTCTGCAGCATCACCTTTAAATACCACTTCAGTCATGGGTAACATCCCTACATCTTCGTCAGTAAAGACCAAAGCAAAGAATTCATTAAGTCTCTCCGCTATAGCCTTGTCTGCTCTTACTGCCCCTTTTATGCCTCTATCATCTAATGGTCCAACTGACTCTCTCACATGTTTTTTGCTACGAATGTACTTGAAAAAGTCTTTATTATGCGTTTTTGCTTCCACAGCAAGTTTCTTCTCAAATTCTCTCTTTGCCTGCCTTATCAATGCCTTGCATATAACTTGCCAATGCTTGTGCTGTTTCCAGCTTTCTTCACTTGGTTCTTTTTTCCATTTCCTGAAAGATGCTTTTTTGGCAACAACTGCCTTTCTGACCTCACCTTTAAACCATGCTGGCAGTTTTTTTGATTTTGTTCCACTTTTCTCAAAGCATGGAATACAGTTGGTCTGGGCTTCCAAGATAGTATTTTTAAAGAACACCCAAGCTTGATGTAAGTCTTTAACCTTTGCAACTGCTCCTTTTAGTTTTTTCTTAACTATTTTCCTCATTTTATCATAGTCTCCCTTTCAAAAGTTAAAAGGTAGTAATGTAGATTTCCTTACCATCCCTCCT
Source organism: Ichthyophis bannanicus (assembly GCA_033557465.1). Lineage (NCBI taxonomy): Eukaryota > Metazoa > Chordata > Amphibia > Gymnophiona > Ichthyophiidae > Ichthyophis > Ichthyophis bannanicus. Next base: position 734,958,996 of record CM066031.1, read on the forward strand.
CCATTAATTAAATCTAACGCCATCATGCTATGATCACTATTGCCAAGTGACCCCTATACCCTTTTCTCTTGCACCAGATCTGGTGTTCCACTAAGGACTAAGTCCAAAATAGCTTCCCCTCTTGTCAGTTCATGAACCAGCTGCTCCAAGAAGCCATCATTTATTTCATCTAGAAACTTTATCTCCCTAGCATGTCCTGCCATGACACTGACACAGTCAGTACCGGGGTAATTGAAATCAACCCATTATTATTATTGTTCTGTAACTTTGGTTAGCTTCCCTGATTTCTTTGAGCATTTCATCATCCATTTGTTCATTCTGGCCAGGCGGTCGATAGTACACCCCCACTGCCATCACTTCCCCTTTTTACATGGAATTTCAATCCACAGAGATTCTACAGCAAATTTTGTTTCCTGTAGAACTTTAATCCTTTGTGACTTAATGACCTCTCTAACATAGAGCGCAACCCCTCCACCAATTTGATCAGCTCTATCATTACGATATAGTTTGTACCCAGGTATCACAGTGTCCCACTGGTTGTCCTCCTTCCACCATGTCTCTGAGATACCAATCATATCTAACTTCTCAATTAGTGCTATATATTCTAACTCTCCCATCTTATTTTTTAGACTTCTAGTATTTGCATATAAGCATTTTAAAGACTGTATTTTATTCATATTAATCTGGTTATCGGTAGGCAGGAGTAATTTGGAATCTTTAAGCTCTGTCTGCTCTGTACTCAAGGGCATTTGGGCTACCTTTATCTTTATTGGAACCTCTCTGCTGATGTGCCCTAACTTCATTTTTTGGTAGTATCCTTCAAGGATACATTGTTCCGAACCATACGCTCTTGGGCGACTGTCAGCTCTCCCCTATTATCTAGTTTAAAAGTTGCTCTATCTCCTTTTTAAAGGTTAATGCCAGCAGCCTGGTTCCATCCTGGTTAAGGTGAAGCCCATCCCTTCGGAAGAGCCCCTCCCTCCTTTCCCCAGAATATTCCCCAGTTCCTAACAAATCCAAAACACTCATCTTGCACCATCTGCCTGCCTTTTGGGTCCTTCACGTGGAAAGGGAAGCATTTCGGAGAACAATATTCATGTAAAAGTTTCAATAAAATTCCAATGGAAACCCTGATGTTTTACTAGTGGGCATCGCCCTTATAGCTTCCCAGTGCTCCTTCTATAAGTTTGGAGCATCAAAATCTACTCTTTGGTTTCATCTAAAACCCTGTCCAGAACCCTGGCTTGATAAGTGTCAATTGCTCCCATCACATTGAAGTCCTAATGCGGAAAGTTTTTCATAATAATGCTAGAAATTTTCCAGTATCCTCTCCGTGCTTCCCTCTAATTCACCCAACTCCCTCACAGTTTGCACAGTCATATTTTGCACTGCCCATTGCTTCAACTTGCTGCTAAACATTTAGGGGGTCATTCTATCCTGGACGTACAGGCCCTCTGTGTGCTCGGTCAGAACTGGATGCACAGAGGGATTTGTGATTCTGATCCCATGGGGCATGTCTAGCCCCGCGGGATCAGAATTCCAAACAGGCCTGTACATGTGGGTTGGGACTGCAATTCAGCTCAGGATCGCAATTTAGTCCGGCCTGCACATACAGGCCTTGCCTGACTAACTCAGTTAGGGCTTTTAAATGGAGTATGGTGCCATGGCATCTAGTTGCCATTGCACCGTGGCTCCATTTAAAAGCCGCAATCCCTGGCTGTCGGCACCTAAAGTGCTTGCCCCACAGCCCGATCCCCGGTCTGGCCTCCCAGGGCCAGGGTCAGGATATGGGGAATGCCCTCTGCCCCCCTGCCACCCCTTCTCAGCCCTGGTCCTGCCATTTCCTCCGCATCAGGGAAGTTATTTCACCTTGGAGGTGGAATAACTTCCCTGTTCAAGTCGCCAGCCCCAGAGGTACAGGGCCAATATTAGAATCGGCTCTGTACATCTGGGGCAAATGACCACCCACTATCCGCCCTAACGCTGCCCCCAATCCGCTCCTTTCCTGACCCCATCTAACTATCCCGTATAATGCGTGGGGAAGGAGGATGGGGCTGGGAAAGGGCACAAATAGCGGGGATGGACATCCCGTTGGGACATCCATCCCCTCTATTCGCGGCTCAGAATTCCCTTATCTTTTTTCCCCCAAAACATATAGGGGTATGTTTACTAAACCGGGGTAAACGTGAATAACGCGCGTTGTACGATGTTGACGATCGTTAGCGCGTGATACCGCGTGCTGTAGCGTATTAACGATCATAAACGCGCTACAGCGCGCGGTATCACGCACTAACGTGTGTGATGCTCCGCGGCACAGTAAAACAACGCAGAAGGCGGAGAGAGGGTGGAGAGAAGGGGTCAATGGGCGGAGAGTGAGCGGGGAGAGGCTAACGCGCTGATTTTCAGAGCTGAATTCCAACGCGAATGAAAACCTGCCGTTAAAGGCATATTAAAGGGGAGAGAACCCATTTAAATGTCAGCAATGTACAGCCTAGGCAGGGAAACCAAAAAAAGGTGATAAGTGTGATACATGTGCACAGAACAAAAGGGCACAGAAACACTGAAAATGACCCCAACAAACTGGAAAAAACAGCAACCAAGCTGGCCAATAGTGGTATCAATGAGAAACATCAACCCCCCCTCCCCTGAGTAAACTCCATTGAACAGATATTTAGGTATTCCCCTATTTTAGTTATGTATGTATAAACCGCGGAAGGGTCCATACCCCGTCCCCATACAAGGTGCATGCGCCCACAGTGAAATAGCACTGCCCAGGGACCTCCCCACCATCGGACAGAGTTCCTATGGCGTGCACATGTCCCGCAACATCAGGGCGGGCATGTCGGAACGGGCAACCGGTCAGATACTGGAGAAGGGGATACAGAGGGCTGCAGCTGGGCCACAGTGGGGACTAGGGTGATGCCTAGCTGGCCCATAGGAATGCCGAAACAGTAGAGCAGCCAGACAGCAACTGCTGAGGGCCCAACATGTGCAAGGTGTGCTCCCCACAGTGTCACAGAGAATAGTACCCAGCAGGTACCCCCAATAGCACAGAACAGTGGCAGGCGGTGCTGGGGGAAAGCGTGGGCAGCTATGCGGGCACCCCCACCCCAGAACACGCACCATAGGCAGCTGTCTACCTGCACATTGGATGGCCTGAGACTGCGCACCACCAGCTCCACCAGCAGAAGGGCATGTCAGCATGGTGGCTGAGGGATACTGGTGGTGAAAGGGGCAGAGGCAGCTGCCCAGAGCAGACCGTGGCCTAGCCCCCCTCACGTGGGTGCAGTGCACTCCAACAGACAGGCCCTGGCTGACCAACAGTCATGGTACCACCAGGGAACGCACCATCTCTGTGAGAACATGGTGGTGCAGTGCACAGAACCAGTGTATTCAGAAGCAGAGGGTCACAGGTTCAAGTCCCAGCTGTTGTGTTCGCCAAACCAGTCCTCATATTTTACCCACTACTGTAACAGGCTAATACAGACAGAACCGGTCTTGCAGATGACGTAAACATGCCCAACACACCCACATTTTACCCTACAGAGCACAGACACCATAAACATGCACATTACCAAGAGCAGAGCCTCCCAAATGCAGTCCTGGAGGGCTAAACACCATCCCGGTTCCATGCTGCCTCTGATAAAGATGCCTATGCTGCATTTCTAAGTGCCACCCCCATGTTATGCAGATGTAGCTCATGCATATTCATGAGGGACAGCATGAAAACCCAAACAGTGTTTCGCACCGCAGGACTGGAGTCGGGAACCTCTGCCGTACAGCAGCAGCCAACAGGGGCGGACACACCCGCACCCACAGGCCCCATTATCCAAGGCCTCCTGGAGAGGCAGGACTTTGGGCTCTGCGTGCATCTCCCAATACTAGCACATGCATACCGTAGTAATGCCACCCTAAACCTGGGAATATGTTACACAGCAATCAGAAGGCTGCTATGAGCACTGGCAGATAGCAATGCCTAGGTTAGGTACAATGTCCTGAGTGAGCTGCATCATAGCAACCTTTCTGATGTCTGTGGGGTGTGCTACAGGTCCTGTGTCTAACAGTGTTTACCAACCTGGGGAGTGCCTCCTACAGTATGGCGTACTATAGCCATGCCTGCACTGTGCCCAGGACTGGTGTGGTGGCCTGGGCTGCCCAACACCTCTATAGTTGCACAGTGCTTGCATAGGTGTGGGGAGTACGTGTCTGTCTATCCAGTGTGTGGTGGCTTCCAACACCCTCCACAGCCCACACTGCTAGCACTGTTGCCAGTATTGGCCTGCCAATGTGCATAATGAGGAGCAAGGTACCGTGGGAATAGCATGGATAGGGTGGCCTGGCCCGTCCACATCTGCACAGGGCATAGGACAATGGCCGGACATTGTAGTGCCCGGTACCACCTGCACGGACAGGGTGGCCATAGCATTTCCTGTTGGGAGGTCACTCTCACCCTGACTAAGCAGTGACCATGGCATGGCTAGGTTCCACCATAGTGCTATTTAGCATGTCTCTTATGTGATATCTATGGGTTTCCTTTTGGGGCCCACTCACTGACCTATCTGCTTGGTGTGTGTGCGCATCTCCTCCAGGACCATGCACTATGGACTAGCTGGCGGACTGTCTGCAGCTGGTATGTGTCTTGCTGGAACACCGTGCAGGGTGCAGCGGCTGGAGGCTTGCTGCTGGAGAATGTCAGATAATGGTGGGGGGCAGCTGAGCATTTCCAGCCCTGCTGTCTGTCTGCTCTTGCTGTACGGGTATGTACTGCTCTGCATTGCCTGCGCTGTAGGGTGTTTGATCCCGAGTGGGACTGGGGTGATGGTCCCCTCTACTGTCACCATTGCAGAGGGTTGAAGGTGGATCTGTGGGCGGGAGATCCTGTCCCCCACCCTGTGCCCTAGAGGGTGTGTTGGGTGGTGGTATGTAATCTCCCTGGTAACCACAGCTGAATGTGGGTGTGGGGCCGTGCAGTCCTCCTGTAGCCAGCCATGTGTTTATTAGCAGCTCTGGCCCACTGATTACTTCACTTCCCATGGAGCCAGTGGTCATAGGTTCACAACCCACAGTGGGGTTCATTGATAGGGCTGTCTTAGGCATTGTCTATGTTTACTGTATATTAGTGCTGCCAGCAGAACCACCCTCAGGGTACTGTCACCTTAGGGTAGCTCAAGGGGCGCCCTATAGGGCGCGATTTATGCGGCGCCCTATAGGGCGCACATTACACTTCGCCCTATATTATATACATTATATGCCATTTGAAAGGAATATTTAGGCGCTCCCTATAGGGCGAGCCTTACACTTCGCCTTATAGGGAGCGCCTACATATTCCTGTCGACAGGTATATAATATATAATATATACTACATAATATATAGTACCATGTCAGAGCGAACGTCACTGTTGGCACATATTTCATAGGAAGGGTACACTTTTCCTGACATATGCAAACTGTAACCCGCCTGCAGACTAAAATATTATAGTCGGCTTTCAAAGGGTTACACAGGATGCCTCAGCCAGCCTTGCTCATTAGGCACACTGGGGATTCAAACCCATGACTCTTGTATCATCAGTCTGTGTGGTAACCATTGTGCTACAGCTTTGTTTCTGATTTTGGTTGTCTGCGCGCTGTCTTATGCTTGCGCGCGCTGTAACGATCATTGCTGCGCCGCGCGTAATACCGCGCGCAACCGCGCGTTATCAGATACGATGTCCCGCCCATGTCCTTTTTTGGCTTTCCTTCCACTAACGCGGCTCCTAAAGCGAATTGCACTAACGTAGTTTAGTAAACATACCCCATAGTATCGGTGACCTATTTTCTTATACACCAACTCTGCTTTTTCATTCAAATATACATTTATCTTTTATCTTTTAGGATGATCTTCTCTGACTGTCTCCTTATGAAGTCTTTCCAACTTATCTCTTTTTTAAATATCCTCAGATGTTCCTCTCTCCGTCTTTTTTTGTTTCAGTCTTTTTATTGAGAATGAAAAGGCAAACCTACAGAAAATTCCACAACACAGAACAGTAGTACTACAACACAGAGCTTCAATACAAAACCTCGAGAGCATCGCTGACAGCACCAGTATTACAAATATGCATGAGGTACACATAATCAAGGGGTAAATACAAAAGCAAAGGACACCCATATGCAAGAGGGAATGGGAGAGAAGTCCTAAACGCCTCCTCAGTGAACAGCACCGTAATCATTCACAGTCACAGATACATTCTCAACCGCCAAGTCTGCTGTTAAGACCCTCCCCCTGTCTCTTCCTTGCCCTCTCTCCTAAACCCCTTGAAAGCCCATGTGACCCTCATATCCACCTCTTTGTAGGGATAGCTCCCCACCAGATCCCTCCCCCTCCTCGTTCTAAACCGTCCTACCCTTCCCCTTTCCCCTCCCGCCCTTGTAACCTCTCAAATAACTCTCCCTTCTGCTTGCAGTCAACCTCCCTGGGTATTTATTAAATTCAGGGAATTGAGCAGGAATGGATGCCACTCCAAATTGTCCCCCATGAGTCTTCAGACTGGTCTGGGAGCAACTTGTCCTAGGCCTGGCACAATGGAGGTAGCAATGCTCTCTTCAACAAGTCCACTGTAACAGCCTTATAAAAATGCGTGATGAAATGTCTAGATGACCTTGACTCAAAAAGAAAACATTCCCACAGCCGAGGGGCATGAAGTATCTCATTTTTTGTGCAGCAGCCCCTAAAGTGATATAGCTGAAAAACCTGGAAGAAATTTAAGGGAGCCTCCATCATCTGCTCTATATAGCTTTTAGGCCGAATTTTCCACCTATATAAAGTTTGAGCAGCTGCAGGGCTTCTGGCACCGCAAACACCCCATGCCCCATATCCCATGTCCCTAATGAATGCAAAGGCAGAAACAGGCATGTAAGGCATAAAGCATGGAAAAGTTCAAAATCCATTACAAAGAGTCTGCCAAAGAGGGCCCAAAAAAGGGTGTCTGCCAGCTCCTTAAGAAAGAACACAGCCGGCAGGGGTATAGGGGCCATCCACCGCTCCTCTAATTGCACCAAACCTGCCTCCGCTCTCTTATACCAAAACCAGGCTGCCCTCAGACATGCTCTTTCCCTCTTTTAGCCCAGGGCTTGTACTATACAAATCTGCTTCTCACCACTACATTCATAGCATCAAGGAGGGTATTTATGTTCACCTCCCTGGTGTCATTGTCAGCTATATAATTTTTCAATGCATTACCGATTTCTTTTACAAATGTGACATGTGACACGTGGCATTCTAGAATGGACATTCAAGTGCAATCTGGGACGTCCAGGGCAAGACGTGCAGGAAAATGCCAGGGGCATCTATGTCAGCCAGATTTCAGAAACATAGACATCCCCAAAATGGACGCCCACGCCAATATTCACATAGCTATCCCCACTACAAAACCATGAGGCAGGGACATCCATCTCAAGCAAGGTTGCATATTGAGACATCCAGCAGTGTGGCAAAATGAAAAGATGAGTCCTCATTCACTGTCAGTGTTCATTGTCAATTTGTCAAATAAAGGGGATATAAGGGTACCTCCTTTTCCACACCCTCTGGATGTTTGGCTGACAAAATGATCACTTTTCAGATGTCTATTCATCCTGGAGCAGGTATAATCTTTGGCAAGGCTTGGGACATCAAGGATGTTTCTGAGATCATAGACATCGTCATGCTGGGATGGCTACAGATCCGGCTTCTAAAATGGCTCTGAGGATATCACTATGCTTTGGAGATCTGTAAGTCTATTTTCAGTCATCTAAAGCATGAATAAGGCGTCTAAAATAACCCCCTTAAGGTAATTAAAATTAGCAGAATTCATAATCCAGGTTTTCCCTTTCCATCCATATCTCCCCGTCCAACCTAGATGTGCCAGGGCATGATCCAACCAGGTAATGGGGCCAATTGAGCACTCTTTCACCCTTCCACAAAGTTCAATATCTACCCAAAAAAAGTCTGTCCTATAATATGAGTTATGCATTGAAAGTAGCATGTACAAACTCTCTCATTAGGGTGCTTAAAATGCCAGACATCCCAAAGGAAAAAACTCTCTCAGGACATCTGGCACAGTTTCCCCAATGTGGGCTTCAGAGACTGTTATGTCCCCTGCTCTATCTGATATATCATGAACCATAAAATTGAGCCCCACTATCGGTGTAGTTTGCCTACTTACTCTGGGGAAGTCAAGGATAAGAAAGTCATTTGATAGTGGAGGCAGAGGGACAAATTCAGCATTAGTGCTCACGACATTGGGGAGGGGAACACCGCACTCCCATGCCCACCCCAAACTATGCCTATGCCCCACAAGCAGCAACTCTGAACACTATTTTACCCTTTCCAAAATTTCTTTTGGAAACTAAACCTGTCCCTTATTTGGAACACTACATTTACTAAACATACCCCTGTACATTAACATCCAGCATTAATGCCCTCCCCGTCTTGTCTTTCCAAACTCTGTTTACCTGTATGAGGCAATTCTACCAAATAATAACCACCACTCTAGCTCTAGCGCTATTATAGTATAGTAAGTCAACTCACCTAATGTGCCCTGATCCTACTCTGGTCCACTGCTTCCATATGAATCTCCTGCAGCATAAAAATATAAGACTTCATCTGTCCCAACTTCATTTAATATTTATATGCAGAACAAATCATCAGAGAAGCAGGGCTGTATGAAGACAACCAAGGTGTGAATATTGGTGGAAGACTAATAAACAACCTTCGCTATATTGACAATACAGCACTACTGGCTGAAAACGGAATAAAGAAAGAAATGGAGGAAAGAGCAAAAGGAGAAAGATTAGTTATGTTAAAGCAGATGTAGAGAGAGAAAGGAAAAAAAAATAGAGAAGAAAGGACAAATGGACAGCAGACAATGGAGAGTTAGCAGAAGACACGGAGAAACCAGAAGAAAGTGACTGGAGCAATTGCAATTGAAAAATAAAATGCAAACAACAAAAGATAGAAAAATGCTTTTTTATTTTGAATTTATTAACTGGAATGTGTCAGCTCTGGGAATTGTGCATCATTAACGTCTGCATTTTGTTTAGTACAAGAGGAAATTAATTTCTAGCTTTATTTCTCCAGTGTTGCTGTATATTCCAAGTTTGGCTTTTGGGGTTCCCAGTTTAATTATTGTCTTCTTATTTCTAAACTGTGATCCCTTGTTTGGTGATGGTCTGTGTTCTGCATGTGTAACCAAGCTGAGGTTTTCTGTTTATGTAGTTTCTATTTGACAGTGCTACTTGTTCTCTTTCCCCAGTAGGCGATGTATTGGTTTAATATTTGTAGTGTTGCCTTTTGATAGGTAGGGTATGGTGCTTTATGCGTGCTGATATGATATGGCAGGTTTGCTATGAGTTCTAAATGCCAAAACAAATTCTTGATTCCACTACAGCATTTCTTGGAACTTCTTCGCAAATACTGAATTGGAGAAAGTGCTCCCATATACCCCCAACCAATGTCTCTTGCAGTAATATTATTTTTTTGTCGGATCGCTCACCTTGAAAAGGAATTATCCTGTTCTCGTAGTGAGCCCTCCATTTTAATCAATTAAATACAGCCTCCCTTAGGCTATTAAAACCTGACCAAGCAACACAGGTCGCCGTCAGCTCACCGCTACTGAAATCTCTAATAGGAGTTTGGAAACTCTTTCACAATCGAATAAAGATCACTAGTACTCAGTCCAATTCTCTATGATGAATGAAACAATCCAGAGAACAAGTACTTAACTTCTTCGGTGAACTGGAAGGAAAAAACTCTTCGGCTGGAACTAAGCATCCACTCTGCTGTGCTCCCAAACAAATGGGTCCAACTCCATCGCCGAAACTGGCATTCCTTCGTGATGCCCGTCCTCTCCAGGAGGCATTGGCTAATGGAGCCTGTGGGTGTGGGTGTGTCTGCCCCTGTTGGCTGCTGCTTTATGGCAGAGGTTCCCAACTCCAGTCCTGGTGTGCCAAACACTGTTCGGGTTTTCATGCTATCCCTCATGAATATGCATGAGATACATCTGCATACCATGGGGGTGGTGCATAGATATGCAGCACAGGCATCTTTATTAGAGGCAGCATGGAACCTGAATGGTGTTTGGCCCTCCAGGACTGCATTTGGGAGACTCTGCTCTAGGTAATGCACCTGTTTATGGTGTCTTTGCTCTGTAGGGTAAAATGTAGGTGTTTTGGCCATGTTTACGTCATCTGCAATAAAGGCTCTGTCTGTATTAGCACGTTGTAGTAGTGGGTAAAATATGGGGACTGGGTTGGCAGGCACCATAGCTGGGACTTGAACCTGTAACCTTCTGCCTCCAAACACACTGGTTGTGTGCACTGCACCACCGTGTTGCCACAAAGATAGTGCATTCCCTGGTGATACCATGACTGTTTGTCCGGCAGGGCCTGTCTGTTGCAGTGCATGGCACCCACCTACACAGGGCTAGGCCATGGTCGGCTCTGGGCAGCTGCCACTGCCCCTCCACCACCAGTACCCCTCTGCCACCATGCTGACATGCCCTTCTGCTGGTGGTGCTGGTGGTGTGCAGTCTCAATCCATGCAGTATGCAGGTAGGCGGCTGCCTATGGTGCGTGTTCTGGGGTAGGGGTGCCTGCATAGACGTCCACGCTTCCCCCCAACACCGCCTGCCAATGTTCTGTGCCCTTGGAGGTACCTGCTGGGTACTATCCCCTGTGACACTGTGATAAACACTCTCGTGCCCATGTTGGGCCCTCATCAGTTGCTGTCTGGCTGCTGTACAGTTTCAACATTCCTAAGTGCCACCTAGGCATCTGCCTAGTCCGCACTGTGCCCCAGCTGCACCACAGCATGTGCCGCCTGCAGCCCTCTGTATCCCCTTTCCCAGCATCTGTCCAGTTGCCCATTCCGACATGCCCGCCCTGCTGTTGTGGGACATGTGCATGCCATAGAAAACCTGTCCAATGGAGAGGGAAACCCTGATCAGTGCTATTTCACTGTGGGATCATTCACCTTGTATGGGGACGGAGCGTAGATCCTTCCAAAATTCATATCTTTTTTTGGGGCTTTCTTGGGAGTGTTTTTTGATGTTTCCCATTACTATCACTATTGCCAAGCTTGATTATGATTTTTTTTTATTTTGTTGGGGTCATTTTCAATGTTTATTTGCACTTTTGTTCCGTGCACATGTATCACACATCACGTTTTTGTAGGTTTCCCTGGTTTTGCTGTACATTGTTGACAGAAATGGTTTATTTTCCCTTTAAATCAGCTCTAACACAAGGTTTTCACTTGCGTTAGTTTTGGCCTCGGATTTCACATCGTTAGTGTGCGGGGAGCCTCTCCCCTCCCACTCTCTACCCATTGACCCCTTCTCTCCGTCCCTGGGGAGCCTTCCTCTGCCCTCCGGGAGCCTTTCCCCGCCTTCAGCGCTCGTTTGCGCCGCTGCACGCATGAGCGCGCACTACGGCACATTTGTGCCCCATAAAGCATCATTATCGTGCGCTAAGGTACCTTAGTGTGCGATAATTGCACAGCACGCACGTTTAGAAGGTTTAGTAAACATACTCCTATGTATTTGCTACAAACAGGTACTGGATATATTCCCTTGTCCCCAAAGGGCTCATAATCTATTTGTACCTGAGGCTATGAAGGGTTAAGTGGCTTGCCCAAGGCCACAAGGAGTGCCTATAGGACTAGAAACCCCAGTTCCTCTGGCCTGAGATTGCTGTATCCCAACCACTAGGTCACTCCTCCCTATAAGAAGTGTAATTTTTTTTGCCTATTTCCATTCATAAAACACTGCTTTATGTGCAAAAATGGCTTTAAAGTTGTCTTTTCAGAGGGTAATTTTGTCTAATGCATCTAGATGCATGCATATCTGAATAAGTGAAGGCACCTAAAAATAAATGTATATTCACTCTGTAACAGCTCCCGAACTGGTGCATATAGAAGCTAATTATATAACCAGTTGCCTATGTGTGAGGGGCAAATAGATGTCTCTTGCAAGCTTTTTTTTATAAAAACCCATAGGTGCCTGTGTGACTTTATTAAATCCCAGCACAAATCCAGTAGAAATCGTGGGTAAAATGAACCCGTGTACATTTACTCATGCTTGGGAGCTGGTATGAAACTTGAACATATTTTAACAAACCACGCGTATAAATAGTGCCTTTGAGCTTTGCCCAAGATCTGCAACCAAACATGCCTACAACAGAGATACGTAAAGTAGGAGGGGGTAATTTTTATAAAGGCTTTTTTGGGGTCCTATTTCTAAAGGTTTTAACGTGTATTAATGAAGTTAATGCGTGTTAAGTTCTGCAATTCTTAACATTGTTATCTTCATTAACACGCATTAACGTTTAGTAAAGAGGCCCCTTAGTGTGCATATGCTAGTATGCCTCTTATGAAATTTATCCCATAATGAATGAGGCGGGCACACAACCTATATGCATATAGAATGATTATGCATATCCTTCTGTACATACATTTAGACTTTCACATCTTTGTCTGTACATCAAAAAATGGCAGGGGACTGGGATGTAGATTTATTGTGGTACAAGAAGCATGCCTATTTCCAGCTGCAGTATGGCTGGAACACCTTGCAGGGTGCAGCGGCTGGAGACTCACTGTGCTCGCTGCTGGAGAATGTCAGATAGTGGTGGGGGGCAGCTGAGCATTTCCAGGCCTACTGTCTGTCTGCCATTGCCTTATGGATGTGTACGGATCTGCATTGACTGCCCTGTAGGGTGCCTGTTTCCCAACAGGACTGAGGTTGATGGTCCCCTCTACTGCCACCATTGCAGGGATGTAAAATGTGGATCCATTGGTGGGAGATTCTGTCCCTCATCCTGAGCCCCAGAGAATGGGTTGGGTGGTACTACAAAATCTGCCTATGGGTCCAAACACCCACCTTCACTTAAATCATGTGACCAGGGCACCCACACAGGATATGCACTAATCTGGGTGCATTATAGTCCACAAGAACTAGATGTGACTGAGAAATACAGATGGACACAGGTGTATCCTAGGTGTGTTTGCAAGGACTACCTATCACACACTGGCACTGATGGGGACCTGCAGTACAGCCTATCTCAACTAAGCCAGGTGCTGCGGACCTGGTGATGGGCACCACACCTCACTCTCAGGGTGAGCACAGTACCCCCCACAACGTGACGGTCTGTAGCTACTCTGTGCCAGTAACACACACGGTCAGTTCCCCCTACCAGGCCGAGGAGCTGTGGGGGTACATACCCCATCTTGTGATCATCTGTAGACTGCTGATCTGCATGTGCAGTGCATCATGGGTATGGGTGGGTTAACCCTATCCTAGTAACCACAGCAGACAGTTTGTGTGGTGATCTGCAGTCCTTCTGTAGCCAGCCAGGGGTTTATTAGTAGCTATAGAGATGTAGCCCACTGGTTACTTCACTGACTGTGGAGGCAGAGGTCATGGGATTGATCCCATGGTGGTGTTATCTGATAGGGCTGTCTGAGGCATTTCCTTTTTTAATTTAAATTAGTGCTGCCAGCAAAAACACCCTCACAGTGCTGTAACCTTAAGGTGCCTCATAAGGCGCCCTATAAAGCGCCTTATAAGGCGCCCTATAGGGAACATTATAAGGTGCCTTGGCGGACAGTGCACTTTATAAAGTGTCCTCTGGAGTGTCTTATAGGGCGCCTTATGCGGCACCTTCGGTTACGGCACTGTGAGGGTGTGTTTGCTGACAGCACTAATTTAAATTTAAAAAGAAAATGCCTCAGACAGCACTGATTTAAAGTAAGGGGTAATGCCTCAGACAGCCTTACTCATTAAGCCCACTGAGGGATCAAACTCATTACCCCTGTTTCATCAGTCAATATATTAACCATTGTGCTACACCCTGTTGCTGTGTTTTTAGGTCAGCGTGCCTAATTATGGCTAACGTGGGTTAACGTGCCACCGCTCCCTCTATCGTGTGATAATGGACTTTATCACGTGATAACCCGAAATGCTACCTTAAGACCGGAACGCCCACTACCTTATATGGCATTCGTCACAGTAAGACTGCAACTAACCCCGGTAACATTAAGACGGTTTGGTAAACATACCCCTTAGGGGTATATTTACTAAGCAGTCTTAACGTGCAGCCGGAGTTAGTGTGCAGGATGACATATAAGGTAGTGGGCGTTCTGGTCTTAAGGTAGCATTTAGGGTTATCGTGCGATAAGGTACTTTTCATGTGATAGAGGGAGCCATGGCACATTAATGCACGTTAGCCTTAATTAGGTGCACTGACCTACAAACACAGCAAGAGAGGTGTAGCACAATGGTTAATGCATTGACTGATGAAACAGGGGTTGTGAGTTTGATCCTCCAGTAGGCTTGATGAGTAAGGCTGTCTGAGGCATTGCCCTTTACTTTAAATCAGTGCTGTCTGAGGCATTTTCTTTTTTAATTTAAATTAGTGCTGCCAGCAAACACACCCACACAGTGCCGTAACCTAAGGTGCCGCATAAGGCGCCCTATAAGACACTCCAGAGGACACTTTATAAAGTGCACTGTCCGCCAAGGCACCTTATAATGTTCCCTATAGGGCGCCTTATAAGTCGCCTTATAGGGCGCTTTATAGGGTGCCTTATAGAGCGCTTTAGAGGGTGCCTTATGAGGCACCTTAAGGCTACAGCACTGTGAGGGTGTTTTTGCTGGCTGCACTAATTTAAATTAAAAAAGAAAATGCCTCAGACAGCCCTATCAAATAACCCCACTGTGGGATCAAACCCATGACCTCCGGCTCCACAGGCAATGAAATAACCAGTGGGCTACAGCTCTATAACTACTAACAGACCCCTAGCTGGCTACAGAAGGACTGCAGGTCACCACACAACCTGTCTGCTGTGGTTACCAGGATAGAGTTAACCCACCCGTACCCATGATGCACTGCACATGCAAATCAGCAGTCTACAGATGATCACAAGATGGGGTATGCACCCCCACAGCACCTCGGCCTGGTAGGGGGTACTGACTATGTGTGTTACTGGCACAGAGTAGCTACAGACTGTCACATTGTGCGGGTACTGTGCTCACCCTGAGGGTGAGGTGGGGCACCCAGCACTAGGTCCATAGCACCTTTCATAGCTGAAATACATCATGCTGCAGGTCCCCATCAGTGCTAGTGTGTTTGATAAGTAGTTTCTGCAAACACACCCAGGATACATCTGTGTCCATCTGTATTTTTCACTCATATCTGGCCATAATGGGCTATGATGTACCCAGAATAGTGCATATCCTGTGTTGGTGCCATGGTCACATGATGTAGGTGAAGAGGGGGTGTTTGGACCCATAGGCAGATTATGTACCACCACTCAACCCACCCGCTGTGGCTCAGGATGGAAAACAGGATCTCCCACCAACAGATCCACATTCTATCTCCCTGCAATGGTGGCAGTAGAGGGGACCATCAACCCCATTCCTGCTAGGGAACTGACACCCTACAGGGCAGTTAAGGCAGATCTGTATACATCCATAAAGCAATAGCATACAGTAGGCCTGGAAATGCTCAGCTGCCCCCCACCACCATCTGACATTCTCCAGCAGCAAGCCTCCAGCCACTGCACCCTACAAGGTGTTCCAGCCAGACACATACTAGCTGCAGACAGTCTGCTAGCTAGTCCATAATGTATGCTCCTAGAGGAGATGCATGTACCCAGAACTGGGATGTCAGCATACACACCAAGCAGATAAGCCAGTGATTGGGCCCCAAAAGAGAACCCATAAACATCACATGAGAGAAATAAAGAATTTTTCAAGTACATTCATAGCAAAAGGCCTGTGAGAGAGTCCGTTGTGCCATTAGATGATAGAGGGGTAAAAGGGGCACTAAGAGGAGACATGGCTATAGCAGAGAGACTGAATGAATTCTTTGCTTCGGTCCTTACTGAGGAAGATGTAGGGATGTTACCCAAGACTGAAGTGGTATTTAAAGGTGATACTGCAGAGGAATTGAGAGAAATATCGCTACACTGGGAAGATATATTACAACTATTTGATAAACTGAATAGTAGCAAATCACCTGGACCGGATGGTATACATCGAAGAGTGTTGAAAGAACTGAAATATGAGATTGCGGACCTGCTATTGGTAATCTGTGAACTTTCATTAAAATCATCTGTAATACCTGAAGATTGGAGTGTCGCCAACGTAACACCAATCCTTAAAGAGGGTTCCAGGGGTGACCCGGGAAATTACAGACTGGTGAGTCTGACGTCAGTACCGAGGAAAATGGTAGAAACCATCATAAAGAACAAAATTACACAGCATGTAGATAGTCATCGCCTAATGGGAGACAGCCAACATGGCTTTAGACAAGGAAGATTTTGTCTTACTAATTTGATATGTTTTTTTGAAGGTGTGCATAAACAGGTAGACAAAGGTGAGTCGGTTGATATAGTGTATCTGGACTTTCAGAAAGCTTTTGATAAGGTCCCTCATCAGAGACTTTTGGCGAAACTAAAAAGTCATGGGATAGGAGGCAGTGTACTATTGTGGATCGGGAACTGGTTAAAAGATAGAAAGCAGAGGGTAGGGCTAAATGGCCAATATTCCCAATGGAAAAAGGTGAATAGTGGAGTACCCCATGGATCTGTACTGGGTCCGCTACTTTTTGACATATTCATAAATGACCTGGAAAAGGGAATAACAAGTGAGGTTATCAAATTTGCAGATGATACAAAACTTTTTAAAGTTGTTAATACCCAAGAGGATTGTGGAAAACTGCAGGAGGATCTGGATAAATTGGAAGACTGGGCATCCAAATGGCAGATGAAATTTAATGTGGACAAGTGCAAAGTTATGCAACTAGGAAAGAACAACCCACACTATAGTTACACAATGCAAGGTTCCACATTGGGAACCACCACCCAGGAAAATGATTTAGGAGTCATCGTGGATAACATGTTAAAACCCTCTGCCCAGTGTGCAGCGGCAGCCAAGAAAGCAAATAGAATGCTAGGTATCATAAAGAAAGGGATGGAAAATAAAACAAAGGATATTATAATGCCTCTGTATCGTTCCATGGTACGACCGCACCTTGAATATTGTGTGCAGTTCTGGTTACCGTATCTTAAAAAGGACATAGCATTATTAGAAAAAGTACAGAGAAGAGCCACCAAAATGGTGAAGGGGATGGAAGGCTACTCCTATGAAGAGAGGCTACAAAGGTTGGGGCTCTTCAACCTGGAAAAGAGACGGCTGAGGGGAGATATGATAGAGGTCTATAAATTAATGAATGGAGTGGAGCAGGTAAACGTGGATCAATTGTTTACGCTATCAGAATATAGAAAGACTAGGGGACATGCAATGAAGCTACAGGGTAAACTATTTAAGACAAATAAGAGAAAATATTTTTTCACTCAACGTGTAATCAAACTCTGGAATTTGTTACCGGAGGATGTGGTAAGAGCTGTTAGTGTAGCTGGGTTTAAAAAAAGGTTTGGACAAGTTCCTGGAGGAAAGGTCCATAAACCACTATTAAAAAGGGACCCAGTACAAGCATTGTGGAAGCTTTGTCTTTTGGGGATACTGCTAGGTACGTATGACCTAGATTGGTCACTGTTGGAAACAGGATACTGGACTTGATGGACCTCGGTCTGACCCAGTATGGCAGTTCTTATGTTCTTAATACTATACAGCAGTATGGGAGAACCTAGCCATGTCGTGGTCACTGCTCAGTTAGGGTGAGGGTGACCTTCCAGCAGGACATGCTGTGGCCACCCTGTCCATGCAGGTGGTGGCCAGGCACTACAATGTCAGAGCCATTGCTCTATGCCCTGTGCAGATGCATCCTGTCCGGGCTATACCCATGGTACATTGCTCCTCATTATGCACATTGGCCGTCTGACACTGGCAACAGTGCAAGCAGTGTGGGCTGAGGAAGGTGTTGGCAGCCACCACACACTGGGTAGACAGACACACACTCCCACACCTATGCCAGCATTGTGCAACTATAGAGGCTTTTGGCAGCCCTGGCCACCGCACCAGTCCTGGGCACAGTGCAGGCATGGCTATGGTACGCAATACTGTTGGGGTCACCAGACCAGACTGTTGGTCAGACACCAGACCTGAAACACGCTCCACAGACATCAGAGAGTTTGCTATGATACAGCTCAATGATCAGATTGTACTTAAGCTAGGGATTGCTATCTGCCAGTAATCATAGCAACCTTTTTATATATGTGTACCGTATTCCCAGGTGTAGGGTGGCAGTGCTATGGTATGCAAGTGCTAGTATTGGGAGATGGTACTGCACACAGGGCCCAACATCCTGCCTCTCCCGGAGGCTTTGGATAATGGCGCCTATGTGTGCGGGTGTTTCTGCCCCTGTTGGACGCTGCTCTAGGGCAAAAGTTCCCAACTCCATTCCTGGTGGGCCAAACACTGTTCGGGTTTTCATGCTGTCCCTAATGAATATGCATGGATACATCTGCATACCATGGGGGCGGCGCATAGAAATGCAGCACAGGCATCTTTATTAGGGACAGCATGACACCTGAATGGAGTTTGTCCCTCCAGGACTGCATTTGGGAAACTCTGCTCTAGGTATTGCACATGTCTATGGTGTCTGTGCTCTGTAGGGTAAAATATAGACTTTTCAGGCATGTTTATGTTATCTGCAATAAAGGTTCCCTCTTTATTACCACGGTTTAGT
Organism: Ichthyophis bannanicus; assembly: GCA_033557465.1. NCBI lineage: Eukaryota > Metazoa > Chordata > Amphibia > Gymnophiona > Ichthyophiidae > Ichthyophis > Ichthyophis bannanicus. The sequence goes on from CM066031.1 coordinate 734,977,653, forward strand.
ACTGGGTAAAATATGGGAACTGGGTTGGTGGGAGCCACAGCTGGGACTTAGAACCTGTGACCTTCTGCTCCTGAACACACTGGCTGTGCATACTGCACCACACTGTTACCACAGGGACAGTTCATTCCCTGGGGATACCATGACTGTTCGTCAGACAGGGCCTGTCTGTTGCAGTGCATGGCACCCACCTAAACAGGGCTGCCACTGCCCCCTCCACCACCAGTACCCCTCTGTCGCCATGCTAACATGCCCTTCTGCTGGTGGTGCTGGTGGCGCGCAGTCTCAGGTCATCCAGTGTGCTGGTAGGCAGCTGGCTATGGTGTGGGTTCTGGGGTAGTGGTGCCTGTATAGACGTCCACGCTTCCCCCCAGCACCGCCTGCCAATGTTCTGTGCCCTTGGGGGTACCTGCTGGGTACATTTTAATTATTTATGCTATAATGCCCCCTTTCTCTTCCATATATATCTTTTATAATGTTTCTGTTTTGCCTAAACTTTTATGATGTTTCCTGTATTAGTTTCAAAGTTTTTTTAAAGTAACGGAATTTGACACATCTGTTTTGTATACAATTGTATCGTGTTTGGTTTTATTTGATTATTTTTATTTTTTTGTTTGTTTTAGATTGGGAGAAATTGACACTGCTACGGTCTCCCGGACTGTTTCTATGTCCTTTGCGTATATATATTTATTTTGGTAATGTATTATATTTTAATGATTTTGTTCATTTTGTTTGTATATGAAGGTTTATATCTTTATATTTTAATTGTTTTTATGTCTGTTTATAAACCCCTGACGAAGGCCTAGGGCCGAAACTGTTAAGATGGGTCTTCAATACAGTTTTTTTGGATAATCCTTGTGTTGGCCGTGGTTCTTGTCCTCCGAATCCATGCTGCCGCCAATCCTGTTATCCATTGGACTCAAGAAACATCACTATTTTCTATTTCAGCAGCATTTCCAATTGTTTACTCACCAGAGGTTAGACTAACTGGCCTGTAGTTTTCAACCACATCCTTACTTCTGGTTTTGTGTAAAGGGACCACATGTGCCTCTTTCCAGTCCTATGGCACCACTCCCAGCTCCAAAGAGGCATTAAAAAAGTCAGTTAGTGGAGCTTCTAGAATGTCCCATAGTTCCTTAAGTATTCTCGGATATATCCCATCCAATCTCATCACATTGTCTACTTTTAGTTTAGCTTGTTCCTCATGAACATAGCCTTCTGAAAATCATTCCAGATCCCCATCACTTCTGTTCCTATTTGTGGGTGTTTTCTGAGGTCCTGCTCCTGGCCCTTCATCTGTGAACACAGAACAGAAATACTTGTTAAGCAATTCCGTTTTATCCTCATCACCTTCTACATATTCCTCCCCTTCAAACTTGAGTCTGACAATACGACTTTTGCCCTTCCTCCTCTCACTAACATATCTGAAAAATGTCTTATCCCTCCATTTTATTGCATTAGCTATTTCTTCTTCTTTTTGTATATTTGTTTTCCTGACTACTTTGCTAGCTTCTCTAAGTTTTTCCAAATAAAGATGCCTATCTTTCTCTTTCTGTGATCTCTTGTATTTCTTAAAGGCATCCCCCTTTTTCTTCACCTTTTCAGCTACTTCTTTTGAGAACCATAGCGACTTCCTTTTCCTTTTACCTTTGTTTGCCATTCTAAGAAAAACGTTGGTTGCCCTTAAAATATCCCCTTTCCATTTTGCCCACTGTTTTTCTTCATCCCCCAGCTGTTCCCATCCTGTTAGCGACTTCTTGAGGTATTGGCCCATCTTTGCAAAGTTAGTTTTCCTAAAGTCTAAAACCCTTGCTTTTGAATGGATTTTATCAGCCCTAGTTCTAATACTTAAACACACCATCTGGCGATCACCGGATGTGAGATGATCTCCCACTATAACATCTGAAACACTTTCCCCATTGGTAAGCACCAAGTCCAGTATGGCCCCTTCACATGTGGGTTCTGTTATCAGTTTCCTGAATAGTTCTCCCAGTAGAGAATCCTGGATCTCCTAGATGACGCTGCAGCAGGGATGTGCCATTTAACAGCTGGCATACTGAAATCCCCTAGCAGTAGCACTTCCCCTTTCCTGGCAATGTTCCCTGTAAGTATTAATGTATGTGTCTCATATCCCCTCGTGTTAAATGTATCCCCCAATTGTGTTGTGACCACTTTGATTGAAGGATAAGGTGGTATACAAAACTATCTAAATAAAATAAATAAATGCTGCATATGTGTTCTATTAAATCTCTGTTCACTTCTTCTCCCTGTCAGGAGGGTCTGTATATCATGACAATGCAAATTGATTTCTTTTTCCCTCATTCTAGCTTAACTCACAGTGCCTCCTTTCTTCCTTTTAAGCCCTGTAATTCTATAGCTTTAATATTTTTTTTATATATAGTGTCACTTCTCCTCCCCTTCTTCCTAACCTATCCTTCCTGAGCAAAGTATAGCCTGGTATAATTATATTCCAGTCATGGTTGTCTGTGAACCATGTCTCCGTAACTGCCACTAAATTCAAGTCAGTCTCTTCCATTAAAACCTCAACATCTGAGATCTTATTTCCCATGCTACGGGCATTTATACACACCGCTTTCCAGATGTTGGAGATGAAGAGTTCTTAACGTCTAAACCCTCATTGCCATTAAGGGCAGATAGGCTACCTCCATCTTCCAACAGTGGATGCCAAGCCAGTGGCTACCTGGATAACTGCTGTATGTGTAGGAGGCGAGCAGGAGTCTGGACTTAGAGAGGGTATCTCTGGGCAAATCAGTGGATAGTCCAGGGCCTCAGTTCTCCTTGCCCTGTACTAGGACAAAGGAATCCATCAGGCCAACAGTCACAGTTTGAGCTTCCCCAGGGTCATCTTTGAGTTTCACCATCCTTTTCCCCATCTCCATGAAAGACATAGAGAGTTCCTGCAGCAGATGTTGAACCTCCGTATGGCTCCTCAGACAGCTCCAAAGTGGCTGAGCGTATCTCTTTGGTCCGCCCCTTTGGTCAAGTGACTGCGGGCTGCATACCATGGCTACCTGGTGGAATTTAAGCTGTGGGGCCGGAAGCAACTTTGCTGCACAGATCCCAATGTCCACGGAGCACAACAGCAGGAAACAGCACGGGTCCCAGGCAAACCTTTGTACAGCTCTCACCAGGCTCTTCGAGGCAGGATGGGAACAGCGTCTCCATTGCACCGTGGATAGTGGATGGAATTTAAGCCATGGGACTGGAAGTGACTTCGTTGCACAGATCCCGATGTCTCTAGAGCACAACAACAGGAAACAGCACGGGTCACAGGCAAACCTACATACGGTTCTCACCAAGCTCTATGGCACAGGATGGAAACAGCTTTACTTATTTTTGATTCTTGTACAATCTCTCTGTGATTGATTGTATGAAACATATATTGGTTAAATAAACTTAGAAATTAAAAAAAAGAGAGCTGTCCTTGGTAGTCATTTGGGTGGGATTTGTAACAGAGTGGAAGAAAGTACTGAGCAGTATGGAGGAGCAAGATGCTTGGTCTCAGCAGCTAGCACATACAAAGCTACTATGTTCAAGGATAGATTAGTGGACATATGGAATTGCCTCCCAAGGGAACTGATACATACATAACAGCGCAGTTTCAAAAAGGTCTGGCTGCAGCACAGAACATGCAAATAGGCAAAGAGTGGCAGAGATGTCTGACAACAAAGCGCTTGCATAACTACTTATCAGGAGGAATATAGGTCACTTTTGATGGCCATTAGGCTCTCTCTTTCTCTCATCTCATTCTACGTGTTTCTTTCTGTGCTGAAGGATGACAAGAAGGCTTGGAACCTGTGCCTGCATGTGTGTCTCTGGTTCCAGCAGCTGAGGTACTGAACAGAACATAAGAATTTCCATACTGGTTCAGACCAAAGGTCCATCAACTCAGTATCCTGTTTCCAACAGTGGCCAATTCAAAAAAGTATCAAGATTCCATGCTACTTACCCCTGAGGTCTACTTTAATAACAGTTTATAGACCTTTCTTCCAGGTACATGCCCATGCATTTTTTTAAACCCAGCTACACTAACTGCCTTTACCATATCCCCCAGCAACGAGTTCTAAAGCTTGTCTAGTAGGGATGTGCTTTCACACACATCCCTAATACACAAGGGGGTATGTTTACTAAACAGCGTTAGTGGCTTCCATGCAATATTGGAGCCGTGGCCTCATTGAAATCAATATCGCATGGAAGCCACTACCATTGTTTAGTAAACATACCGCAAAGTGTATAGGATGACCAGACTTTATAGCACAAGTTCCTATAACAGAAAAGCACAACCTGGCCAAGTTTCAGCGGCACAGCCTTTTTCAGGGATCTAGAAATAATCCAATAACAATAAATGTAAAAATTATAAATACATAAATATTAAAATCGAATACAGAGATATTCGCATGAAATGAGAGTCAGAAGCTGTAAAGATGTCTTACACATTGGAACATGGAACGTACGAAGCATGAACCAAGGGAAGTTGGAAGTGGTCAAGAATGAAATGGAACGTGTACAACTTGATCTGTTGGGTGTCAGCGAACTGAAATGGACTGGCATCGGGCACTTTGCATCAGATGATCACATGGTCTACTATGCTGGAAATGAAAGACAAAGAAGAAATGGTGTTGCATTTATAATAAAGAAGAAACTTGCAAGAACTGTAATGAAATACAATGCAGTCAGCGAACGCTTAATCTCTATTCGTCTATGAGGATTGCCTATCAACACAACTATATCCCAACAACAGCTGCAGAAGAGAATGAAATTGAAGAGTTCTATGAACAAGTACAAGCTGAAATTGACAGAACATGCAAACAGGATATCCTGATAGTCATGGGTGACTGGAACGCAAAAGTTGGCAACAAAGAAGAAGGCAAAGTAGTTGGAAAATATGGACTTGGCAACAGAAATGAAGCTGGAGAAAGATTGATAGAATTCTGCAAGACCAATGATCTATTCATCTCAAACACCTTTCAGCAACACAAGCGACGACTGTACACATGGACTTCACCCAATGGATTGTATAAAAATCAAATTGACTACATCTGTGGAAGTCAACGATGGAAAAGCTCTGTAACATCAACAAAGACAAAACCTGGAGCTGACTGTGGTACAGATCATCAACTACTAGTATGCAAACTCAAGCTAAAGTTGAAAAAGAGCAAACCACTCATGAATGCACCAAAATATGACCTTGAGAATATACCACTGGAATTTAAAGACTGCCTGCAAAATCGATTTGCTGCCTTAGATACAAATGACAGAGCTCCGGAAGAGTTATGGAATGACATCAATAAGGTTGTGCTGGAAGAAAGCGAGAAGTCTCTACAAAAGGTGAAAAAGCAAAAACGGCCAAAATGGATGACGGAAGAAAGAAACTCTGAAAATTGCCCAGAAACGCAGAGAAGCTAAAGCCAAAGGAGAAAGAAAGACAATCGCAGAACTCAACAGAGATTTCCAACGTGCAGCAAGACAGGACAAGGAAAAGTACTACAATGACACTTGCAAGGAAATAGAAGCAGAAACTATTAGAGGAAGAACAAGATCGGCTTTCCTAAAGCTGCGAGAGTTAAAGAAAAAGTTCCAGCCTCGAATTGGAATGTTACAAGATGCTCAAGGTTCTATGTTGAATGATGCTGAGAAGATCAAGAAAAGGTGGAAGGAATATACAGAGTTTTTATATGATAAAGATAAAGTGGACCAACAGCCGTTTCAAACCTATACCTTATGATCAGGAACCATTGGTGATGAAAGAAGAAGTTGAAGCAGCATTGAAAGCCTTATCAAAGAACAAAGCACCAGGCATTGATAGCATTCCCATAGAAGTATTGCAGCAATCTGATGCAGCTGTTACCACGTACTTACAAGGCTCTGCCAAGAAATATGGAAGACAACATCATGGCCAACTGACTGGAAAAGATCTGTGTTTATTACCAATACTAAAGAAAGGTGATCCAACTGACTGTGGAAATTATCGCACAATCGCTCTGATCCCACATGCCAGCAAGATTCTACTGAAGATTATTCAAAAAAGACTACAGCCATACCTAGAACAAGAACTACCTGAAGTGCAAGCAGGGTTCAGGAAAGGGCGAGGAACGAGAGACATCATTGCGGATGTGAGATGGATCCTTGAAAAGACTAAAGAATACCAAAAGGATATCTATTTGTGCTTTATCGACTATAGCAAGGCTTTTGACTGTGTAAACCATGAGAAACTCTGGGCCACATTAAGAAGAATGGGTATACCAGAACACCTGATCGTTCTCTTGCGTAATCTGTACATTGATCAAGAAGCAACAGTTCGAACGGAACAAGGAGAAACAGAATGGTTTAAAATAAGCAAAGGTGTAAGACAAGGCTGCATACTTTCCCCCTACCTGTTTAATTTATATGCAGAACAAATCATCAGAGAAGCAGGACTGTATGAAGACAACAGAGGTGTGAAGATTGGTGGAAGACTCATCAACAACCTTCGCTATGCTGATGATACCACATTACTGGCTGAAAGTGAAGATGATCTGAAACATTTGCTTCTCACAATCAAAGAACATAGTCTCAAAATGGGCCTGCACCTTAATGTAAAGAAGACAAAGATCATGACAACTGGCATAATCAACAGGTTCATCGTTGAAGGAGAAGAAATTGAAATCGTGAACAACTTTAACCTACTTGGATCAACTATCAATAAAGAAGCAACAAGCAGTCAAGAAATCAGACGACGCATTGCTCTTGGCAGAATGGCTATAAAAGACCTAGATAAGATTCTCAAGAGCAGAGATGTCTCTCTCCATACAAAGATTCGACTTGTTCAAGCCATGGTATTTTCAATAACATCATATGGATGTGAAAGCTGGACAGTGAAAAAGACAGACAGGAAGAAAATCGATGCCTTTGAATTATGGTGCTGGCGGGCGAATACTGTGTATACCATGGACTGCCCGAAGAACAAACCAGTCGGTACTAGAAGAGATCAAACCTAAGCTTTCTTTAGAAGCTCAGATGACAAGACTTCGACTTTCATACTTCGGACACATCATGCGAAGAGAGAGATCATTAGAGAAAGACATCATGCTTGGCAAGATAGAAGGTCAACGCAAAAGAGGAAGGCCAGCAATGAGATGGATTGCTACAATAACAGCAGCTACGGGTACCAGTCTGTCAACAATGAGCCGCCTGACTGAAGACCGAACACAATTTAGGATAGCTATCCAGAGGGTCGCCATGAGTCGACTCCGACTCGACGGCACTTAACAACAACAGAGATATATAAAAACATAAAGGGACTGATATTCAGTTGGGACAGCTATGTGCCGCTATGGGGATATCAAAGCCGTTACAGCCAACTACTAACCCTGGGTCATATGCGGCCCTGGCTTTGAATATGTGGGGTCACCGCAGAGCCTCCAATGCTGCAGAAGCTAGCCGTTTAGCAGCGATATTGCATCGCTACCCAGTTAGCTCCAGCAAGTAAAACAAGGTCAGCTTTTGCTGCACCTAGTTTTACCCGCAGATCGTTAAGCGGGTAGTGATGCAATATCGCTGCAACTCAGCGACTGTTGTCACCCATGACACACTCAGGAACGCCCGCGGCATGCCCTGATGCTTAATGGTCAGCATCGGGGTATACAGTGGTGTTAGTTGGGGATATTCAGTGGTGCTAACTGTGTTAGTGTCATTGAATAACCCATTCAGCGGCATTTACATGGTTTACAGGTTTGTAAACTGTGTAAATGCCTTTCAATATCGGGCTCAAAAATTTTATAAATAAAGATACTGTGGATAGTGTGTAGAAATATTAAATAAATAAAGTTACCTGGTGTCCTGCGGTGCTGAGGAGTCCAGGGCCCGGGAAATGGAGCCTGGGGGCAGGATGAGGCCTCCAGAATAGGCCACGATAGAATGCAGTGCCAGGGACCATCTAAAGTTTAAATAAATGGTGCCTGCTGGGTCCCTGGGTGTCCTGGGGTGCTGGGGATCTGATCTGGGGATTTGTCAGGCAGTTTTGAAGCTTCGGGGAGGAGCTGAAGGCAAGAACTCCTCACCCAATTGAACTGCAAAGTAAAATGAAACACCAGAGAAGTGCTCTGCTGAGCTCTCTTTAATTTAATGGGTCACGCTGTTAAAAAAAAAATAAAGGTAGGAAAATTTTTAAAAAGTAACAGGGATTTGATTATAAGGTTCAGGTAATACATAATTTAGGGATACATCACCCTATCTTTATTTTTACATTTAAAGTGATGGTATCCAAATTATTTGAGGTAATTCGGCTGAGTGGGATTGAGCGTTTGGAATTTTTTTTTGGATTGAGTTAATGAGAGAAGATTTTAAGAAGAGCCATGGGGGGGGGGGGGAGAGGGGGCGGGGTTTACCTAAAACTTTTATAGGGACATTACCTCAATTTGGGAATATGTGTAATAGTGCAAAATAATGTGTAATTAAAGTGGCCCGCATACTTTTGCCACTATGACTGAGAATGAAACTGGTTTGAATTAATTTTAATTGATTCTGGAGCACCCCAGATATTGTAAGGGTGGAACATAATTCCCACTAATGGAATATAATTCCCACTAAAGAGGCTTCAAGTGGGATAAGCCTGAAAAATTCCATAAACTTAGAAAGTCTGAGATTAGTAAGGGCCAGGTTCCAGCAAGACCTCTACAACTCTGAAATGTTAAGTGAGAGGTTAATTCACTATACAAAGACACGGCCATGAATATCTGTGCTGAATAAAGCTCCAATGAGAGAGAGAGAGAGAGAATGAATGGTTGGCTGACAAAGTACATGTGTAGAGTATGAGAGAGTATAACAGCAAAACAAGGTCTCTACAGCCAGGGAACCTACCATTCTTTCTGTTTCATCCCTAAGTTAGCAAAAGTTTAGAAGAATGAACCTGTGACCCAGGTTTTATGAAAATTGGTATATCATACTTAAATAAATATAAAACTCATAATAGGCCAGATAGGGTTTTGCCTTTTTCTTTTAGTTAAAGTTAGGTTAGTAGGTTTTATACATGAGCCTCGGCTGGAATTAAGAGAAGGAAGCAAGCTGTTATTAAACCCAGAGAAAGAGAGACAGAGAAAAGACAACGAGACGACTGTGCACCAACGTTAAGGCCCTGGCCAGTGGTATGAACTGTGACATTGAATGCATATACCAGTGATTTATGGGAACAAACTAGAATTAGAGTTTAGGGAAGTTGTGCTTACCTGTCCTTGAGGTGACTTGAATACCTGAGAGAGAAATAATCACAAAGATCACAATAATCACAAACGTATGAAGATAGCAACTGCTTAATATGATAAGATAATTTCTGAGGATAAAGAGTCAAAACTTATCTGATTTTGATGATTTAAAGCAAATATCCACTGAGTTGATGTTGATCATCTGTAAAGAAAATCAAAACTGTTAAGGTTTCAGGTTAAAGGGAGAAGCAACTTATTTAAATAATTGATTGCTTTATGTTTTCTTAATAAATAGTTGTTGATAATTTTAATTTAATTCTCTTTATCAATCATTTTAATTTATTATTAGTATAATTTATTTATTTATGGGAAAGCTCAGCTCAGCATGACATCTTGAGAGAGCTAACCTGGACCTTAGCCACACGACCACGACTTCAAGCATCCGTGAGGAAGGCTCCAACTCAGGATGGTGGTCCACAAAACATATGAAAAATATGTAAAAACGCATACCAGACTTCCAGAATATGCAAGCACTTATTAGAAAGTGCAGCAAAGCAGCATTTACTAAAAGAAAAAAACATATCCAGTTAAATGATAATAGAGTCAAATTTCAAAAATTCCAAGAAAATTACATTTAGAACATAAATTGGTGTTTGAATGGACCCAGTGTAAAAATTCATAGAAGATATAACGCAGCAGGGCAATAGTTGTAACAAACACTTATACTTAACAGGAATGAAAAAAGCTAATCAATGAGGCTATATAGAATATATAATAACAGAATCCAAGAGTGCTCGTTCCAATGGGCTATAATTATAATTATTTATTAAGAAACCTATTTTCATACTTATAATTACATCAAACAAATGCACTGCGATAGCCATATTGGGCTGTCACACTGTAATGGGAAAATGGACAAAAAATTTACATAGGGCTTCTGAAAAGCAATAGAAACTAACGGTTCATCTTTGATTCAGCATTAAACAGTATATACCATTAGAACGCAGAGTGCAAAAAAATAATTACTAGTAAGCATATCCACCACCCCCAAATTTTTATTTAAATAAAAACACATCGGAACAGAGTAGACAAGTGACTACTTACAAGTCTAGTGTCAAGCAAACTGCGCCAAAACAGAAAGACGCTGTGCGTCCAGCATGAATTTTATACCATGTGTGCATTCTCAGGACACTCTTCTGACAAATGCCATAGACAGCATAGGGCTTAAAAAACATGACTAATTTCATAGCTCCATTAAACAAGAAACAAAAATAGGGAGCGCACCAGAGGAGATGTTGACTACGTAGAATATCCATCAAATCATTTGTACCAAGGAACATTTACAATAAAAGAGTGAACAGAAAAAAGGGGAGGAGAGGAGGAGGGGGAAGGGGGAAGGGGGAAAACCCATAAAGCAGCAAAATAGACAAAAAGATAAAAAGGGAAAATCACTCTTCCCCCCATAGTTCCCCTTCCTACCTACCACCGCACTCCCTTGCACTCCCACACTATTAGATTAACACATACTCCAAACCCAAACCTCAGAACCATCATGGCAGGCTACTTGATAACCAGCCCCTACCCTTAATGCATTTCCCCGCACACACACCGCTTTCTATTCACATTCCAAGGAGTGTGCTAAGTGGCATGTTCCTTGGCTGTGCCCCTTAGCCGGAGCCTGCCAGACAGGACCCACCTAAGTTGCCAAATTTTTATAGTCTAGCTCTTGTGTCGGTGACATTGACATAAAGGGACAGGCTCACATGATACTCCCAATCCCATCACTCACAGCAGCAGGTCATTCTCCTGGAAGACAGAACTGCAAGGAAACAGTCTGGGGAAAAAAGCAGGAAGATGACTGCATACTTCCTTATTTAGTATTAGTTCTTTATTGGTAAAAAGGTTTTATTGCATAAAATGGGACATGTGGCAAATAATATACATTAAATGCACATTAATGTGCCTTAAGGTAGTGCATTTTAGTAAATCTGACCTTCCTTGTTAAAGGTGAAGAATGCTTTGGTCCAAATATTTAAAAAGGTTTTAATGTTTAGTGACAGCCACCCCACATGTATACCCTTTTTCCATGAATTTTCGGCAGCACTTTATTCATTCTGAAAATTCATTCTGACCATCCTGGCACTATCTGAACAGTGCCAGTGTGGAATGAGGGCAAGATACCTTACTATACACACAGGAGGTCATTCTGAACCACGAATATTGGGGAAGGACGTCCCATTGAGAAGTCCTTCCCCGCTATTCTTGCCAGCTTCAGCCCCTGACTAACTTCCACACCGATTGTGCAGGGAAGTTACTCAGGGGCGGGGAATGGGCAGACAGTGGGCGGTCACAGGGCCGATTCTAATGTTGGCACTGTATGTCCAGGGCCGGCGAAATGGCCGGGGAAGTTATTCCACCAACAAGATGGAATAACTACACTGGACATTTTTTTTTTTACATTTGGGGTGCAGAAGGGACTGTGGGGTGGGGGGGGGGGGCAGGGGACATTCCCTGCAGCCTGACCCTGGCCTTCGGAGGCTGGATCGGGGGTCGGACTGTGGGGAATATACCGTTTTGATTGGCAGCCGGCATTGCGGCTTTTAAATGGAGTCATGGTGCCATGGCGCCGCAGCTCCATTTAAATGCCCTGACTGAGTAAGTCGGGTTGCAGTCCTGCACATGCAGGCTGGAAAGAATCGTGATCCCCTCTGTGCGTCCGGTTCAGACCGTACGCAAAGAGAGGATCTATGTCCAGGACAGAATCGGGCCCACAGTGGTGATATTCAGCCACCCAATAGGCATACTAGCAATGTTTCCAGGGCACCCATTGTCACTACTGTTGCCTTTCCCTCAGACCTGCAGTGGCAGCAATGCAGAACTTCCCAAACTCTCCGGGGCTGCATTGCTCTTCCTGCACTCTGTGACCTGCTGCTTCCGTCCACTCCCATGCAGACTTCCTGTTTTCATGGGGGGCCAATGAGGGACAGCAGCAACGGCAATGGGGGTGGAGTTGGAAGCAGTTTAAGATCGGGCTTCATTTTTCATTGTTCTGACTCTTAAGAACATAAGATATGCCATACTGGATCACATCAAGATCCATCAAGCACAGTATCCTGTTTCCAACAGTGGCCAGTCCAGGTCACAAATTCCTTGTAGTTTCCCCAAAATACACAGGTTCCACAATGCTTGTATTGGGTCAAGCAGTGATATCCTGGGTCCTATTTAATAATGGTTTATGGACCTTTCCTCCAGGAACTTGTCCTAAACTTTTTTAAACCTGGCTACACTAACAGCTTTTACTCCGGTAGCAAATTGCAGAGTTTGATTACAAGATGAGTGAAAAAATATTTTCTCTTATTAGTCTTAAATAGGTTACCCTGTAGCTTCATTGCATGCCCCCTAGTCTTTCTATATTTTGAAGGTGTAAACAATCGATCTACGTTTATCTGTTCCATTCCATTCATTCATTTATAGACCTCTATCATTTCTCCCCTCAGACATCTTTTTTCCAGGTTGAAGAGCCCTATCCTTTTTAGCCTCTCTTCATAGGGGTATCCTTCCATCCCCTTACCATTTTGGTGGCTCTTCTCTGTACCTTTTCTAATAACACTATATCTTTTTTAAGATGCGGCGACCAGAGTTGCACACAATACTCAAGGTGCGGTTGCACCATGGAACGATACAGAGGCATTATAATATCCTTTGTTTTATTCTCCATTCCTTTCCTTATGATACCTAGCATTATATTTGCTCTCTTAGCTGCCGCTGCACACTGGATGGAGGGTTTTAACATGTTATCCATGATGACGCCTAAATCTTTTTCCTGGGTGCCAGTGCTTATGTTGTTTCCAGTTTTTGTTATTTGGCTCCTTTTTCCATTTCCATTAAATCAAACGCGATCATGCTATGATCACTATTGTCAAGTGGCCCCAACACCCTTACCTCTTGCAACAGATCTTGTGTTCCACTAAGGACTAGATCCAAAATGGCTTCCTCTCTTGTCGGTTCATGAACCAGCTGCTCCAGGAAGCAGTCGTTTATTTTATCTAGAAACTTTTTCTCCCTAGCATGTCCTGCCATGACACTGACCCAGTCGATACCGGGGTAATTGAAATCACCCATTATTATTACCGTTCTGTAACTTTTGTTAGCTTCCCTGATTTCTTTGAGCATTTCATCATCCATTTATTCATTCTGGTTAGGCCGCCGATAGTACACCCCCCACTGCCATCACTTTCCCTTTCCTCTTTATACATGGAATTTCAGTGCATAGAGATTCTACAGTGAATTTTGTTTCCGGCAAAACTTTAATTCTTTGTGACTTAAAGCCCTCTCTAACATATAGCGCAAACCCTCCACCAATTTGATCAGCTCTATCATTACGATACTCGGGTATCACAGTGTCCCATGGTTGTCCTCCTTCCGCCAGGTCTCTGAGATACCAACCATATCTAACCTCACATTTATTGCTATATATTCTAACTCTCCCATCTTATTTTTTAGATTTCTAGCATTTCAATGCAAGCATTTTAGAGGTTGTATTTTATTCATATTAATCTGGCTATCAGTAGGCAGGGGTAATTTGGAATCTTTAAGCTCTGCCTGCACTGCACTCAAGGGCATTTGGGCTACTTTTGTTTTATTGGAACCTTTCTGCTGATATGCTCTAACTTCAATCTTTTGCTAGTATCCTTCAAGGATATATTGTTCCGAACCATCCACTCTTGAGCGACTGTCGGCTTTCCCCTGTTTTCTAGTTTAAAATCTGCTCTATCTCCTTTTTAAAGGTTAATGCCAGCAGCCTGGTTCCATCCCAGTTAAGGTGGAGCCCATCTCTTCGGAAGAACCCATCCTTTCCCCAGAATGTCTCCCAGTTCTTAACAGATCCAAAACCCTCATCTTGCACCATCGTCTCATCCACGCATTGAGACTCCAGAGCTCTGCCTGCCTTTTGGGTCCTGCGCGTGGAATGGGAAGCATTTCTGAGAATGCTCCCCTGGAAGTTCTGGATTTCAACTTCCTACCTAAAAGCCTAAATTTAGTCTCCAGAACCTCCCTACCACACTTTCCTATGTCATTGGTACCGACATGTACCAAGACAGTAGACTCCTCCCCAGCACTAAGACCTTGTCTAGGTGGCACACGAGGTCTGCTACCGTCACACCAGGCAAGCATGTTACCAGGTGATCCTCACATCCATCAGCCACCCAGCTATTGACATGCCTAATGATCGAATCACCATCTATAATGGCTGTCCTAACCCTTCCCTTGTGGGCACATGGCCCTGCAGAAAACTGTGTGGTGCAAGAGGGTTTTACATCACCCGGAGGTCAGGTCCTAGCTACAGGATCACTTTCTGCTGCACCAGAATTATGCTCTTCTGTCATGTGACCTCTTTCCTCCATGGCAACAGGGATGCTGCCAGACTGGAGATGGGACTTCAGTACTATATCCTTGTAGGTCCCGTCTATGTACCTCTCTGTCTTCCTTATGTCCTCCAAGTCTGCTCCTCTAGCATCCAGAGATCGGACTCATTCCCTGAGAGCAAAGAGCTCCTTTCATCTAGTGCACATGTAAGATCCTTCATCAACTGGGAGAAAATCATACATGTGACACTCAAAAGACTGGAAAACCCCCATCTCACTGCTGGACTGCTATCTGCATTTTAGTTTTAAGGTTGTGTTTAGGTATTTAAGTTATTTTACTTATTAAAGGTTGCTGGGGATACTTATACTAATAAAACTATACCTAATATGTTTAATGTACTTTGTTCACCTGAAGCTTAATTAATCTCACATCCTTAATGTATGCCTGATGCGGATAAACAGCTGCACCAGAGAGTAAATATGGCACCTCCTTCCCTTTAAGAGATTTAAGCACCTATAAAGCTATGATTATCCCAGGGGTGGGTGAGTGTCGGAGAGAGAGGGAAAGAAGACTAATTAAAAACTGGCTGCTACACAGTACTCTGTCCTGTGCTTCTAAGGTAATCTGTGACCAATTTCCTGGATGATACAGACAGCCCTTGCTTGGACTGAGGGAGTCTTAGGTTTTAATTTTAACCAGAAAGCTCTCTGCGGTGTTTTAAATTTAAATTTTAAGTTGTTTGCTGCTGATAGGCCCTGACTGTGTATTAAATTTAAACTAGAAGCTCTCTGCTGGGTTTTAAATTTAAACTGAAAGCTACCTGTTGAGTTTTTAATATAACTAAAAGCTCTTTGCTGATACTAGGCCTTGACTGATTTAACAAATACACCGGATTCACAGATTAATCAGCTTTAATCTAAAGAATTACTTTTTCACCAAGATTTAGAAAAATTCCCATAAGTAAATACTTACAATTGCAGATCTCTCTCCAGAAGTAGCAGTCCCTTTTTGTAGTCCTTCAAGACAGAATCACAGAGCTCTAGTTGAACTATTTATGCCTGTGCTTCTGAGGTACTCTGTGACCAATTTCCTGGATGATTCACATAGTCCTTGCTTGGATAGAGGGAGTCTTTCAAAATGGCCCTTTGATGTGTCACTTTGCTTTAACACCTATTTAAAACAATTTCACAGGTCTCTTGGCCTCCATCTAGAAGGCCTCTTTGTAAAGGTCTCTGGATATAATTTATTGTTCAAAAATACTGATCCTGATTTTACTTTTATGCTAAGTTATACTCTGATTTGATTTAAATTAAAGCTCTTTGCTGATGCCAGGCCCTTACTGAGTATTAAATTTAAACTAGAAGCTCTCTGCTGGGTTCTAAATTTAACCAGCAAAGCTCTCTTCTGTGTTTGAAGTTTAAACTGAAAGCTCTTTGCTGCTACTAGGCCCTGACTGTGTATTAAATTTAAACTAGAAGCTCTCTGATGGGTTTTAAACTTAAACTCAACGCGTAATCAAATTCTGGAATTTGTTACCAAAGGATGTAGTAAAGCGCTGTTAGTGGAGCTGGGTTTAAAAAAGGTTTGGACAGGTTCCTAGAGGAAAGGTCCATAAACTATTATTAATGAGGACCTGGGAAATCCACTGCTTACCGCAATACAAGCACTGTGGAACCTGTGTGTCTTTTGGGGAAACTGCTAGGTACTCATGACCTAGATTGGCCACTGTTGGAAACAGGATAGTGGGCTTGATGGACCTTGGTCTGACCCAGTATGGCATATCTTATGTTCTTATATTCTTAAACCACTCATCTATAAGGATATTAACTGGATTTTTCTGCTATCCATATAATGGCAGCAGGTGGTGCTGTCTATATATATTTAGCACCAATGCTCCTACGAATAATGGCACTGAATATATGTACAGTGCTGTATATGCCTTGTAGCACTATGCAAATAATAAGTAGTAACATTAGTAATATGTGGACTGGTAAACAGTACGGCTAGTTTTTTAAACATGCTAAATATGGGGTTTAAATATTGACCCACTAGTATATCAGGTCCCTTAATGTACAATTGCATGGTGCCGCCTAAAGAACACAGCCAACAACCTCGATCCATCACAATATCTCTTCCAGTCCCCCACCGATCTTCATCTAGTCTCTTTCTTTCTCTGTCACCCACCTTGTCTACGTCTCCTTCAGCCCCCCCCCCATCCTATCCAAAACACAAACTTTCCCTCTGTCTCCATCTGTCTCCCTTTCTCAATCATCCACCTTGCCTTAGGTTTCTCATTTCCCTCTGCTCCTCATTCCTAGCAATCTTTTAGCACCCCCACTATCTGCCTACTCTCCCATTTGTCTTGTCAAGCCTCCAAGTATCTGGAGCTCCCGAGCCCTTCCACCATCCCTCTCTCACCTTGCAGTCTGTTTCTTCTTCTCTGGACTGCACAGCTATCAGTGAGATTGAGCCATGTGATACAGAAGGACCCACAGTGATTCTGGGGTGTGAAGTCATGAGACCAAAGTAGGAGATCCTACCTTGTGGAGTTCAAGCTCACTGAAAGTCATGCAGTGCAGATAAGAAGACTGTTACTGTATATCAGCAGTGGTGGTAGAAAATTCCTGGGTGCTGGGGAAAATTTCTAGATGCCATGGCAGCCTGGAATCTGGAATTTGCCAAGCCTTGTCTTAAGGGCAGGGCAGGGTTGTACCAAGCCATAAATGTGCCCTGTGCAACTCGCAAACCTGTCACCTCCCCATCCCCCCAGGCCCAGTTTCTCTCCATCTTACCTCACCTCTCATTGTCCAGCCAGCTTCCACCCACTACCTGACCAGCCTGCCCTTGTGGGTCTTTCCAACTCCGCACTTGCAAGGCTGATCTGATCCCTCCCTCCTCTGACGTATGCTTGCAAACACAGAGTTTCAAAGACCCAATTTTTTTTTTTTTAAATTCGAGGAGGTCCGCTGCCGCAATCACCGCCACCAAGAGAACAGGAAAAGTGGTAGTTGGGCAAGGGCAGGCTAGGCAGGTAGTGCAGGAGGGAGCCCCAAATGAGCCATTATTTTTTTGTGCCCTGTGCGGCTGCACCACTCACACAGGCCTAGGAATAAATGGTTAAGATAAAGAATGATTCCATAATTTGAGGGGCAGGAACTGAGGACATTGAATTTCAAGGTGTCATGGCTGATTTAAACCACTGGGTATTTTTCTCTCTTCTTCACCCCTTTATTGTAATGTGGGCTGGTAACTACAATATTCTATTATTTGCTTTTTTTAATTTCCAATTTCTATACTGAATTATGCTGCAATATCTCTTTGGCTTTTAAATGTAAATCATTGAAAATTCTAATTAAAACAAAATTTAGAGAACAAGATCCCTGTATTTTGTACTTGCTATTTTCTGTGTGCAGCTGAGCATGCTAGAACAGCACACGCACTTAAGAAAAATGTTGTGTATGTACACTTTGGGATATGTTTACTAAACTGCAGTAATGCTACCTGCGTTAGGTTCCGCGGTAATGGTACAGATGCCCATATAAAGGCGTAGGCGTTACGTCGTTACGGCAAGCCGTATCAGCTAACGCACGTTACAAGGCCCTTATAAGGCACCTTACTTCTAAGGCACCTTACAAGGCACATTACAAGGCACCTTGTAAGGTGCTTTGTAAGTAAGGTGCCTTCTAAGGTGCCTTGTTAGGTGCCTTATAAGCTGCCTCATAAGGCACTTCGTAAGGCACTCTATAGGCTCCTTAGGCTAAGCGCCGTATTAGGCACCCCTGGACAAGGCACCTTAGAAGGCACCCTGGGTTATGGAACCATAGGTTAAGGTGGCCTAACAAAGTTACGGTGCCCTAGGTTAGTGTGCCCTAAGGGCTGCAAGGTGCTTCAGGATGACATGCATGACCTGTGCGGCATAGAGACAAATATAGCCCTAACATTAGATAGAGCACCGAGGAAAGACAATGAACAGGTGAGTGATGGAGGCAGAGCTGGGAGCTGCTGGACCTGCCATGTCTGCGGGCATCCCATGTGACTGCCAGTACTGATGACAAACATGGTAGGGGCAACTGTACCACAGCACAGGGTGTTGGCAATGTAAAATACTGGAAAGACAGTGGGTGGCAGACGATGGGAATACGTGTCCCCCAGTGGAGGCGGAGGTGGCAGGATAGTTACAATGATGGGTGGACAATGGAGTGCTGGTGCCCTGCAGATCAGGCACAGGCGAGGCAAGCACAAAGAGGTGCAATGCAGGAAAGGGTAGCAGTGCAGGACATGGTGTGGCAGCCTGCACAGTCAGACAAGACGCTACACAGCTGACAGACGCAGATAGATGGACCGAAGGAATGTTGGCAACTGTGGCGAGGGTATTATGGGCTGGCAGCACAGCTCTGCAAAAATATGACTGTTACAGGCATGCACACTATTTGAATAGAACAGGCATGAAAGGAGGGAACAATGAGAAATTGAACCCATGAACACTGCAGAAAACAGCATTGTACTAACCAGTAGACTATACCTCCATGGTGTAGTTCACAGCAATGGCTGGGTACAGAAGGACTGCAGGTCACTGTGCAAACTGTCTGCTCTGAGTGCCAGGATAGGGTAACCCCACCAGTACCCATGATGCAATGCACATGCTGAATAGCTGTCTACAGCTGATCACCAAATGGGGTCTGCACCTCTCCGGTACCTTAGACGAACTGACAGTGTGTGATACTGGCACAGAGTAGCTATAGACCATGCCATTGTGCAGGTTCTGTGTTCACCCTGAGGGTGAACACAGAACCTGCAGTACATGTGGTGCTAGAGATAGGTCCTTCTGTACATCCCCATCACTACCAGTGTGTGACAGGTGTTCCTTGCAGTACATCCAAAGGTAATTTAGAAACATAGAAACATAGAAATATGGTGACATAAAAAGACCACATGGCCTATCTAGTCTGTCCTTCCATATCAACAACTACAACAGTCCCCTTTTTACCTTTAGAGATCCTCTGTATTGTCCCATGCTTTTTTGAATTCAGTTACTGTTTGGTGTCCATCTGTGTTCCGCAGTCACATGTGGCCCTCTGAGACCAGACACCACCCAGATTAGTGTGTACCCATTGTTAGGGTCTGGCTGACATGGGCATCTGTTATCAGGTGTCACAACGCCGCCCTGGTGGTTAAAGGTGGCCAAGGCAGGTCGGACATAAATAAAAATAAAGTTGGGTTTGGTATGTTTCTCTTTCTAGGGCCCAAGGTTGTATAGCCTCGGTAGCATCCTGTATTACCAAAAATACCCAGAGAACAAAAGGTCATCGAGTGTAGGGAAAAAATAAGGCTTTATTTCCCCTGGTTTGCACAAAGGTTCAAAGGATCGGCTTTCAAACACCAACAGAAATCTCCTTACATCAGGTTATAAAAATCACAACTCAGATTCAAAACAAAAACTGTTCTTTTCACAGAAAGGTTACAAAAGCAGGCATTCCTATTTACACCGGTTTTAGTGCTCACTGGTTACACAAAGCATTCTACGCTTCCCGTGAATGCAATAGCTGCAATCCATGTTTTCCTCTGAAAGGGATTCTACCTCTTCCACTTGCATCGGTTTCCTCCAGCAAAGTATCTGAGACAAAGTCAAAGTTCCGGGCCAGCTATAGTTTAGGTTTCTCACCCAAATGCTGTATGACCTCCCAGTGTTGGAGTTTAGCGTGGGGCGTCGGCCATGAGCATTTTTACAGTGTGAATCTCTTTCTTTCTTCCAAGGGTTTACATGCACTTCCTGCAAACCTGGCTTACTTAAAAAGTTTCTTATTCAATAAAAACTTTTCATACCTTTTCTTTTGAGCAGTGGGACATGTACAGGGAGCTTCTATCTCTTGCCCTTTCCATAGGCTGTTTCCAATACAATATGGTTTACCTTGTAACTCTTGCTTCTTTCCTGAGGATGAGGCTTGTGGCCTACTCCTAGGGAGATTCTGCCTTGCTCCAGCAATATGGCTTGGGTTCTGCCCACAGCAATCACAATGCAGCTTTTGCGTACCTGAATCTCTTGGACCCTTCTGTAGTCTCTGTCCATTCAGGTTCCTTTGGCTTGTACCTCTTTCCTGCACTCCAGCAGTGTCTGTAGCTTCTGCAGCTCCTGCCGCTCCTTCGGATTCTGAAGGTTCTGCAGCTTCTCTGCGGCCTTCTCTGCTGCTTCTGGCTTTAAGGCTGCTTCTGCCTTTCCAGTCACTTCTGCTCAGTACAGCACTTCTTCCAGAGCTCTCACTGCTCCTACTTCTCCTCCTGCTCCTCCTCTACTCCCTGATCCTCCTGTTCTCCCTGCTCCTCCTCTCCTTCCAGTCTTCCTGACTTCCTTTAAAAGGAGTTTCCTGTCTTCCTGGATTGGAGGCTGGCTGGTTTCAGGTTACACCATGTAGGGCGTGGATCCTCGGTCTTCCAGAGGTCCCTCTTGCTCCCCCTATCAGGCTCCTGCACATACTGCAGCTTGTGCACGTCTTTTTTCCAGTTTAAAACATTTTCTTCTCTGCCCTGCTGGTCTGCTGCATCACACAGGGCAGAGGGGTTTCTAGACTTGCATGAGGTTTGTGTAGCAGTGCCTCTACAGGTCAAAGTAGTATACACTATATACCCCAAAGGGCCCCACAATCAACCTTTTTGTAGATAAGGAACAGGTGATGAGCCCTGGTGAAGCAACCTCCATCCTGCTGATATAAGAACAGGCCCTCTGGAGTTGGTGGGCCAGAACCATACCTGTGACTGGGGCAGGACAGCAATAATATGTTAGGTTTAGGCCTGGAAAACCTCAACTGCCTCACACCACAATCTGCCATTCACCAGCAGGATGACACAGTCAGACTGCATCTGCAGCACTCTATAAGGTGTTCCAACCATGCACACACTAAACTACAGACAGTCCACTAGCCAGTCAATAGTGCATGCTCACAAAAGACCTATATGCACTAAACAGGCATCTACAGTGATTAAGTCCCCAGCACTGGGAACATGCAAATATCACTGGAAACAGATAATGTAGAGTGCTATGTGGGAACCTAGACATGCCATGGTCACTGCTCGGTCAGAGTGAGTGTCCTCCCAGCATGACATGCTGTGGCCACCCTGTCCATGCAGGAGGTGGTCGGGCACTACAGTGTCCCAGCCATTGCCCCACATCCTGTGAAGATGCATCTTGGTCAATCCGCCCTTTCTGGGCCATACCCACATTACCTTGCTCCTCATTATGCACATATTCAGGCTAACACTGGTAACAGTGGGACATTGAGGGCCTCGTGAGGTGTGGGCAACCACAAAACAATGGATAGACATACACACACACACTCCAATTGCAGCATTGTGTAAGGATGGGGGTGGTTGGCAGCCCTGCCCGCCAAACTGGTCCTGATCACAGTGCTGGACATTGATAAACTGTGCAGGAGGTAATAGTAGTGCTTTGGTGATAACTGCAGCTTTGTGCTGGGGCCAACAGCCTGACTCTCCATGCAGCTTTGGATTGTGGAGCCTGTGTGAGTGGGTGTTGCACCCCTGTTTGCTGCTGCTTTGGGCATGTTGCTGTTGTATCTGCATTGTTGGGTAAGATATAGGGACATGTTCTGCAGGTTCCACAGCTGGGACTTGAACCTGTGACCCTCTGCTTCTGGACACACTGGCTGTGTGTACTACACCACACTGTTGCCACAGATGCACAGTGGTCCCTGGAGCTACCTGTACTTTTCCTTAGCCAGATCTTTTATGTTGCACTGCACACCACGTACTGGTACAGGGCATGGCCTAAGTCCACTGCAGGCAGGTGCTACTGCCCCCTCCAGCACAGGCACACCACCCCTGCCATGCTGACATGACCATATACTGTCGGTGCTGGTAGTGCGCAGTCCTAGGCCATCCACTGTATGGGTAGGCGGTTGCCTAGGGAGTGGTGTCTGGGGTGGGGCGGATCCCCGGGCATCTTCCCCTCCGCCCCATCACCCCCTGCCAACCTAATGGCCCTTCCGCTTGGGGGAGGGTTGGCTGGGGGGATGTCAGGTCAGTGCCTTGGCAACTGTTAGCTAGGGTGGACCATGTAGATGTAGGTGGATTGTGTTTGGCCTGTGTCAGCTGCTGCCTTGCTGATGTCCGGTTTCTATGTTCCTATGTGCCACCTAGGTGACTGCCTAGTCCACCCTGTGCCCCAGCTACCCCCACTACATGTCCCGCCTGCAGTCTCCTATGGCCCCATTTGCAACCACCACCATAGTGGCCTTTCATACTTGGGAACTATGCTGTTGCTGCAAATGGAGCACTACTATCATGTTTCTTGGGCTCCTGCCCATGCTGTACATTGCTGATACTGAAATTGTTCTCTCTCTTGCAAATGTGTGCTAACGCCAGGTTTTCAGTATGGTAATATTCAACCCTTCAATTCCCCTCGTTAGTGTGGAAGGGGCCTCTCCCCACCCACTCCATGCCCATTGACCCCTTCTCTCCGCCCTCTTTCCACCCTCTGCGGGACTTACCGTGGCCGGGAATGCTAAACACGCGTTATGTAATGTTAACGCGCGTTAGGTAGCGTTAACGCACATTAATTTACGTGTGTTAACATTACCTAACGTGCGTTAACATAGCATCTGCTACGTTAGCGCGGTTTAATAAACATACCCCTATATTTTCTCCCCAGCTTAAATACAGTTTCAAGAACACTTCATCACAATCCAGCTAAAAGTAGACAAGTGGGGATAAACTTTTAAGGAGGCACCGACTTTAAGCGTGGATATAGGCATCTTTCGGTTGTTTATGTTATGTTCCAAAACACGCAGAGGAATTAACTTCCTTTCTGCTAATGCCTTAAGATTACCTTTCAAGAGGAACAATTCTTTCAAGGTCTGGCTTTTCTTCCACACCTTCAATTCTAAAGACTTGACGGTAAAAGAACAATCCATACACATATCTTCTTCCCCACCCTCTGGCTCTGGTTTCTCCCAATTGCATGGGCTCTGGACTCACTCACTTGATCAGACTGCTCAGCTGACATCCTCTCTGGGGAGTCTGAATGCGGTTTTCTAATTCATGGCTTACACCACTGTTGCCAACCTATTTCAGGGGGGAAAACAGCTATCTCAGGCTGGGATAATGTCAGATCCTTCTCCGAGGAGTTAGGGCACCTGCTCTAGGCTTCTCCAGCATTCCATCATCCTTGTTGCTCTGGACTCTGTTCCTCTCCCACATCTGCTTCTTCTGCTTCCTCTGCTGCTCCTCGGGCTTTCCTCTGCTGATCCTCCTCTCACCATAATCTAACCAGGGTTAACTCACTGGGATCCAACCCCACCTCTTTCTCTCCCAGGTGTTATATAATCTCCCTGATTTCTGAACTTAGAATAACTCCGTGCACTTGTTAGAGTAAGGGCTTTGGTCCTCGTTGCTTGCAATATCCCCCTCTGACTCTATCAAGCATTTCCCGAAACCTATTCCAGCTGGGGATTTTTCTGCTTTTGAAAACGTGGCTCTGGCCTTCTGACCATGCACACCTAACAAAGGCCCTTTGATTAAGGTGAATTCCTTATGCTGATAAGCTCCCCCATGTTATGGATGGCAGGACCTTGCCACATACCCCCCCTGCTTAAGATATTACTGGCTGTTGGAGGTGAATTGGGGTTCCTCCCAAACAGTCTGTAATTCAGGATAAAGGCATCTTGCATTTTGATGTACGTCTCCCAATTTGATGCTCCACTGGAAGTCAAACGCTTGCAGAGCCAATGTACCACCTAGTGAGTCTTGCATTGTGGCTTTTCATTTGATGAAGCCACTTCAAGGGTGCCATGGTCTGTGAAGGAGCAAGAACTTTCTCCCTGTAAGATAGGAATTATGAGTGCGTCCACTGCCCAACTTAATGGCCAAGACACTCTTCTCAATGGTGGTATACTTGCGCGGTCCGCCGGGGATAACGTTTTACTCAGAAACAATTACCTGGGTGTTCTTCGCCTTTGTATTTCTGAGATAGGACAGCACCTAAACCTGCTTTCTTGAGGGAATCAGTTGGCACTATGAAAGGTTGTGCCTGAAGTCCAATCCAGACAATAGGGAGCTGTGCAAAGCATATTTTTTAATAGGTTAAAGGACCCTCCGCTTATGGGGTCCAATGACAGGCAGTTCGGACAAATTTTGAATTAACATATCCGTGAATATGGCACTCTCCTCCACAAAGCGGGGGGGGCATAGGAAATTCCTATAGTAGCCTACAAGGCCCAGAAATTTTATCAGGTGTTATTGGCCTGGGGAAAACTTCCCTCGAGGCTATCAACCTTGTTGATTAAAGGTTTGACTTTCCCACGTCCTATAATGTGCCCTAGGTACTTTAAATCTCACCTGGCAAAGGCCCATTTGCTTGGATTCAATGTGAGGCCCGCCATGGCATCATTGACTGGAGGACAGCTTAAATTCTGGCAAGGTGCTCTTCCCAGGTGCGACTGTAGATAACGATGTCATCCATATATGCTGCAGCATAAATCTTGGTACGGCCGTAGGACTTGATCCCCCCGTCTCTGGCAAGTCGGCGCGGCACCATGGAATCTGAAGGGCATTCACTTAAATACAAACAACCCTATTGGGGTGCTGAAAGCGGTCTTTGGGCGAGACTCCCTGGTTAGGGGAATCTGCCAATACCCTTTTATCATATCCAATGTGGTCAAAAACTGGGCTTGCCCCAAGCGATCCAGTAGCTCTTCTATCCTGGGCATTGGGTATGCATCAAACACCAAGATGGCATTTACTTGTCTGAAGTCAGTGCAGAAGCGCAAAGTACCATCTGGCTTTGGAACAAGCACTATTGGACTGCACCACGGGCTTCTGGACTCCTCGATGACTCCCATTTCTACCATTTCACGTACCTGTGCAATTAATTCTTGTTTCCTAGCCTCTGGCATCCTGTATGGCCTCTGTCAAATCACCTTCCCTGGTGTAGTTATAACTTCATGGGCAACCAATTGGGTTTCGCCAGGGACCAGTGTCAAGACATCTGGAAACCGCTGTAACAGATTGGCCAACTCCTACCTCTGGATCAAAGACAACTCTTCACCCACCTGTGGCTCCTGAGGTTTCTTCCACTCGGTTACTTGTGGACCCAACTCCTCCATCTCAGCTTCCTCCCTTCTCTCCTCCGAGGTAGCTGTCAGGCCCTTCATCTTGGCTTGTCCAGTGGATCCAAAACCACAGGTCCTCGTTCTGTGGGTGTCAGCATAGATACCTCTTCCAGTGGGGGAAACGCCACCTCTCACACAGAAGCTGGGCAATCTGGTCTCCGACCCGCACATGAAAGTCTTCCTTATCAAAGTTAAACAACAAGACTTTCACAGTACCTCTGTACTCAGGATCAATCACTCCTGCACCTACATCCAGGAAGTGTTTTAATGCTAGGCCTGAGCGAGGGGCTATTCGTCCATAACAGCCAATGGGGATCTCAAGTTGTAGGCCAGTATCAATTGAGAGCCCTGCCCTGTCTAGGCACTACTTCATTGACAGCACTACACAAGTCATATCCCGCGGCTGGCGGGGACACCCTCCTTAGGACTCGTGGCTTTTGCAGAAACTTTACAATATCTCAGTACAAATTTCTGTTTCTCCTGGAGAACTCCTCCTGGGGGCTTTTTAATCTGTTTACTGGGATTCCCAAACAAAGGGCCAGGGACCACTGTTATCATCCCCCCTGCCTTTTGCTCAAGGCCCTTCTCTAGCCCTTTCCTGAACTGGGGCCAATCCCTTCCTAGTACTAGGTCATGGGGAAGCTTTGGTACCACAGCCACAGGAATGCTTTTCTGTACCCATACTCCTTTTACCTCCAGTGTATACACGGGATAACAAGAAGCAGCCCTGTGAATGCAACGGATCCGGACATGACCTCCAGGTTTCCTCTGGACATTCTTTGCTTGAGCCTCAATGGCCTGCCAAAGCTTCTGAGATATCATACTTTGGTCAGCCCCAGAGTCAAGTAAAGCATTGGTAGGGATTCCCTGTATATGGACACTCAGGAGAAATCCCTCCCCCAGAGGTTTCACACTTGTACCAACCAACCCAGTACGAGCCTTACATCCTCTCTGTAAGTGTCCTAACTCTCCACAGCGAAAACATTTCTTTTGAGCCCATTTTTCTTTCTGAGGAGGCACATAAGTTTTCAGAAAGCCTGTTTTATTTTCTTGTTTCATTTCTGATATACCAAAACTGGCTTCAGCCTTCACTTTTATAGCGCCCCCTCTTGGCTGACGCGCTAACTCAGCTTCCTGTAACCGCTCGGTCAACAAAGTTGCCTCCTCTGTGGTTTGACAGTTTTGTTGAATCAGAAATGATTGGATTTCCTTTGGCACTGCTGCCATAAATTGTTCTAATACTATCATATCTAGAATCACATCCAAATTTTTCTCCTCTGGGGTTAGCCACTTAATGCCAGGCCCCAAATCCTTTGGC
>CM066031.1:735005154-735097911 GCA_033557465.1 Ichthyophis bannanicus
GAACGAGAGACATCATTGCGGATGTGAGGAGGGATCCTTGAAAAGACTAAAGAATACCAAAAGGATATCTATTGTGCTTTATAGGGGGGGGACTTATAGCAAGGCTTTTGACTGTGGTAAACCATGAGAAACGTCTGGGCCACATTAAGAAGAAGTTGGGGGTATACCATAACACCAGATCGTTTCTCTTGCTTAATCTGTAACATGATCAAGAAGCAACAGTTCGAACGGAACAAGGAGAAACAGAATGGTTTAAAATAAGCAAAGGTGTGTAAGACCAGGCTGCATACTTTCCCCCCATACCTGTTTAATTTTATTCTGCAGAACAAATCATCACGAAGAAGCAGGACTTGTATGAAGACAACAGAGGTTGTGTTGAAGATTGGTTGGAAGACTCATCAACAACCGTTCGCTATGCTGATGAATGATACCACATTACTGGCTGAAAGTGAAGATGATCTGAAACAGTTGAGTTCCGTGTTTCACAATCAAAGAACATAGTCCTCAAAATGGGCTCTGCCACCTTAATGATAAAGAAGACAAAGATCGATGACAACCTGGTCATACTTCAACAGGTTCATCGTTGAAGGAGAAGAATAAAATTGAAAAATCGTTGAACAACTTTTAACCTACTTGGATCAACTATCAATAAAGAAGAGGAAGCAACAAGCAGTCAAGAAAATCAGACGACGCATTGCTCTTGGCAGAATGGGCCTATAAAAGACCTAGATAAGATTCTCAAGGAGCAGAGATGTCTCTTCTCCATACAAAGATTCGACTTGTTCACGCCATGGTATTTCACTAACATCATATGGATGTGAAAGCTGGACAGTGAAAAAGACAGACCGGAAGAAAATCGTATTGCCTTTGAATTATGGTGCTGGCGGCGAATACTGTGTATACCTGGAACTGCCCGAAAGAACAAACCCAGTCGGTTACTAGAAGAGATCAAAACCTAAGCTTTCTTTAGAAGCTCAGATGAACAAGACTTCGACTTTTCATAACTTTCGGGACACAATCATGCGAAGAGAGAGATTCATTAGAGAAAGACATCATGCTTGGCAAGAGAGCAAGGTCAACGCAAAAGAGGAACGCCAGCAATGAGATGGATTGCTACAATAACAGCAGCTACGGGTACCAGTCTGTCAACAATGAGCCGCCTTGACTGAAGGACCGAACACAATTTAGGATAGCTATCCAGAGGGTCGCCATGAGTCGACTCCGACTCGACGGCACTTAACAACAACAGAGATATATAAAAACATAAAGGGACTGATATTCAGTTGGGACAGCTATGTGCCGCTATGGGGATATCAAAGCCGTTACAGCCAACTACTAACCCTGGGTCATATGCGGCCCTGGCTTTGAATATGTGGGGTCACCGCAGAGCCTCCAATGCTGCAGAAGCTAGCCGTTTAGCAACGATATTGCATCGCTACCCAGTTAGCTCCAGCAAGTAAAACAAGGTCAGCTTTTGCTGCACCTAGTTTTACCCGCAGATCGTTAAGCGGGTAGTGATGCAATATCGCTGCAACTCAGCGACTGTCGTCACCCATGACACACTCAGGAACGCCCGCGGCATGCCCTGATGCTTAATGGTCAGCATCGGGGTATACAGTGGTGTTAGTTGGGGATATTCAGTGGTGCTAACTGTGTTAGTGCCATTGAATAACCCATTCAGCGGCATTTACATGGTTTACAGGTTTGTAAACCGTGTAAATGCCTTTCAATATCGGGCTCACAAATTTTATAAATAAAGATACTGTGGATAGTGTGTAGAAATATTAAATAAATAAAGTTACCTGGTGTCCTGCGATGCTGAGGAGTCCAGGGCCCGGGAAATGGAGCCTGGGGGCAGGATGAGGCCTCCAGAATAGGCCACGTAGAATGCAGTGCCAGGGACCATCTAAAGTTTAATTATATGGTGCCTGCTGGGTCCCTGGGTGTCCTGGGGTGCTGGGGATCCGATCTGGGGATTTGCCAGGCAGTTTTGAAGCTTCGGGGAGGAGCTGAAGGCAAGAACTCCTCACCCAATTGAACTGCAAAGTAAAATGAAACACCAGAGAAGTGCTCTGCTGAGCTCTCTTTAATTTAATGGGTCACGCTGTTAAAAAAAAATAAAGGTAGGAAAAGTTTTAAAAAGTAACAGGGATTTGATTATAAGGTTCAGGTAAGGGGATTTAGGGATACATCACCCTATGTTTATTTTTACATTTAAAGTGATGGTATCCAAATTATTTGAGGTAGTTCGGCTGAGTGGGATTGAGAGTTTGGAATTTTTTTTTTGGATTGAGTTAATGAGAGAAGATTTTAAGAAGAGCCATGGGGGGGGGGGGGGGAGAGGGGGCGGGGTTTACCTAAAACTTTTATAGGGACATTACCTCAATTTTGGGAATATGTGTAATAGTGCAAAATAATGTGTAATTAAAGTCGCCCGCATACTTTTGCCACTATGACTGAGAATGAAACTGGTTTGAATTAATTTTAATTGATTCTGGAGCACCCCAGATATTGTAAGGGTGGAACATAATTCCCACTAATGGAATATAATTCCCACTAAAGAGGCTTCAAGTGGGATAAGCCTGAAAAATTCCATAAACTTAGAAAGTCTGAGATTAGTAAGGGCCAGGTTCCAGCAAGACCTCTACAACTCTGAAATGTTAAGTGAGAGGTTAATTCACTATACAAAGACACGACCATGAATATCTCTGCTGAATAAAGCTCCAATGAGAGAGAGAGAGAGAGAGAGAGAGAATGAATGGTTGGCTGACAAAGTATATGTGTAGAGTATGAGAGAGTATAACAGCAAAACAAGGTCTCTACAGCCAGGGAACCTACCATTCTTTTTGTTTCATCCCTAAGTTAGCAAAAGTTTAGAAGAATGAACCTGTGACCCAGGTTTTATGAAAATTGGTATATCATACTTAAATAAATTTAAAACTCATAATAGGCCAGATAGGGTTTTGCCTTTTTCTTTTAGTTAAAGTTAGGTTAGTAGGTTTTACACATGAGCCTCGGCTGGAATTAAGAGAAGGAAGCAAGCTGTTATTAAACCCAGAGAAAGAGAGACAGAGAAAAGACAACGAGACGACTGTGCACCAACGTTAAGGCCCTGGCCAGTGGTATGAACTGTGCCATTGAATGCATATACCAGTGATTTATGGGAACAAACTAGAATTAGAGTTTAGGGAAGTTGTGCTTACCTGTCCTTGAGGTGACTTGAATACCTGAGAGAGAAATAATCACAAAGATCACAATAATCACAAATGTATGAAGATAGCAACTGCTTAATATGATAAGATAATTTTTGAGGACAGAGTCAAAACTTATCTGATTTTGATGATTTAAAGCAAATATCCACTGAGTTGATGTTGATCATCTGTAAAGAAAATCAAAACTGTTAAGGTATTTGGGTTTCAGGTTAAAATCAAATTTAAATCATAATTGATTGCTTTATGTTTTCTTAAAAAATAATTGTTAATAATTTTAATTTAATTCTCTTTATCAATCATTTTAATTTATTATTAGTATAATTTATTTATTTATGGGAAAGCTCAGCTCAGCATGACATCTTGAGAGAGCTAACATGGATCTTAGCCACACGACCACGACTTCAAGCATCCGTGAGGAAGGCTCCAACTCAGGATGGTGGTCCACAAAACATATGAAAAATATGTAAAAACGCATACCAGACTTCCAGAATATGCAAGCACTTATTAGAAAGAGCAGCAAAGCAGCATTTACTAAAAGAAAAAAACATATCCAGTTAAATGATAATAGAGTCAAATTTCAAAAATTCCAAGAAAATTACATTTAGAACATAAATTGGTGTTTGAATGGACCCAGTGTAAAAATTCATAGAAGATATAACGCAGCAGGGCAATAGTTGTAACAAACACTTATACTTAACAGGAATGAAAAAAGCTAATCAATGAGGCTATATAGAATATATAATAACAGAATCCAAGAGTGCTCGTTCCAATGGGCTATAAATTATAATTATTTATTAAGAAACCTATTTTCATACTTATAATTACATCAAACAAATGCACTGCGATAGCCATATTGGGCTGTCACACTGTAATGGGAAAATGGACAAAAAATTTACATAGGACTTCTGAAAAGCAATAGAAACTAACGGTTCATCTTTGATTCACCATTAAACAGTATATACCATTAGAACACAGAGTGCAAAAAAATAATTACTAGTAAGCATATCCACCACCCCCAAATTTTTATTTAAATAAAAACACATCGGAACAGAGTAGACAAGTGACTACTTACAAGTCTAGTGTCAAACAAACTGCGCCAAAACAGAAAGACGCTGTGCGTCCAGCATGAATTTTATACCATGTGTGCATTCTCAGGACACTCTTCTGACAAATGCCATAGACAGCATAGGGCTTAAAAAACATGACTAATTTCATAGCTCCATTAAACAAGAAACAAAAATAGGGAGCGCACCAGAGGAGATGTTGACTACGTAGAATATCCATCAAATCATTTGTACCAAGGAACATTTACAATAAATGAGTGAACAGAAAAAAGGGGAGGAAAGAGGAGGAGGGGGAAGGGGGAAAACCCATAAAGCAGCAAAATAGACAAAATGATAAAAAGGGAAAATCACTCTTCCCCCCATAGTTCCCCTTCCTACCTACCACCGCACTCCCTTGCACTCCCACACTATTAGATTAACACATACTCCAAACCAAAACCTCAGAACCATCATGGCAGGCTACTTGATAACCAGCCCCTACCCTTAATGCATTTCCCCGCACACACACCGCTTTCTATTCACATTCCAAGGAGTGTGTTAAGTGGCATGTTCCTTGGCTGTGCCCCTTAGCCGGAGCCTGCCAGACAGGACCCACCTAAGTTGCCAAATTTTTATAGTCTAGCTCTTGTGTCGGTGACATTGACATAAAGGGACAGGCTCACATGATACTCCCAATCCCATCACTCACAGCAGCAGGTCATTCTCCTGGAAGACAGAACTGCAAGGAAACAGTCTGGGGAAAAAAGCAGGAAGATGACTGCATACTTCCTTATTTAGTATTAGTTCTCTATTGGTAAAAAGGTTTTATTGCATAAAATGGGACATGTGGCAAATAATATACATTAAATGCACATTAATGTGCCTTAAGGTAGTGCATTTTAGTAAATCTGACCTTCCTTGTTAAAGGTGAAGAATGCTTTGGTCCAAATATTTAAAAAGGTTTTAATGTTTAGTGACAGCCACCCCACATGTATACCCTTTTTCCATGAATTTTCGGCAGCACTTTATTCATTCTGAAAATTCATTCTGACCATCCTGGCACTATCTGAACAGTGCCAGTGTGGAATGAGGGCAAGATACCTTACTATACACACAGGAGGTCATTCTGAACCACGAATATTGGGGATGGACGTCCCATTGAGAAGTCCTTCCCCGCTATTCTTGCCAGCTTCAGCCCCTGACTAACTTCCCCACCGATTGTGCAGGGAAGTTACTCAGGGGCGGGGAATGGGCAGACAGTGGGCGGTCACAGGGCCGATTCTAATGTTGGCACTGTATGTCCAGGGCCGGCGAAATGGCCGGGGAAGTTATTCCACCAACAAGATGGAATTACTCCACTGGACATTTTTTTTTTTTACATTTGGGGTGCAGAACGGACTGTGGGGCGGGGGAGGGGGGGCAGGGGACATTCCCTGCAGCCTGACCCTGGCCTTCGGAGGCTGGATCGGGGGTCGGACTGTGGGGAATATACCGTTTTGATTGGCAGCCGGCATTGCGGCTTTTAAATGGAGTCATGGTGCCATGGCGCCGCAGCTCCATTTAAATGCCCTGACTGAGTAAGTCGGGTGCAGTCCTGCACATGCAGGCTGGAAAGAATCGTGATCCCCTCTGTGCGTCCGGTTCAGACCGTACGCAAAGAGAGGATCTATGTCCAGGACAGAATCGGGCCCACAGTGGTGATATTCAGCCACCCAATAGGCATACTAGCAATGTTTCCAGGGCACCCATTGTCACTACTGTTGCCTCTCCCTCAGACCTGCAGTGGCAGCAATGCAGAACTTCCCCAAACTCTCCGGGGCTGCATTGCTCTTCCTGCACTCTGTGACCTGCTGCTTCCGTCCACTCCCATGCAGACTTCCTGTTTTCATGGGGGGCCAATGAGGGACAGCAGCAACGGCAATGGGGGTGGAGTTGGAAGCAGTTTAAGATCGGGCTTCATTTTTCATTGTTCTGACTCTTAAGAACATAAGATATGCCATACTGGATCACATCAAGATCCATCAAGCACAGTATCCTGTTTCCAACAGTGGCCAGTCCAGGTCACAAATTCCTTGTAGTTTCCCCAAAATACACAGGTTCCACAATGCTTGTATTGGGTCAAGCAGTGATATCCTGGGTCCTATTTAATAATGGTTTATGGACCTTTCCTCCAGGAACTTGTCCTAAACTTTTTTAAACCTGGCTACACTAACAGCTTTTACTCCGGTAGCAAATTGCAGAGTTTGATTACAAGATGAGTGAAAAAATATTTTCTCTTATTAGTCTTAGATAGGTTACCCTGTAGCTTCATTGCATGCCCCCTAGTCTTTCTATATTTTGAAGGTGTAAACAATCGATCTACGTTTATCTGTTCCATTCCATTCATTCATTTATAGACCTCTATCATTTCTCCCCTCAGACATCTTTTTTCCAGGTTGAAGAGCCCTATCCTTTTTAGCCTCTCTTCATAGGGGTATCCTTCCATCCCCTTACCATTTTGGTGGCTCTTCTCTGTACCTTTTCTAATAACACTATATCTTTTTTAAGATGCGGCGACCAGAGTTGCACACAATACTCAAGGTGCGGTTGCACCATGGAACGATACAGAGGCATTATAATATCCTTTGTTTTATTCTCCATTCCTTTCCTTATGATACCTAGCATTATATTTGCTCTCTTAGCTGCCACTGCACACTGGGTGGAGGGTTTTAACATGTTATCCATGATGACGCCTAAATCTTTTTCCTGGGTGCCAGTGCTTATGTTGTTTCCAGTTTTTGTTATTTGGCTCCTCTTTCCATTTCCATTAAATCAAATGCGATCATGCTATGATCACTATTGTCAAGTGGCCCCAACACCCTTACCTCTTGCACCAGATCTGGTGTTCCACTAAGGACTAGATCCAAAATGGCTTCCTCTCTTGTCGGTTCATGAACCAGCTGCTCCAGGAAGCAGTCGTTTATTTTATCTAGAAACTTTTTCTCCCTAACATGTCCTGCCATGACACTGACCCAGTCGATACCGGGGTAATTGAAATCACCCATTATTATTACCGTTCTGTAACTTTTGTTAGCTTCCCTGATTTCTTTGAGCATTTCATCATCCATTTATTCATTCTAGTTAGGCCGCCGATAGTACACCCCCCCACTGCCATCACTTTCCCTTTCCTCTTTATACATGGAATTTCAGTGCATAGAGATTCTACAGTGAATTTTGTTTCCGGCAAAACTTTAATTCTTTGTGACTTAATGCCCTCTCTAACATATAGCGCAAACCCTCCACCAATTTGATCAGCTCTATCATTACGATACTCGGGTATCACAGTGTCCCACTGGTTGTCCTCCTTCCACCATGTCTCTGAG
Organism: Ichthyophis bannanicus; assembly: GCA_033557465.1. Taxonomy (NCBI): domain Eukaryota; kingdom Metazoa; phylum Chordata; class Amphibia; order Gymnophiona; family Ichthyophiidae; genus Ichthyophis; species Ichthyophis bannanicus. The sequence continues at coordinate 735,012,772 of CM066031.1, forward strand.
ATACCAATCATATCTAACCTCTCATTTAGTGCTATATATTCTAACTCTCCCATCTTATTTTTAAGACTTCTAGCATTTGCATACAAGCATTTTAGAGGTTGTATTTTATTCATATTAATCGGGCTATCAGTAGGCAGGGGTAATTTGGAATCTTTAAGCTCTGCCTGCACTGCACTCAAGGGCATTTGGGCTACTTTTGTTTTTATTGGAACCTTTCTGCTGATATGCTCTAACTTCAATCTTTTGCTAGTATCCTTCAAGGATATATTGTTCCGAACCATCCACTCTTGTGCGACTGTCGGCTTTCCCCTGTTTTCTAGTTTAAAATCTGCTCTATCTCCTTTTTAAAGGTTAATGCCAGCAGCCTGGTTCCATCCCAGTTAAGGTGGAGCCCATCTCTTCGGAAGAACCCATCCTTTCCCCAGAATGTCTCCCAGTTCCTAACAGATCCAAAACCCTCATCTTGCACCATCGTCTCATCCACGCATTGAGACTCCAGAGCTCTGCCTGCCTTTTGGGTCCTGCGCGTGGAATGGGAAGCATTTCTGAGAATGCTCCCCTGGAAGTTCTGGATTTCAACTTCCTACCTAAAAGCCTAAATTTAGTCTCCAGAACCTCCCTACCACACTTTCCTATGTCATTGGTACCGACATGTACCAAGACAGTAGACTCCTCCCCAGCACTAAGACCTTGTCTAGGTGGCACACGAGGTCTGCTACCGTCACACCAGGCAAGCATGTTACCAGGTGATCCTCACATCCATCAGCCACCCAGCTATTGACATGCCTAATGATCGAATCACCATCTATAATGGCTGTCCTAACCCTTCCCTTGTGGGCACATGGCCCTGCAGAAAACTGTGTGGTGCGAGAGGGTTTTACATCACCCAGAGGTCAGGTCCTAGCTACAGGATCACTTTCTGCTGCACCAGAATTATGCTCTTCTGTCATGTGACCTCTTTCCTCCATGGCAACAGGGATGCTGCCAGACTGGAGATGGGACTTCAGTACTATATCCTTGTAGGTTCCGTCTATGTACCTCTCTGTCTTCCTTATGTCCTCCAAGTCTGCTCCTCTAGCATCCAGAGATCGGACTCATTCCCTGAGAGCAAAGAGCTCCTTTCATCTAGTGCACATGTAAGATCCTTCATCAACTGGGAGAAAATCATACATGTGACACTCAAAAGACTGGAAAACCCCCATCTCACTGCTGGACTGCTGTCTGCATTTTAGTTTTAAGGTTGTGTTTAGGTATTTAAGTTATTTTACTTATTAAAGGTTGCTGGGGATACTTATACTAATAAAACTATACCTAATATGTTTAATGTACTTTGTTCACCTGAAGCTTAATTAATCTCACATCCTTAATGTATGCCTGATGCGATTAAACAGCTGCACCAGAGAGTAAATATGGCACCTCCTTCCCTTTAAGAGATTTAAGCACCTATAAAGCTATGATTATCCCAGGGGTGGGTGAGTGTCGGAGAGAGAGGGAAAGAAGACTAATTAAAAACTGGCTGCTACACAGTACTCTGTCCTGTGCTTCTAAGGTAATCTGTGACCAATTTCCTGGATGATACAGACAGCCCTTGCTTGGACTGAGGGAGTCTTAGGTTTTAATTTTAACCAGAAAGCTCTCTGCGGTGTTTTAAATTTAAATTTTAAGTTGTTTGCTGCTGATAGGCCCTGACTGTGTATTAAATTTAAACTAGAAGCTCTCTGCTGGGTTTTAAATTTAAACTGAAAGCTACCTGTTGAGTTTTTAATATAACTAAAAGCTCTTTGCTGATACTAGGCCTTGACTGATTTAACAAATACACCGGATTCACAGATTAATCAGCTTTAATCTAAAGAATTACTTTTTCACCAAGATTTAGAAAAATTCCCATAAGTAAATACTTACAATTGCAGATCTCTCTCCAGAAGTAGCAGTCTCTTTTTGTAGTCCTTCAAGACAGAATCACAGAGCTCTAGTTGAACTATTTATGCCTGTGCTTCTGAGGTACTCTGTGACCAATTTCCTGGATGATTCACATAGTCCTTGCTTGGATAGAGGGAGTCTTTCAAAATGACCCTTTGATGTGTCACTTTGCTTTAACACCTATTTAAAACAATTTCACAGGTCTCTTGGCCTCCATCTAGAAGGCCTCTTTGTAAAGGTCTCTGGATATAATTTATTGTTCAAAAAATACTGATCCTGATTTTCCTTTTATGCTAAGTTATACTCTGATTTGATTTAAATTAAAGCTCTTTGCTGATGCCAGGCCCTTACTGAGTATTAAATTTAAACTAGAAGCTCTCTGCTGGGTTCTAAATTTAACCAGCAAAGCTCTCTTCTGTGTTTGAAGTTTAAACTGAAAGCTCTTTGCTGCTACTAGGCCCTGACTGTGTATTAAATTTAAACTAGAAGCTCTCTGATGGGTTTTAAACTTAAACTCAACGCGTAATCAAATTCTGGAATTTGTTACCAAAGGATGTAGTAAAAGCTATTAGTGTAGCTGGGTTTAAAAAAGGTTTGGAGAAGTTCCTGGAGGAAAGGTCCATAAACCATTATTAAAGAGGACCTGGGAAATCTACTGCTTACTGCAATACAAGCACTGTGGAACCTGTGTGTCTTTTGGGGAAACTGCTAGGTACTCATGACCTAGATTGGCCACTGTTGGAAACAGGATAGTGGGCTTCATGGACCTTGGTCTGACCCAGTATGGCATATCTTATGTTCTTATATTCTTAAACCACTCATCTATAAGGATATTAACTGGATTTTTCTGCTATCCATATAATGGCAGCAGGTGGTGCTGTCTATTTATATTTAGCACCAATGCTCCTACGAATAATGGCACTGAATATATGTACAGTGCTGTATATGCCTTGTAGCACTATGCAAATAATAAGTAGTAACATTAGTAATATGTGGACTGGTAAACCGTACGACTAGTTTTTTAAACATGCTAAATATGGGGTTTAAATATTGACCCACTAGTATATCAGGTCCCTTAATGTACAATTGCATGGTGCCGGCTAAAGAACACAGCCAACAACCTTGATCCATCACAATATCTCTTCCAGTCCCCCACCGATCTTCATCTAGTCTCTTTCTTTCTCTGTCACCCACCTTGTCTACGTCTCCTTCAGCCCCCCCCCCCCATCCTATCCAAAACACAAACCTTCCCTCTGTCTCCATCTGTCTCCCTTTCTCAATCATCCACCTTGCCTTAGGTTTCTCATTTCCCTCTGCTCCTCATTCCTAGCAATCTTTTAGCACCCCCACTATCTGCCTACTCTCCCATTTGTCTTGTCAAGCCTCCAAGTATCTGGAGCTCCCGAGCCCTTCCACCATCCCTCTCTCACCTTGCAGTCTGTTTCTTCTTCTCTGGACTGCACAGCTATCAGTGAGATTGAGCCATGTGATACAGAAGGACCCACAGTGATTCTGGGGTGTGAAGTCATGAGACCAAAGTAGGAGATCCTACCTTGTGGAGTTCAAGCTCACTGAAAGTCATGCAGTGCAGAAAAGAAGACTGTTACTGTATATCAGCAGTGGTGGTACAAAATTCCTGGGTGCTGGGGAAAATTTCTAGATGCCATGGCAGCCTGGAATCTGGAATTTGCCAAGCCTTGTCTTAAGGGCAGGGCAGGGTTGTACCAAGCCATAAATGTGCCCTGTGCAACTCGCAAACCTGTCACCTCCCCATCCCCCCAGGCCCAGTTTCTCTCCATCTTACCTCACCTCTCATTGTCCAGCCAGCTTCCACCCACTACCTGACCAGCCTGCCCTTGTGGGTCTTTCCAACTCCGCACTTGCAAGGCTGATCTGATCCCTCCCTCCTCTGACGTATGCTTGCAAACACAGAGTTTTTTTTAATTCGAGGAGGTCCGCTGCCGCAATCACCACCACCAAGAGAACAGGAAAAGTGGTAGTTAGGCAAGGGCAGGCTAGGCAGGTAGTGCAGGAGGGAGCCCCAAATGAGCCATTATTTTTTTGTGCCCTGTGCGGCTGCACCACTCACACAGGCCTAGGAATAAATGGTTAAGATAAAGAATAATTCCATAATTTGAGGGGCAGGAACTGAGGACATTGAATTTCAAGGTGTCATGGCTGATTTAAACCACTGGGTATTTTTCTCTCTTCTTCACCCCTTTATTGTAATGTGGGCTGGTAACTACAATATTCTATTATTTGCTTTTTTTAATTTCCAATTTCTATACTGAATTATGCTGCAATATCTCTTTGGCTTTTAAATGTAAATCATTGAAAATTCTAATTAAAACAAAATTTAGAGAACAAGATTCCTGTATTTTGTACTTGCTATTTTCTGTGTGCAGCTGAGCATGCTAGAACAGCACACGCACTTAAGAAAGATGTTCTGTATGTACACTTTGGGATATGTTTACTAAACTGCAGTAATGTTACCTGCGTTAGGTTCCGCGGTAATGGTACAGATGCCCATATAAAGGCATAGGCGTTACGTCGTTACGGCAAGCCGTATCAGCTAACGCACGTTACAAGGCGCCTTAGACTAACACACGTTACAAGGCCCTTCTAAGGCACCTTACCTATAAGGCACCTTACAAGGCACATTACAAGGCACCTTGTAAGGTGCCTTGTAAGTAAGGTGCCTTCTAAGGTGCTTTGTTAGGTGCCTTATAAGCTGCCTCATAAGGCACTTTGTAAGGCACTCTATAGGCTCCTTAGGCTAAGCGCCGTATTAGGCACCCCTGGACAAGGCACCTTAGAAGGCACCCTGGGTTATGGAACCATAGATTAAGGTGGCCTAACAAAGTTACGGTGCCCTAGGTTAGTGTGCCCTAAGGGCTGCAAGGTGCTTCAGGATGACATGCATGACCTGTGGCGGCATAGAGACAAATATAGCCCTAACATTAGATAGAGCACTGAGGAAAGACAATGAACAGGTGAGTGAAGGAGGCAGAGCTGGGAGCTGCTGGACCTGCCATAGCTGCGGGCATCCCATGTGGCTGCCAGTACTGATGACAAACATGGTAGGGGCAACTGTACCACAGCACAGTGTGTTGGCAATGTAAAATACTGGAAAGACAGTGGGTGGCAGATGATGGGAATACGTGTCCCCCAGTGGAGGCGGAGGTGGCAGGATAGTTACAATGATGGATGGACAATGGAGTGGTGGTGCCATGCAGATCAGGCACAGGCGAGGCAAGCACAAAGAGGTGCAATGCAGGAAAGGGTAGCAGTGCAGGACATGGTGTGGCAGCCTGCACAGTCAGACAAGACGCTACACAGCTGACAGACGCAGATAGATGGACCGAAGGAATGTTGGCAACTGTGGCAAGGGTATTATGGGCTGGCAGCACAGCTCTGCAAAAATATGACTGTTACAGGCATGCAAACTATTTGAATAGAACAGACATGAAAGGAGGGAACAATGAGAAATTGAACCCATGAACACTGCAGAAAACAGAATTGTACTAACCAGTAGGCTATACCTCCATGGTGTAGTTCACAGCAATGGCTGGGTACAGAAGGACTGCAGGTCACTGTGCAAACTGTCTGCTCTGAGTGCCAGGATAGGGTAAACCCACCAGTACCCATGATGCAATGCACATGCTGAATAGCTGTCTACAGCTGATCACCAAATGGGGTCTGCACCTCTCCGGTACCTTAGCTTGGAAAGACGAACTGACAGTGTGTGATACTGGCACAGAGTAGCTATAGACCATGCCATTGTGCAGGTTCTGTGTTCACCCTGAGGGTGAACACAGAACCTGCAGTACATGTGGTGCTAGAGATAGGTCCTTCTGTACATCCCCATCACTACCAGTGTGTGACAGGTGTTCCTTGCAGTACATCCAAAGGTAATTTAGAAACATAGAAATATGATGACAGAAAAAGACCACATGGCCTATCTAGTCTGTCCTTCCATATCAACAACTACAACAGTCCCCTTTTTACCTTTAGAGATCCTCTGTATTGTCCCATGCTTTTTTGAATTCAGTTACTGTTTGGTGTCCATCTGTGTTCCGCAGTCACATGTGGCCCTCTGAGACCAGACACCACCCAGATTAGTGTGTACCCATTGTTAGGGTCTGGCTGACATGGGCATCTGTTATCAGGTGTCACAACGCCGCCCTGGTGGTTAAAGGTGGCCAAGGCAGGTCGGACATAAATAAAAGTAAAGTTGGGTTTGGTATGTTTCTCTTTCTAGGGCCCAAGGTTGTATAGCCTCGGTAGCATCCTGTATTACCAAAAATACCCAGAGAACAAAAGGTCATTGAGTGTAGGGAAAAATAAGGCTTTATTTCCCCTGGTTTGCACAAAGGTTCAAAGGATCGGCTTCAAACACCAACAGAAATCTCCTTACATCAGGTTATAAAAATCACAACTCAGATTCAAAACAAAAACTGTTCTTTTTATAGAAAGGTTACAAAAGCAGGCATTCCTATTTACACCGGTTTTAGTGCTCACTGGTTACACAAGGATTCTACGCTTCCCATGATGCAATAGCTGCAATCCATGTTTTCCTCTGAAAGGGAGTCTACCTCTTCCACTTGCATCGGTTCCTCCAGCAAAATATCTGAGACAAAGTCAACAGTTCCGGGCCAGCTATAGTTAGGTTTCTCACCCAAATGCTGTATGACCTCCCAGTGTTTGGAGTTTAGCGTGGGGCGTCGGCCATGAGCATTTTTACAGTGTGAATCTCTTTCTTTCTTCCAAGGGTTTACATGCACTTCCTGCAAACCTGGCTTACTTAAAAAGTTTCTTATTCAATAAAAACTTTTCATACCTTTTCTTTTGAGCAGTGGGACATGTACAGGGAGCTTCTATCTCTTGCCCTTTCCATAGGCTGTTTCCAATACAATATGGTTTACCTTGTAACTCTTGCTTCTTTCCTGAGGATGAGGCTTGTGGCCTACTCCTAGGGAGATTCTGCCTTGCTCCAGCAATATGGCTTGGGTTCTGCCCACAGCAATCACAATGCAGCTTTTGCGTACCTGAATCTCTTGGACCCTTCTGTAGTCTCTGTCCATTCAGGTTCCTTTGGCTTGTACCTCTTTCCTGCACTCCAGCAGTGTCTGTAGCTTCTGCAGCTCCTGCCGCTCCTTCGGCTTCTGAAGGTTCTGCAGCTTCTCTGCGGCCTTCTCTGCTGCTTCTGGCTTTAAGGCTACTTCTGCCTTTCCAGTCACTTCTGCTCGGTACAGCACTTCTTCCAGAGCTCTCACTGCTCCTACTTCTCCTCCTGCTCCTCCTGTACTCCCTGCTCCTCCTGTTCTCCCTGCTCCTCCTCTCCTTCCAGTCTTCCTGACTTCCTTTAAAAGGAGTTCCTGTCTTCCTGGATTGGAGGCTGGCTGGTTTCAAGTTACACCCTGTAGGGCGTGGATCCTCGGTCTTCCAGAGGTCCCTCTTGCTCCCCCTATCAGGCTCCTGCACATACTGCAGCTTGTGCACGTCTTTTTTCCAGTTTAAAACATTTTCTTCTATGCCCTGCTGGTCTGCTGCATCACACAGGGCAGAGGGGTTTCTAGATTTGCATGAGGTTTCCCCCTATCAGGCTCCTGCACATACTGCAGCTTGTGCACGTCTTTTTTCCAGTTTAAAACATTTTCTTCTATGCCCTGCTGGTCTGCTGCATCACACAGGGCAGAGGGGTTTCTAGATTTGCATGAGGTTTGTGTAGCAGTGCCTCTACAGATCAAAGTAGTATACACTATATACCCCAAAGGGCCCCACAATCAACCTTTTTGTAGATAAGGAACAGGTGATGAGCCCTGGTGAAGCAACCTCCATCCTGCTGATATAAGACAGCCCTCTGGAGTTGGTGGGCCAGAACCATACTGGGGCAGGACAGCAATAATGTTAGGTTTAGGCCTGGAAAACCTCAACTGTCTCACACCACAATCTGCCATTCACCAGCAGATGACACAGTCAGACTGCATCTGCAGCACTCTATAAGGTGTTCTAACCATGCACACACTAACTACAGACAGTCCACTAGCCAGTCCATAGTGCATGCTCACAAAAGACCTATATGCACTAAACAGGCATCTACAGTGATTAAGTCCCCAGCACTGGGAACATGCAAATATCACTGGAAACAGATAATGTAGAGTGCTATGTGGGAACCTAGACATGCCATGGTCACTGCTCGGTCAGAGTGAGTGTCCTCCCAGCATGACATGCTGTGGCCACCCTGTCCATGCAGGAGGTGGTTGGGCACTACAGTGTCCCAGCCATTGCCCCACACCCTGTGAAGATGCATCTTGGTCAATCTGCCCTTTCTGGGCCATACCCACATTACCTTGCTCCTCATTATGCACATATTCAGGCTAACACTGGTAACAGTGGGACATTGAGGGCCTCGTGAGGTGTGGGCAACCACAAAACAATGGATAGACATACACACACACACTCCAATTGCAGCATTGTGTAAGGATGGGGGTGGTTGGCAGCCCTGCCCGCCACACTGGTCCTGATCACAGTGCTGACATTGATAAACTGTGCAGGAGGTAATAGTAGTGCTTTGGTGATAATTGCAGCTCTGTGCTGGGGCCAACAGCCAGACTCTCCATGCAGCTTTGGATTGTGGAGCCTGTGTGAGTGGGTGTTGCACCCCTGTTTGCTGCTGCTTTGGGCATGTTGCTGTTGTATCTGCATTGTTGGGTAAGATATAGGGACATGTTCTGCAGGTTCCACAGCTGGGACTTGAACCTGTGACCCTCTGCTTCTGGACACACTGGCTGTGTGTACTACACCACACTGTTGCCACAGATGCACAGTGGTCCCTGGAGCTACCTGTACTTTTCCTTAGCCAGATCTTTTATGTTGCACTGCACACCACGTACTGGTACAGGGCATGGCCTAAGTCCACTGCAGGCAGGTGCTACTGCCCCCTCCAGCACGGGCACACCACCCCCTGCCATGCTGACATGACCATATACTGTCGGTGCTGGTAGTGCGCAGTCCTAGGCCATCCACTGTATGGGTAGGCAGTTGCCTAGGGAGTGGTGTCTGGGGTGGGGAGGATACATGGGCATCTTCACATCCGCCCCATCACCGCCTGCCAATATTATGTCCCTTCCGCTTGGGGGAGGGTTGGCTGGGGGGATGTCAGGTCAGTGCCTTGGCAACTGTTAGCTAGGGTGGACCATGTAGATGTAGGTGGATTGTGTTTGGCCTGTGTCAGCTGCTGCCTTGCTGATGTCCGGTTTCTATGTTCCTATGTGCCACCTAGGTGACTGCCTAGTCCACCCTGTGCCCCAGCTACCCCCACTACATGTCCCGCCTGCAGTCTCCTATGCCCCATTTGCACCACCACCATAGTGGCCTTTCATACTTGGGAACTATGCTGTTGCTGCAAATGGAGCACTACTATCATGTTTCTTGGGCTCCCTGCCCATGCTGTACATTGCTGATACTGAAATTGTTTCTCTCTCTTGCAAATGTGTGTTAACGCTAGGTTTTCAGTTATGGTAATATTCAACCCTTCAATTCCCCTCGTTAGTGTGGAAGGGGCCTCTCCCCACCCACTCCATGCCCATTGACCCCTTCTCTCCGCCCTCTTTCCACCCTCTGCGGGACTTACCGTGGCCGGGAATGCTAACGCGCGTTATGTAATGTTAACACGCATTAGGTAGCGTTAACGCACATTAATTTACGTGTGTTAACATTACCTAACGTGCGTTAACATAGCATCTGCTACGTTAGCGTGGTTTAATAAACATACCCCTATATTTTCTCCCCAGCTTAAATACAGTTTCAAGAACACTTCATCACAATCCAGCTAAAAGTAGACAAGTGGGGATAAACTTTTAAGGAGGCACCGACTTTAAGCGTGGATATAGGCATCTTTCGGTTGTTTATGTGCATATGTGGTGTCACAAGCACAACGCCAAAACCACTAGTCTCTAGATGTTGAGGGCATGGTGGTTGATGTATCCTTCCTCTATCAGCTATATTTATGCTTCAAGTAAAAGGATTGTAGTTGAGGCAAACCGAGGGTAAGGCTTATGACAGAAAAAGTTTATTTTAAACACAAGAGAACAGATCAGGTTCAAGGTTCCATTAACAGGATAAATTATAGGCTTTTGCTTAAGGTTCAGCAAACTGGTGGCAAAAACAAACAGAACTCAACAATGGCTTTTCAAAGTCCTCTTAAATGTAGAAGCTTAGCCTTTCCACAGATAACAGTGTGCCACTTTTCTTATAGTTCTTTGTTAATCATAGCACAAAGAAAACAAGGTTAATTCTCCTATGGCAGTTTATCTTCACTCAGCCTCAATTCTCTGGGCTGCACTTCCAGGTGAAAATGAAATAAGCATTCAAAATGTCCTCAAAACTCTCAGTAGGCTTTTAATATAAAACAGGAGCAATAGCCTCAATTCTCTGGGCTGCACTTCCAGGTGAATATGAAATAAGCATTTGAAATGTCCTCAAAACTCTTAGCAGGCTTTTCATATAAAACAGGAGCAAAGCACAAACTCTTAAAGCAGCCAATTAGCTTTCTTGCTGTTGCAGAGTTCTAACACAGCTGATAATCAGGCATGAAACACAGCTTCCTTTACAAGCTTATGTGGCAGTAAATTCCCTTTTCAAAACACACAGGAAATTTACCTCCTTTCTGCTAATGCCTTAAGATTACCTTTTCAAGAGGAACAATTCTTTCAAGGCTGGCTTTTCTTCAACACTTCAATTCTAAAGCTTGACGTAAAGAACAATCCATACACATATCTTCTTCCCCCACCTCTGGCTCTGGTTCTCCCAATTGCATGGACTATGACTCACTCACTTGATCAGACTGCTCAGCTGAAATCTCTCTGGGGGTCTGAATGCTTTTCTAATTCCTGGCTTCCACCACTGTTGCCAACCTATTTCAGGGAAAACAGCTCTCTCAGCTCTGGGTAAGTCAGTCCTTCTCCAGGAGTTAGCACCTGCTCTGGCTTCTCCAGCATTCCATCATCCTTGTTGCTCTGGACTCTGTTCCTCTCCCCATCTGCTTCTTCTGCTTCCTCTGCTGCTCCTCCGGCTTCCTCTGCTGCTCCTCCCCTCTCCATAATCTAACCAGGGTTTATACTCACTGGGATCCAACCCCACCTCTTTCTCTCCCAGGTGTTTATAATCTCCATGCCTTCTGAACTTAGAATAATCCGTGCACTTGTTAGAGTAAGGGCTTTGGTTCTCGTGCTTGCAATCTCCCCCTCTTACTCTATCAAGCATTTCCTGAAACCTATTCCAGCTGGGGGTTTTCTGCTTTTGAAACGTGGCTCTGGCCTTCTGACCCTGCACACCTAACAAAGGCCCTTTGATTAAGGTGAATTCCTTATGCTGCTCAGCTCCCCCATGCTCTGGATGGCTGACCTTGCCACATACCCCCCTGCTTAAGATATTACTGGCTGTTGGAGGTGATTGGGGTTCCTCCAAACAGTCTGTAATTCAGGATAAGGCATCTGCATTTTGATGTAGTCTTCCCATTCGATGCTCCACTTGGAAGTCAAACGCTTGCAGAGCCATGTACCACCTAGTGAGTCTTGCATTGTGGCTTTTCATTTGCTGAAGCCACTTCAAGGGTGCATGGTCTGTGATGAGCAAGAACTTTCTCCCTGTAAGATGGAATCTGAGTGCGTCCACTGCCCACTTAATGGCAAGACACTCCTTCTCAATGGTGGAATACTTGCACTCCGCCGGGGATAACGTTTTACTCAGAAACATTACTGGGTGTTCTTCTCCTTTGTATTTCTGAGATAGGACAGCACCTAAACCTGCTTCTGAGGCATCAGTTTGCACTATGAAAGGTTGTGTGAAGTCCACTCCAGACAATACTGGAGCTGTGCAAAGCCTCTTTTTTAATAGGTTAAAGGCCCCCTCAGCTTCTGGGGTCCAATTAAGGCAGTTCGGACAATTTTTCATTAACATATCCGTGAATATGGCACTCTCCTCCACAAAGCGGGGTAGGAATCTTCTATAGTAGCCTACCAGGCCCAGAAATTTTCTCAGGTGTTATTGGCCTGGGGAAATTCCTGATGCTATCAACCTTGTTGATTACAGGTTTGACCTTTCCACGTCCTATCATGTGCCCTAGGAACTTTACCTCTCACCTGGCAAGGGCACATTTGCTTGGATTCAATGTGAGGCCCGCCTGCCTCATTGACTGGAGGACAGCTTCAATTCTTGCAAGGTGCTCTTCCCAGGTGCGACTGTAGATAACGATGTCATCCATATATGCTGCAGCATAATCTTGGTGCGGCCGTAGGACTTGATCCACCAGTCTCTGGCAAGTCTCAGCGGCACCATGGAGTCTGAAGGGCATTCTCTTAAATTGAAACAACCCTATTGGGGTGCAGAAAGCGGTCTTTGGGCAAGACTCCCTGGTTAGGGGAATCTGCCAATACCCTTTTATCATATCCAATGTGGTCAAAAACTGGGCTTGCCCCAAGCGATCCAGTAGCTCTTCTATCCTGGGCATTGGGTATGCATCAAACACCAAGATGGCATTTACTTGTCTGAAGTCAGTGCAGAAGCGCAAAGTACCATCTGGCTTTGGAACAAGCACTATTGGACTGCACCACGGGCTTCTGGACTCCTCGATGACTCCCATTTCTACCATTTCACGTACCTGTGCAATTAATTCTTGTTTCCTAGCCTCTGGCATCCTGTATGGCCTCTGTCAAATCACCTTCCCTGGTGTAGTTATAACTTCATGGGCAACCAATTGGGTTTCGCCAGGGACCAGTGTCAAGACATCTGGAAACCGCTGTAACAGATTGGCCAACTCCTACCTCTGGATCAAAGACAACTCTTCACCCACCTGTGGCTCCTGAGGTTTCTTCCACTCGGTTACTTGTGGACCCAACTCCTCCATCTCAGCTTCCTCCCTTCTCTCCTCCGAGGTAGCTGTCAGGCCCTTCATCTTGGCTTGTCCAGTGGATCCAAAACCACAGGCTCCTCGTTCTGTGGGTGTCAGCATAGATACCTCTTCCAGTGGGGGAAACGCCATCCTCTCACACAGAAGCTGGGCAATCTGGTCTCCGACCCGCACATGAAAGTCTTCCTTATCAAAGTTAAACAACAAGACTTTCACAGTACCTCTGTACTCAGGATCAATCACTCCTGCACCTACATCCAGGAAGTGTTTTAATGCTAGGCCTGAGCGAGGGGCTATTCGTCCATAACAGCCAATGGGGATCTCAAGTTGTAGGCCAGTATCATTGAGAGCCCTGCCCTGTCTAGGCACTACTTCATTGACAGCACTACACAAGTCATATCCCGCGGCTGGCGGGGACACCCTCCTTGGACTCGTGGCTTTTGCAGAAACTTTACAATATCTCAGTACAAATTTCTGTTTCTCCTGGAGAACTCCTCCTGGGGGCTTTTTAATCTGTTTACTGGGATTCCCAAACAAAGGGCCAGGGACCACTGTTATCATCCCCCCTGCCTTTTGCTCAAGGCCCTTCTCTAGCCCTTTCCTGAACTGGGGCCAATCCCTTCCTAGTACTAGGTCATGGGGAAGCTTTGGTACCACAGCCACAGGAATGCTTTTCTGTACCCATACTCCTTTTACCTCCAGTGTATACACGGGATAACAAGAAGCAGCCCTGTGAATGCAACGGATCCGGACATGACCTCCAGGTTTCCTCTGGACATTCTTTGCTTGAGCCTCAATGGCCTGCCAAAGCTTCTGAGATATCATACTTTGGTCAGCCCCAGAGTCAAGTAAAGCATTGGTAGGGATTCCCTGTATATGGACACTCAGGAGAAATCCCTCCCCCAGAGGTTTCACACTTGTAGCAACCAACCCAGTACGAGCCTTACATCCTCTCTGTAAGTGTCCTAACTCTCCACTGCGAAACATTTCTTTTGAGCCCATTTTTCTTTCTGAGGAGGCACATAAGTTTTCAGAAAGCCTTTTTATTTTCTTGTTTCATTTCTGATATACCAAAACTGGCTTCAGCCTTTACTTTTATAGCGCCCCCTTTTGGCTGACGCGCTAACTCAGCTTCCTTGTACCGCTCGGTCAACAAAGTTGCCTCCACTGTGGTTTGACAGTTTTGTTGAATCAGAAATGATTGGATTTCCATTGGCACTGCTGCCATAAATTGTTCTAATACTATCATATCTAGAATCACATCCAAATTTTTCTCCTCTGGGGTTAGCCACTTTAATGCCAGACCCCAAATCCTTTGGCTTAATGCCTTTGGAGTCTCTCCAGCCTTAAGAACTGTGGCTTGGAACATCCGGTGATATACACTTTTAGTCAACCCCAACCGGTCTCTAATAGCCATTTTCAGAATATCATAATCCAGGGCTTGGGCAGCTGGAATAGCCCTATAAGCAGCCAGTGTTTCTCCTGTTAAAGAGGTCGCTAAACGCACTGCCCACTGGCTAACTGGCCATCCCATAGCTTGCGCTACTCTTTCAAATGATTCTAGAAAGTCATCTATATCGTCCTCAGATGAAAGTTTGCCAAAATTAAAGGCCCCACTTGAGAGTGGGCCTACCAGCCTGTCCATTGGAAGTGATGATGGTCCTGCTGGTACCGTCTCTCCTCCATTTTCTGGCTTCTGCGATGCAATCAGGGCAGCCACTAAGTCCAAGACAGGTTTCTGCTGCTCTTTGATAGCTGCAGCTTCACTCTCCTGAGCTTGCTGTGCCAATTCTTGCTGGCGCTGGAACTGCACTGCCATCCATTGGAATAACTCTTTGGACGCCATCTCTGAGGATACCTGAAAAGACAAAACAAGACACCAAGGGCGGCACCACTCACAGCCTCCTTGTCCCCCTTATGTCTCCAAAGCATTCACTTTTCCCTTTTACTTTTTATCCTAGCCAACCCCAACCTGGGTACGCTTTACCTGACTCAGATGTTGACTCCTGCTTCCAAAGGGTGTCTTTATGGAGATCCAAACTGGACTGATCTGCCGTCTGGCTGATTCCACTCGTGAACTCCACGTGAAGTTTCCAACAGCTGTCCATGCTGTGTACCACTTCCAGCAGCCGTCCGTGCTGTGTACCACTTCCAGCAGCCGTCCGTGCTGTGTACCACTTCCAGCAGCCGTCCGTACTGTGTACCACTTCCAGCAGCCGTCCGTGCTGTGTACCACTTTCAGCAGCCGTCCGTGCTGTGTACAACTTCCAGCAGCCGTCTGTGCTGTATACCTTGTTGCAATATCCTTTTTGTAAATCCTGAATGGCAAAATCTGAACAACTACGCCACTGACACAAGCACAACGCCAAAACCACTAGTCTCTAGTTGTTGAGGGCGTGGTGGTTGATGTATCCTTCCTCTATCAGCTATATTTATGCTTCAAGTAAAAGGATTGTAGTTGAGGCAAACCGAGGGTAAGGCTTATGACAGAAAAAGTTTATTTTAAACACAAGAGAACAGATCAGGTTCAAGGTTCCATTAACAGGATAAATTATAGGCTTTTGCTTAAGGTTCAGCAAACTGGTGGCAAAAACAAACAGAACTCAACAATGGCTTTTCAAAGTCCTCTTAAATGTAGAAGCTTAGCCTTTCCACAGATAACAGTGTGCCGCTTTTCTTATAGTCCTTTGTTAATCATAGCACAAAGAAAACACGGTTAATTCTCCTATGGCAGTTTATCTTCACTCAGCCTCAATTCTCTGGGCTGCACTTCCAGGTGAAAATGAAATGAGCATTCAAAATGTCCTCAAAACTCTCAGCAGGCTTTTCATATAAAACAGGAGCAACAGCCTCAATTCTCTGGGCTGCACTTCCAGGTGAATATGAAATAAGCATTCAAAACGTCCTCAAAACTCTTAGCAGGCTTTTCATATAAAACAGGAGCAAAGCACAAACTCTTAAAGCAGCCAATTAGCTTTCTTGCTGTTGCAGAGTTCTAACACAGCTAATAATCAGGCATAAAACACAGCTTCTTTACAAGCTTATGTGGCAGTAAATTCCCTTTCCAAAACACGCAGGAATTTACCTCCTTTCTGCTAATGCCTTAAGATTACCTTTGCAAGAGGAACAATTCTTTCAAGACTGGCTTTTCTTCAGCACTTCAATTCTAAAGTTTGACATAAAGAACAATCCATACACATATCTTCTTCCCCCACCTCTGGCTCTGGTTCTCCCAATTGCATGGGCTCTAACTCACTCACTTGATCAGACTGCTCAGCTGACAATCTCTCTGGGGGTCTGAATGCTTCTCCAATTCCTGGCTTCCACCACTGTTGCCAACCTATTTCAGGGAAAACAGCTCTCTCAGCTCTGGGTAGGCCAGTCCTTCTCCAGGAGTTAGCACCTGCTCTGGTTTCTCCAGCATTCCATCGTCCTTGCTGCTCTGGACTCTGTTCCTCTCCCCATCTGCTTCTTCTGCTTCCTCTGCTGCTCCTCTGGCTTCCTCTGCTGCTCCTCCGGCTTCCTCTGCTGCTCCTCCCCTCTCCATAATCTAACCAGGGTTTATACTCACTGGGATCCAACCCCACCTCTTTCTCTCCCAGGTGTTTATAATCTCCCTGCCTTCTGAACTTAGAATAATCCGTGCACTGGTTAGAGTAAGGGCTTTGGTCCCTCATGTTTGCAATCTCACCCTCTTACTCTATCAAGCATTTCCTGAAACCTATTCCAGCTGGGGGTTTTCTGCTTTTGAAACGTGGCTCTGGCCTTCTGACCCTGCACACCTAACAAAGGCCCTTTGATTAAGGTGAATTCCTTATGCTGCTCAGCTCCCCCATGCTCTGGATGGCTGACCTTGCCACATAGGGTACATACATACATAAATGTCCTCTTGTAAAACAGCACCTGAGTAAAAGTACGCATGTTGATTTGATGACACATACTTTGCCGGTGTGTGTGTGCATGGGTTCAGTATGCAAATATGCACATGGATTATAAAATATTATAATTCATGAACATTTTTGAAAAATATAGATGCAAAGTATAGGGCTGATGAAGATGTCCACAATTTAACTTAAGACGTGATTTCTGCCACTTATGCTAGTGTTTTATAAAGAAAAATAGGAATAGTGTCTAAATTGGAGGAATCTACTTTCTATGTTTAAAGTAGGCATCTCCTAATAAAATTTCCCTCACTGGGAGATCCTGTCTATACTCTCAACAGGAATGGAGGAAGACAGTATCAGACAGGGTGCAACAGACACATGAATCCATTAGGATTACAAGCCACCTTATAATTTGTATAGGTTCTGCAGCA
Source organism: Ichthyophis bannanicus (assembly GCA_033557465.1). NCBI lineage: Eukaryota > Metazoa > Chordata > Amphibia > Gymnophiona > Ichthyophiidae > Ichthyophis > Ichthyophis bannanicus. The sequence goes on from CM066031.1 coordinate 735,029,919, forward strand.
TCAGCATCTAGTCAATCCATAATCACTGGATTCCGTACTTGTCACAACCCAGTGATTGTGGATTGACTAGATCCTGATGCAGAACATTATACAGATGTCATGGTTGGAAACATGGTACTGCGCTGATCAATGAGACAAAGGGAAACAAACAAATCTATGGCAGCCCGTGGCAGATTACACTGAATTCAGCTCCAGCTGCTGTATATATCCTTTTGGATTTATTTTTTGAGTGGGCTGTTTGGAATTTTTGTGATTTATTCATTGATCTACTTTGGACTTTTTAAGTACGTTGGGTGATGCTTCACATGAAAATTAAAAATGAAGGACTTGGGTGTTACAGGGGGAAATTCATCCTCATGACAAATGGTCCAACAAATTTAAATTTATTTATCTGAAGGTGTTCTATTGGGTGCGATTTTTGGGATCATTACCTATATTTTGGGATTGTTATCTTTTTTGTATGGCATTTCTTGATATTTTGTAGTGATGGGGAATGGATAAGGAAGCTGGGGAAGTGCTCTTTGTCCCCTTTACTCTGGCTCCCTGATCTCTCCTTCCCTTATATTTTTGACACCCCTCGATCTGTTGTATTTGATGTCTTTTTGATATGAAACAAGTCTATTTATCCATTATTTGTTCTGCTTTAATAACATTATTATAAACTGCTTACATGCTGATTTAATGAGTGGTATATCAAATACAGATAAACTTGATACTTGAAAATCTTTTTTGAAATCCTGCAGTGAGAAGTGAGGAGTGGCGCAGAGAGGAGAAATCGAGAGAATGTTGTGTCAAGAGAGGCAGTATGAGGAGACAGCAGTTGAGTGAGGGTAGAGAGAGAGATAAAAAAGCAAGATATTGAATGAGTCTGTCAATAGAAATAGGAAACATTTATACACATCAAGCCAATGTAATAACATGATCTTTAATTCATCCTGACAAAACACTAGTCTAATAATTTTATGGTTAGCTGAAATGAAAAATGGTAGCTAAAGTCTTGGGAATAGGGAGAAGATTCTCCTGATGCAAAAGCAGCTCAAAACATGGGCCACAGTGAGATAAATGTCAGCTTTGTTTGGATAAGTACTGCATTTGAAAACATTGGACAAAAAGAAGGGATGTATATACAGGGGCGGCCCAAGGGGGGTGCGGGGCCATGTGCGGAGACTCGGTGCGGGGCCTCATTTGCATAAATATTTGCATAATGTTATCATACACTAACCTTTAGTAAACATGTCTCTTAATGAATGTATGGATAAAGAAAGACTAAAAGATTTCTAAATTACTATAATCCAGTGCCAACTGCCAGGCACATTAGGAACTTCTACAAATGCTGCCCATTTAGAATCCATTGATCAAATACTACAAAACTACACCCATGGAAATCAACCCTTATAAACCAAAAAACTCTCGATTTCCCACACGTATCTTACTATAGGAACTGACCTAATATCCCAAACCTGCCCTATTACGGGCTTAAATTTGAAACACACTATTATTTTTTGTTTTTTTGTTGGATCGCTCACCATGAGAAGAAACTTTTCCTCCCTCGAAGTGAGCCCTCCGTTTTAATCAATTTTAAATTGACCATAAACTGGCCTTAACTGGACAAAACAACACCTGTTGTTGTCCATACCATTGTCCACTAAAGTACCAAAACTTCAATTCCCAGCAATAAACAAATATGCAAGGAAAGGCTGAAGAGGGGTTCTTGCTCCTGTTTTAAAATCTGAAGCGGGCCAGGTGGTTTAGCTACCCCCGAGGGACTGGGGAGCGTGAAGTAACAAGACAGCCTGGCCGCGAGCAGGAGATTGGAAGTCATGATCTAACTCCTCCTTGGCATTGGACAAGCTAAGTACATTTTCCTTGCATATTTGTTTATTGCTGGGAATTGAAGTTTTGGTACTTTAGTGGACAATGGTATGGACAACAACAGGTGTTGTTTTGTCCGGTTAAGGCCAGTTTATGGTCAATTTAAAATTGATTAAAACGGAGGGCTCACTTCGAGGGAGGAAAAGTTTCTTCTCATGGTGAGCGATCCAACAAAAAAACAAAAAATAATAGTGTGTTTCAAATTTAAGCCCGTAATAGGGCAGGTTTGGGATATTAGGTCAGTTCCTATAGTAAGATACGTGTGGGAAATCGAGAGTTTTTTGGTTCATTTAGAATCCATAGCAAACCCACCATATCATAACAGCACTACCAGGACTCATAAAGCACCAAACCCTACCTATCAAAAGGCAACACTACAAATATTAAACCAATACATTTCAGAGAATAACAATACATGACCTACTGGGGAAAGAAAACAAGTGGCATTGTCAAATAGGAATTACATAAACAGAATGCCTCAGCTCAGTTACTCATGCAGAACATAGACCATCACCAAACAAGGAATCACAATTTAGAAACAGGAAGGCAATTAAACTGGGAACCCCAAAAGCCAAACTTGGAATGTACAACAACACTGTAGAAATAAAACTATAAATTAATTTCCTCTTGTACTAAACAAAGCGCAGACATTAATGATGCACATTTCCCAGAGCTGACATATTCCAGTTAATAAATTCAAAATAAAGATATCTTTCTACCCTTTGTGCATTTTTTTTTCAGTTGCAATTGCTCCAGCCACTTTCTTCTGGTTTCTTTGTGTCTTCTGTTAACTCTCCATCGTCTGCTGTCCATTTGTCCTTTCTTCTCTCTTCTAGTTTTTTTCCATTCTCTTTCTCTACATCTGCTTTAACATACTAATCTTTCTCCTTTTGCTCTTTCCTCATTCCTTTTTCATCCACTCAAATGTTACCCCTCCACCCTCAATCCTCATTTACTCTCCCAATACCCAGCCAATTGTAGATTTTTCATCCCTCCCACACAAAATATTTTTCCCCTCTCCATTTCACTCTCCCAGCCCCATCCCATTCTAATCCTCCTCCAACATCAGCTCCCTTCTAGTTACAGTCTCACCCAGCATCTGCTCCCTTCTAGTCCCTGCATCATCCCATTTCCAGTCCTAGCCCCCCATCAGCCCATTTCCAGTCCTAGCTCCCCCATCCATTTCCAGTCCTATCCGAGTCCCTCCATCAGCTCATTTCCAATCCCAGCCCCCCATCAGCCCATTTCTAGTAATTTCCTATCAGGGCCGGCCCGTCCATTGAGCAAGAATGTTTTTTGCACAGGGCCCCGCGTTTCAGGGGGCCCCGCGCAAAGAACATTCTGCTTTTTTTAAAATTACATTAAAAAAAAAAAGCTGTCTCTGGCTCTGGCTGCTGCCGCTGCCGCTAACACCGCGGCAGCGGCAGAATGGAGTGTCCCGCTGGGCCTCCTCTGCTCGTTGAGCCCCTCTGCAAGGGCTTTCAGATTCGCGAAGGGAGAGTGTCTCCCTCGCGTCTCTGTTAAGCCCGCAGGGGCTAATGGGAAATTTCCCATCAGCACCTCGCGTCTAAAGGGGCAGATGGGAAATTTCCCATTAGCCCCTGCGGGCTTAACAGAGACGCGAGGGAGACACTCTCCCTTCGCGAATCTGAAAGCCCTTGCAGAGGGGCTCAACAAACAGAGGAGGCCCCGCGGGACACTCCATTCTGCCGCTGCCGCGGTGGTAGCGGCAACGGCAGCAGCCAGAGCCAGCTTTTTTTATTGTTTAATTTTGCCATAAGCCGGGGGGGGGGGGGGTTAGGACCGTAATGGGCTGGGGGGGGGGGGGGTTAAGACTGGCAATGGGCTGGGGGCTGTCTGGAAATGGGGCTATCGGGGGTTAGGACTGATAATGGGCTGGGGGGGGGGGCTAGGACAGGAAATGGGCTGATAGGGAGGGGTTAGGACTGGTAAAGGGCTGTGGGCTGTTGGGGGGGGTTAGGACTGGTAAGGTGCTGTGGGGCTGTGGGGGCGGGGTTAGGACTGGTAATGGGCTGTGGGCTGATGGGGGCTGTCTGGAAATGGGGTGATGGGCTATGGGGGGGTTAGGACTGGTAATGGGCTATGGGGGGGTAAGGACTGATAATGGGTGTGGGCTAGGACAGGAAATCGGCTGATGGGGAGGGGTTAGGACTGGTAATGGGCTGTGGGCTGTTGGGGGGTTAGGACTGGTAATGGGCTATGGGGGGTTAAGACTGGTAATGGGCTGTGGGCTGATGGGGGCTGTCTGGAAATGAGGTGATGGGGGGTTAGGACTGGTAATGGGCTATGGGGGGTTAGGACTGATAATGGGCTATTGGGGGCTAGGACAGGAAATGGGCTGATGGGGAGGGGTTAGGACTGGTAATGGGCTGTGGGCTGTTGGGGGGGGGTTAGGACTGGTAATGGGCTGTTAGGGGGGGTTAAGACTGGTAATGGGCTGTGGGCTGATGGGGGCTGTCTGGAAATGAGGTGATGGGGGGTTAGGACTGCTAATGGGCTATGGGGGGTTAGGACTGATAATGGGCTATGGGGGGCTAGGACAGGAAATGGGCTGATGGGGAGGGGTTAGGACTTGAGGTGGGCTGATGTGGTTAGGACTGGTAATGGGCTGTGGGCTGATGGGGGGGTAGGGCTGGCAATGAGCTATGGGGGGCTGACTGGAAATGGGCTGATGGGGTTAAGACTGGAAGTGGGCTGATGGGGGGGTTAGGACTGGTAATGGCTTATAGGGGGGCTTAAACTGAAACTGGCGTGATGGGGGTTAGGACTGGAAGTGGGTTGATGGGGGGCTAGGACTGGTAATGGGTTGGGGGTTGCTATGACTGGAAATGGGCTGAGTGGAAGGGGAGGCTTGAACTGCAAATAGCTGATGGGGAGGGAGCTTGGAATGGAAATGGGCTGTGAGGGAAGGGAGCTAGGACTGAAAATGGGCTGATGGAGCAGCTAGGATAGGACTGGAAATGGGCTGTTGGGGGAGCTAAGATTGGAACTGGGCTGTGGTGGGGGCTTGAATTGAAATGGACTCATGGAGGGGCTAGAACTGGAAGTAGGCTCATAGGGGGCTTGGACTGGAATTGGGCTGAGTGGAGGGGAGCTAGGATTTGACATGGGCTGATGGTGGGGCTAGGAAATGACTAGAAATGGGCTGATGGGGGCTAGGATTGGAAATGAGCTGATGAAGGGACTCAGACTGAAAATGGATGGGGGAGCTAGGACTGGACATGGGTTGATGGGGGGCTAGGACTGGAAAAGGGCTGATGCAGGGACTAGAAGGGAATGGATGCTGTGTGAGACTGGAACTAGAAGGGAGCTGATGTTGGGGGAGGATTAGAATGGGATGGGGCTGGGAGAGTAAAATGGAGAGGGGAAAAATATTTTGTGTGGGAGGGATGAAAAATCTACTATTGGCCTGGTATTGGGAGAGTAAGTGGGGATTGAGGATGGAGGGGTAAAATTTGTGTGGATGAAATAGGAATGAGGAAAGAGCAAAAGGAGAAAGATTAGTATGTTAAAGCAGATGTAGAGAGAGAGAGAATGGAAAAAAAAAAAAACCTAGAAGAGAGAAGAAAGAACAAATGGACAGCAGACGATGGACAGTTAGCAGAAAACATGAAGAAACCAGAAGAAAGTGGCTGGAGCAATTGCAACTGAAAAAAATGCACAAAAGGTAGAAAGATATCTCTTTATTTTGAATTTATTAACTGGAATATGAAAGCTCTGGGAAATGTGCATCATTAACGTCTGCGCTTTGTTTGGTACAAGAGGAAATTAATTTATAGTTTTATTTCTACAGTGTTGTTGTACATTCCAAGTTTGGCTTTTGGGTTTCCCAGTTTAATTATTGCCTTCCTGTTTCTAAATTGTGATTCCTTGTTTGGTGATGGACTATGTTCTGCATGTGTAACTGAGCTGAGGTATTCTATTTATGTAATTCCTATTTGACATTGCCACTTGTTCTCTTTCCCCAGTATTCTCTGAAATGTATTGGTTTAATATTTGCAGTGTTGCCTTTTGATAGGTAGGGTATGGTGCTTTGTGAGTCCTGGTAATGCTGTCAGGATACGGCGGGTTTGCTATGGGTTCTAAATGGGCAGCGTTTGTAGTAGTTCCTAATGTGCCTGGCGGTTGGCACTGGATTATAGTAATGTAGAAATCTTTTAGTCTTTCTTTATCCATACACTCATTAAGAGACATGTTTACTAAAAGTTAGTGTATGGTAACATTATGCAAATATTTATGCAAAGAAGGCCACTTATGCAAATGAGGCCCCACACCGAGTCTCCGCACATGGCCCCGCACCCCCCTTGGGCCGCCCTTGTTTCCTATCCCCACCATCAGCCCATGTCAAATCCTAGCTCCCCTCCACTCAGCCCAATTCCAAATCCAAGCCCCCCATGAGCCTACTTCCAGTTCTAGCCCCTCCATGAGTCCATTTCAATCCAAGCCCCCACCACAGCCCATTTCCAATCTTAGCTCCCCCCAACAGCCCATTTCCAGTCCTATCCTAGCTGCTCCATCGGCCTATTTCCTGTCCTAGCTTCCCCCCCCACTCAGCCCATTTACAGTCCTAGCTCTCTCCCCTCACAGCCCATTTCCATTCCAAGCCCACCTCCCCATCAGCTATTTGCAGTTCAAGGCCCCTTCCACTCAGCCCATTTCTATTCCAAGTCCTCGTCCCCATCAGCTATTTTTAGTTCAAGCCTCCCCTTCCACTCAACCCATTTCCAGTCCTAACCTCCCCATCACCCCATTTTCAGTTTAAGCCCCCCCATAGCCATTACCAGTCCTAACCCCCCATCAGTCCATTTCCAGTCTTAGCCCCCCATAGCCCATTACCAGTCCTAACCCCCACATCAGCCCACAGCCCATTACCAGTCCTAACCCAATCAGCCCACCTCAAGTCCTAACCCCTCCCCATCAGCCATTTCCTGTCCTAGCCACCCCCCTATGAGCCCATTACCAGTCCTAACACCATCATAGCCCATTACCAGTCCTCTAAACCCACCCATCACCCCATTTCCAGACAGCCACCCATAGCCCATTACCAAACCTAACCCCCCCATCAGCCCACAGCCCATTACCAGTCCTAACCCTATCATCCCACCTCAAGTCCTAACCCCCATCAGCCCATTTCCAGTCCTAGCCCCCATTGCCCATTACCAGTCCTAACCCCCATCAGTCCATTTCCAGTCTTATCCCCCCAAAGCCCATTACCAGTCCTAACCCCCACATCAGCCCACAGCCCATTACCAGTCCTAACCCCATCAGCCCACCTCCAGTCCTAACCCCTCCCCATCCGCCCATTTCCTGTCCTAGCCACCCCCATAGCCCATTACCAGTCCTAACACCATCATAGCCCATTACCAGTCCTAACCCACCCATCACCCCATTTCCAGACAGCCACCCATAGCCCATTACCAATCCTAACCCCCCCATCAGCCCACAGCCCATTACCAGTCCTAACCCTATCATCCCACCTCAAGTCCTAACCCCATCAGCCCATTTCCAGTCCTAGCCCCCATTGCCCATTACCAGTCCTAACCCCCCATCACCCATTTCCAGACTTAGCCCCCCATAACCCATTACCAGTCCTAACCCCCATCAGCGCACAGCCCATTACCAGTCTTAATCCCATCAGCCCACCTCCAGTCCTAACCTCCCCCATCAGCCCATTTCCAGTCCTAGCCCCCCCCTAGCCCATTACCAGTACTAACACACAATCAGCCCACAGCCAATTACCAGTCCTAACCCAATCAGCCTATCTCCAGCCTAACCCCCCATCAGCCCATTCCAGTCCTAGCCCCCCTATAACCCATTACCAGTCCTAACCCCCCCATCAGCCCACAGCCCATTACCAGTCCTAACCCCATCAGCCCACCTCCAGTCCTAAACCCCGATCAGCCCTTGTCCCGGGCTTCCAGCGCATAGCACATTACCAGTCCTAACCCCCCCATGAGCCCACAGCCCATTACCAGTCCTAACCCCATCAGCCCACCTCAAGTCCTAACCCCCTCCAAAGCCCATTATGAGTCCTAACCCCCCCATCAGCCCACAGCCCATTACCAGTCCTAAACCCCCTCGGCCCATGGGAAAATTAAAGAGAAAAAAGAAAAGCTGGCTGCTGCCGCCGCGGCAGAATCAAGGGGCCCGCCGGCCCCCCCCGGCCCGGCTGAGCCTCTCCGCGATGGCTTTCAGATCTACACAGGGAGAGTGTCTCCCTCGTGGCTCTGGTCCGCCCGCAGGGGCTGATGGGAAATTTCCCATCTGCCCTGCAGGCTTAACAGAGCCAAATTTCCCATCAGCCTCTGGGGGCTTAACAGAGCCACGAGGGAGAGCACGTCCCAGCAGGGCCAGCAGGACATACAGAGCCATGACCTGGATTGGCCCTGTACATGTTGCCGGGTGGCTTGCCCACTCTCCGCCTCCTCCGGCCCCCCGCTGGCTCTCCCCATCCTGAAGCACAGGATATATGGGGCAAGCCGGTGGGGGAATAGGGTCTAGGTGGATGGCAGGGCTGCACGTCCTGCAACCCGCATTCGTGAATGAGACCATAACCATCCAGGTTGTTATCCCGTGTTCAATGTAAGTTCATGTTGTGTTATATGTAAACTGATTTGAGTATATGATGGGGCGGTATAGAAAACCTATTAAATAAATACAATAAATAAATAAATGTTTTTAAAAGCTATCTCATGCACTGGCAAGAAGGCGTATACTTTTATATCACTTGGGTGGGCAGAATCATGATTTATGCACATTGCCTCTAAAATACATTGTAAATGTATGAGATATCCATAAATTTATACCTACTTTCAAGCAGCTGTAAATGTACAAGAATTAATTTTACCTGGAATTTTATAAAGACATATTGGCACCTTGGTGACATGTTTACTAAAGGTTAACATGTGTTAATGAAGGTTAACGCGTATTAAGTGCCATTTTGCCCATAGAAATAAAATGGCTATAGGACTTCAAACACAATAAACCTTTAGTAAAGATGCCCCTATGTGACTTTGTAAAATGGACTCAGAATAGGTGCTTACTTGGCCTTCCTATCTGGGCAACTTGTTATTAAATTACCCTCAAAAACAAACATTACTGGAGTGATGCTTAGAAGTGCACACATTTTTGAAAGTGGTAGAGTTTTAATGCTATGTTTTTTTTTTTGTTTATCTGATGGTCCCTTCAACAAAATCTTTTTAGAAAATATTTGTCTGATATAATTATGTTTGTGATGTTTCATAAGGTCAAGCCTCAGAAGATTGCATATATTTTTTTGTGGATTTTATGTAATCCACTCCTGATAGGATTGTGTTATTGTTTGTTTATTTTGTAAAAGCAACACTGGCACCAAACATGCTTTTATGGACTTCCTGGAAGCTCCTGCACAGAGTTACTCCAGCTTCAAGGCAAGAGTAGTTTTGTGTATGTATGAACCAGTAAGAATATGTGTCTATTTTATAAGATATTCATGTAAGTGCTGATCCCATCCTGTTCCTCCCATTCTCCTCTCCCGGGGCTTATATCACATGAAAGTAGGTGTTATGTTTTCTATCTGCCTTTATGTGGCTAGACAGTGGAGCATTTTTGTAAGCCCTTAATGAGTGCATAAACCGTCATTCTACATACTTAAATAACTTATAAAATTACTTCTTAAGAGTGCTTCTAATGTGTCTAATGAAGGTTGTCACAAATGTTAAATAGACATAATCAGGAACATAGCCTATACCCAAATGTCTAGGTCAGCGATGGCGAACCTATGGCACGCGTGCCAGCTGTGGCACGCGAAGGCCTTGCAGCTGGCACGCGGGAAGGTCCGCAATCGAAAAAAAAAAAAAACCCTGTCTGCTGCCGCTGTCGGGGCCGCCGCGGCAGAATCGAGCGTGCCGCGGGGCCCCCCTGTACCCGGCAGATCCTGCCCTCCCCGTAGCAGCTCTCTCTTAGGAGCTACAGTCAGACGCGCCGGCTTGCAGAGCGCGAAGGGAAGAGTTTCCCTTTCGCGACTCCGTTAAGCCCGCGGGGGCTGATGGGAACTTCCCATCAGCCCCCGCGGGCTTAACAGAGCAGCGAGGGACCTCTTCCCTCGCGCTCTGCAAGCCGGCGCGTCTGACTGCAGCTCCAAGGTGAGTGCTGCTTCGGGGTGGGCTGGCTCTGCCGGGTGGGTACTGGGGGGCCCCGCGGCACGCTCCTTTCGGCCGCGGGGGCCCCTCCCGCGGCCGCAGACCGGTTTTCTTTTTTTTAAAATTTTCCCGGGGCGGGGGTGGGCTGGGGGGGGTGGGGTTAGGAGTGGTGATGGGCTGGGCTGGGCTGGGCTGGGGGGAGGGTTAGGAGTGGTGATGGGCTGGGCTGGGCTGGGCTGGGGGGTTAGGAGTGGTGATGGGCTGTAGGGGGGGTTAGGAGTGGTGATGGGCTGGGCTGGGCTGGGCTGGGGTGGTTAGTAGTGGTGATGGGCTGGGCTGGGCTGGGGGGGTTAGGAGTAGTGATGGGCTGGGCTGGGCTGGGGGGGGTTAGGAGTGGTGATGGGCTGGGCTGGGGGGGGTTGGGAGTCGTGATGGGCTGGGGCTGGGCTGGGCTGGGGGGTGTTAGGAGTAGTGATGGGCTGGGGTGGGGGGGGTTAGGAGTGGTGATGGGCACTGGGCTGGGGGGTTAGGAGTGGTGATGGACACTGGGCTGGCTGGGGGGGGTTAGGAGTGGTGATGGGCACTGGGCTGGCTGGGGGGGTTAGGAGTGGTGATGGGCGCTGGGCTGGGGGGGTTAGGAGTGGTGATGGGCGCTGGGGGGGTTAGGAGTGGTGATAGGCGCTGGGGGGGCTTAAACTAAAAATTGAGTGATGGGGGATTAGGACTGGGAGTGGGCTGATGGGGAGGTTAGGACTGGAAATGGGCTGGTGGGATTAGGACTGGGAGTGGGCTATGGGGGGCTAGGACTGGTAATGGGTTGGGGGGGTTGCTAGGACTGGAAATGGGCTGAGTGGAAGGGGGCTTGAACTGCAAATAGCTGATGGGGACGGGGCTTGGAATGGAAATGGGCTGAGGGGAAGTGGGGGGCTTGAAGAAGGGAATGGATGCTGGGTGAGACTGGAACTAGAAGGGAGCTGATGTTGGGGGAGGATTAGAATGGGATGGGGCTGGGAGAGTAAAATGGAGAGGGTAAAAATATTTTGTGTAGGAGGGATGAAAAAATCTACAATTGGCCAGGTATTGGGAGAGTAATTGGGGATTGAGGATGGAGGGGTAAAATTTGTGTGGATGAAATAGGAATGAGGAAAGAGCAAAAGGAGAAAGATTAGTATGTTAAAGCAGATGTAGAGAGAGAGAGAATGGAAAAAAAAACTAGAAGAGAGAAGAAAGGACAAATGGACAGCAGACGATGGAGAGTTAGCAGAAAACATGAAGAAACCAGAAGACAATGGCTGGACCAATTGCAACTGAAAAAAATGCACAAAAGGTAGAAAGATATCTCTTTATTTTGAATTTATTAACTGGAATATGTCAGCTCTGGGAAATGTGCATCATTAACATCTGCGCTTTGTTTGGTACAAGAGGAAATTCCTATTTGACGTTGCCACTTGTTCTCTTTCCCCAGTATTCACTGAAATGTATTGGTTTAATATTTGCAGTGTTGCCTTTTGATAGGTAGGGTATGGTGCTTTGTGAGTCCTGGTAATGCTGTCAGGATACGGCGGGTTTGCTATGGGTTCTAAATGGGGCAGCGTTTGTAGTAGTTCCTAATGTGCCTGGCGGTTGGCACTGGATTATAGTAATGTAGAAATCTTTTAGTCTTTCTTTATCCATACACTCATTAAGAGACATGTTTACTAAAAGTTAGTGTATGGTAACATTATGCAAATATTTATGCAAATAAGACCACTTATGCAAATGACGTGCTGGCACTTTGAGGAAATTCTTTGGTTTTGTGCGGCAGTTTGGGCACTCGGGCTCAAAAAGGTTAGCCATCACTGGTCTAGGTGAACCCTCTTCTGCTTTACTCTTTTAAATAACAAATATTTTTGCCAGGCTAAGAAACCAAAGAACCGAGTTATACTGTGACACAAAATATTATGAACCCAATCAATTGGCAGTTACAAATGAAAAATTATAAAAACAAACTTTTATGAGCATTACAATATCCAATACATAAAATCAGCCCCAATCAGCTCAATGTAGCTATGCTTTGATCTTCTGTCTGCATCATGGGAATGTATTTCGCAATAATAGTGATATACTTTGCAAAGGAGCCTTTTCACTAAGGGGTATGTTTACTAAACCGTCTTAGGGGTATGTTTACTAAACGGCGCTAATGGCGCAGCTGCGATGTTATTGTGTGATATGTGACATTATTGCGTGATAATGGCGCATTACCATGTGAGAACATCACATATTGCACGATAATGTCATCGGCGGTGGTAAGGTGCGCAGAGGGTGGAGTAAGGCTCCCCAGGGGCGGAGATAAGGGGTCAATGGGCGGAGAGGGTGGGCGGGGAGAGGCTCAATGCACACTAACGCCGTGAAATGAAGGTCTGAAAAGTAGCGCCAGTGAAAACCTCGCGCTAGAGGCACATTTGCAGGAGAGAGAAACAATTTCAGTCAGCAATGTACAGCAAAGGCAGGGAGACAAAGAAAAGTGATAGTAGTGATACATGTGCTGTAACAAAGCATGCAAAAAAACAGAGAGATAATGACCAGAACCAAAATATAAATACAAAACACTGAGCTGGCCAATAGAAAAACAATGATAAACGGTAATCAACACTACCCATAACGAATAAAATGGAAGATGTCATTTTTGGAGGGGCAATTCTGATTCCCCCCACAAAGTGAATGTTCCAACATTGATAGTGGTGATGAGGGTTTGCTGTGGTGTATATTGGGCAGCTTGCTTATGTGGCTTTCACATGTGCAGCAACAGCAGAGTGGCCACGTAGAAAAGGGCACTATGGTGATGGTGTGACTGGGGTACAGGGTCTGCAGGCGGCACATGCAGTGGGCCCGCTGGGGCACAGGGTGGACTAGGCAGATGCCTAGGTGACACATAGGAATGTCAAAACAGAAAACCAGCAAGAGAGCAACTGACCAAGGGCAAACATGTCCATGAGTTGGTGTCCCACAGTGTCACAGTGCACATTACCCAGCAAGTACCCCAAAGGGCACATAACATTGGCAGGCGGTGCCAGGGGGAAGCGTGGATGTCTAGGCAGGCATCCCTACCCCACATCACGCACCATAGGCAGCCGCCTACCGGCACACTGGATGGCCTAGGACCACGCACCACGAGCACCACCAGCTCAAGGGCATGTCAGCATGGTGGCGGAGGGGTGCTGGTGGTGGAGGGGGCAGTGGCATCTGCCCACAGCATACCAAGGCCAAGCCCTGTTTAGCTGGGTGCCATCACTGCAACAGACAAGGTCTGTCTGACGAACAGTCACAGTATCCACAGGGAATGAATTGCCCATGTGGCGCAGTACACACAGCCAGTATGTTCAGGGACAGAAGGTCACAGGTTCAAGTCCTGGCTGTGCCTCCTGCAAACCATGTCCCTAAAGTTTGCCCAGTAATAACAACAGAACCTTTATTGCAGATAAAATAAACACGCCATAAACACCTATATTTTACCCTACAGAGCACATACACCATAAACATCTGCAATCCCTAGAGCAGAGTTTCCCAACTGCAGTCCTGGAGTGCTAAACACCATTCAGGTCTCATGCTGTCCCTAATAAATATGCCTATGATGCATTTGTATGCACCGTCCCCATTGTATGCAAATGTATCTCATGCACATTCATTAGGGACAGCATGAAAACCTGAACCGTGTTTGCCCGAACAGGACCGAAGTTGGGAAACTCTGCCCTACAGCAGCGGAACAAACACCCACACCCACAGGCTCCACTATCCAAAGCCTCATGGAGAGTCAGGCTGTTGGGCCCTGCGCGGATCATCAGCTACTGGTACTAACTCCTGCATACCTTAGCAATGCCATCGTAAAACTTGGAAACATGTTCCACATATATCAAAAGGTTGCTATGGTTATTGTCAGATAACACATCCTAAGTTAAACACAATTTGTTGACAGATATTCATCATAGCAACCTGTCTGATATCTGTGCAGTGTGTTTCAGTTCTTGTTTCTGACAGTGGTTACCACCCCGGGGAGTGACCCTAACAGTATTGAGACCATAGCAATGCCTGAACTGTGCCCAGGACTGGTGTGGTGGCCAGGGCTGCCAAACACCTCTATATTTGCACAATGCTGAAATAGGTGTGGGAGTGTGTGTATGTCTATCCAGTGTTATGTGGTTAACTACACCTTACTGAGCCCCCAATGATTGCACTGTTAGCCTGCTAATGTGCATAATGAGGAGCAAGGTACTGTAGGTATAGCCCGGACAGGGTGGCCTGGGCAGGATGCATCTGCACAGGGCATAGGGCAATGGCTGGGACATTGCAGTGCCCGGCCACCACCTGCACGTACAGGGTGGCCACAGCATGTCCTGCAGTGAGGTCACTCTCACCCTGACTGAGCAGTGACCATGGCATGGCTAGGTTCCCCCATAGTGCTATACAGCATTTCTTTCAAGTGATATCTATGAGTTCCCTTTTCTGGTTGTGTGTGTCGGTGCACAGAGTTCCTCCAGAAATATGTTTTAGCTAGCAGACTGTCAGTAGTTAGCATGTGTATGGCTGGAACACCTTGCAGGATGCAGTGGGTGGAGACTGACTGTGCCCCTCACCACCCTTCTCTTATAACTTGTGACCATAGCAACCACACAGGATATGCACTATTCTGGGTGCATCATAGTCCACAAGGGCTAGAGGGGACAGGGAGATACAGATGGACACAGGTGTATCCTAGATGTGTCTGCAAGGACTACCTACCACACACTGGCACTGATGGGGACCTGCAGCACAACCTACCTCAGCTAAGGCAGGTGCTGCGGACATGGTGCTGGGTGCCCCACCTCACCCTCAGGGTGAGCACAGGAACCGCACAATGTCACGGTCTGTAGCTACTCTGTTCCAGTAACACACACGATCAGTTCCCCCTACCAGGCCGGGGTGCTGTAGAGGCACATATCCCATTTGGTGATCAGATAATGGCTGCTGATCTGCATGTGCAGTGCATCATGGTTATGGGTGGGTTTGCCTTATCCTGGTAGCCACAGCAGACAGTTTGTGTGGTGACTGCAGTCTTTCTGTAGCCAGCCAGCTGTGTGTTAGTGGCTATAGAGATGTAGCCCACTGTTTACTTCAATGACTGTGGAAGCAGATGTCATGAGTTTGATCCCACAGTGGTGTTATTTAATAGGGCTGTCTGAGGTTTTTTCTTTTAATTTAAATCAGTGCTGCCAGCATAAACACCCTCACAGTGCCGTAACCTTAAGATGCCTCATAAGGCGCCATATAGGGCATATTATAGGGTGCCTTGGCAGACAGGGCACTTTATAATGTGCCCTATGGAGTTCCTTATAGGGCGCCTTATGTGGCACCTTAGGTTACGGTGCTTTGAGGGTGTTTTTGCTGGCAGCACTGATTTAACTTAAAA
Source organism: Ichthyophis bannanicus (assembly GCA_033557465.1). NCBI lineage: Eukaryota > Metazoa > Chordata > Amphibia > Gymnophiona > Ichthyophiidae > Ichthyophis > Ichthyophis bannanicus. Next base: position 735,045,354 of record CM066031.1, read on the forward strand.
AATGAAGTGCCTCAGACAGCACTGATGTAGATTGAAAGGAAATGCCTCAGACAGCCTTTTACATACCACCACTGCAGGATCAAACCCATGACCTCTGCCTCCACAGTCATTGCAGTAACCAGTGGGCTATATCTTTATAGCTTCTGATACTGCGCTGGCATGAACTTAGGGTTAATGCGCGTTAATGTGTCACAGCGCCCACTATCATGCAATGCAGATTCTTTCTACCTTGCTGCCGGAATGCCCGCTCATTTATATGGCATTCTTCACATTATTGCTGCAACTAGGGCCAGTATCTTTAAGCAGTATGTTTACTAAACCGTCTTAATGTTACCGGCGCTAGTTGCAGCGATAATAAGGTGCCGCATAAGGTGCTCTATAAGGCACTCCATAGGGTGCCTTATGAGGCACCTTAAGGTTACGGCACTGTGAGGGTGCTTTTTGCTGGCAGCACTGATTTAATTTAAAAGGAAAATCCTCAGACAGCCCTATTAAATAACACCACTACTGTGGGATCAAACCCATGACTCCTGCTTTCACAGGCATTGAAGTAACCAGTGGGCTACATCGCTATAGCTACTAACATACTGCTGGCTGGCTACAGAAAGACTGCAGGTCACCACACAAACTGTCTGCTGTGGCTACCAGGATAGGGCAAATCCACCCATACCCATGATGCACTGCACATGCAGATCAGCAGCCATTATCTGATCACCAGATGGGGTATGCGCCTCTATAGCATCCCGGCTGCTAGGGGGAACTGACCGTGTGTGTTACTGGAACAGAGTAGCTACAGACCGTGACATTGTGCGGTTCCTGTGCTCACCCTGAGGGTGAGGTGGGGCGCCCAGCACCATGTCCGCAGCACCTGGCTTGGATGCAGTAAACTATGCTGCAGGTTCTCCTCAGTGCCAGTGTGTGATAGGTAGTCTCTGCAGTGATACCTGTATTTCCCAGTCATGTTTAGCCTTTGTGGACTATGATGCACCCAGAATAGTGTATATCCTGTGTGGTTGCTATGGTCACATGTTATAAGAGAAGGGTGGTGTTTGGTCCCAAAAGCAGATTATGTAGCACCACCCAAACCACTCTCTGTGGCTCAGGGTGGGGGACAGGATCTCCCACCAACAGATCCACATTCTACATCTCTGCAATGGTGGCAGTAGAGGGGACCATCAACCCCAGTCCTACAGGGTAGTCAATGCAGATCTGTACACATCACATAGGACACTGGCAGACAGGCCTGGAAAAGCTCAGCTGCCCCCCACCACTCTGACATTGCCAGCAGAGGGCAAAGTCAGTCACCACCCGCTGCATCCTCAAGGTGTTACTTATCGCGCGATAACATCACCGCTGTGACATTAGCGCTGTTTAGTAAACATACCCCCAAGTGTGAATGCAGAACATGAATCTTCAATGACATGTTTCACATCATGGTTTTGTATGTTTCAAGCATGATGCAACCAGCTGGATGTAGTTTGGTGCCCTCTAATTGGCAAGAAAATTCTCAGCAACATCCCTGAATGCCTTCCGTGTGATTTTCTCAGGCCCCACTAGCAGATCTTCGAACTGCTTGTCACTGATGATGTGTCTGATTTGTGGACCCACAGAAATGCCTTCCTTAATCTTGGCATTGGTTATTCTTGGAAACATGTATCTCAGTATTGAAATCCTTCGCCTTCCTTGTTTTTGTCACTTTCACAAAATTTTTCATCAGTCCGAGTTATATATGAAGAGGAGGCAAAGCTATCTTACTTGTGTTGTCAAGAAAATATCAAAATAATCTGAACCATCTTATTCCTTAACAAATAGGGGTGTACTACAAGGAGTGGTGGGATCACCCCTAAACAAAGACATGGGGAAGGGGGGCCTGCACAGAGCGGCAGGTGTACCTACTTTTGACATCGTACTGGGCAGACTAGATGGACCATACTGGTCTTTATCTGCCATCATTTACTATGTTACTATGTAAGTGGTTCATGTGCCACATTTTTCTGTCCTGGAATCAAATGCTTATGGAGCAGGTAGTTCTTTTTAATGTAATGAGACTCACTAACACGGGAATCCCATTTGCAAATGAAACAGCAGTACTTGGTATACCCGAGTTTCATGCCTAGTAGTAGTGCTCTACTTTTAGATCACCACAAATGTTCCAGTTGTAGTTGTCCTACTGTATGTGTTTCAACAATAGTTCCATGTTTTCGTAGGTTTCTTGCATGTGTGCTGCATAGAAAATAGATATTGAAGGATGGACATTGTCATTGTGCAAGAAGACAGCTTTCAGGTTTAACAGTGATGAATCAATAAAAAGGTGCCATTGTTGTGGGTCATGCTCACAACCCAAAACCATGAAGAACTTATCAATGTCAGTGCAGTAGTAGCATGTCAACCTGTGCAAAGACATTTTTCATATAGAAACATAGAAACATAGAAAACATGATGACAGAAAAAGACCACAAGGCCCATCTAGTCTGTCCTTCCATAACAACAACTACAACAGTCCACTTTTTACCTTTAGAGATCCTCTGTGTTGGTCCCATGCTTTTTTGAATTCAGTTACTGTCCTCATCTCTACCACCTCCACTGGGAGACTATTCCACGGATCCACTACTCTTTCCGTAAAGAAATATTTCCGCATATCACTCCTGAATCTATCTCCCTTCACCCTCATCCCATGTCCCCTCGTCGCAGAACTTGCTTTCAATTGAAAGAGGCTCTCTCCCTGAACATTTATGCCACGGAGGTATTTAAACATCTCAATCATATCACCTCTATCCCGCCTTTCCTCTAAGGTGTACATATTAAGATCCTTAAGTCTGTCCTCATATGCTTTATAATGAAGACTACTAATCATCTTAGTAGCAACCCTCTGCACCGACTCCATCCTGTTCACATCCTTTTGAAGATGCGGTCTCCAGAATTGCACACCATACTCCAAATGAGGTCGCACCAAAGACTTATACAGAGGCATTATCACCTCCTTTTTTCTGCTAGCCATTCCTCTCCGTATGCACCCAAGCATCCTTCTAGCTTTTGCCGTCACCTTTTCTACCTGTTTAGCTACTTTAAGATCATCGGACACAACTACGCCTAGGTCCCGCTCGTCTTTAGTGGACAAAAGTACTTCACCTCCATATCTTCTTGGCGGGTCCGAAAGATAGAAATTTTCATATCTGGTGACAGCAAACTCCAACCTTGCAATCTAGAACCAAGTAGCTCAGCTTTTATTTTTGACAGTCTTAAGTACCTCACCAGGTCATTCATTTCTGACTGTTTTATCAGATGAGGCATACTGGACATAAATGGTTCAAAATCTGGATCCATGTCATTTTCCACGTCTGGCCCGTGTATTGTGGCATCTTCATCTGTCTCATCTAGACTCCGTGTCTCTGGTGGCTTTGATACTGGCATATTGTCGTCATTCGGTACCGTTCTCATGGCTGAAGGCAGACTGGGTTATTCAATAGATTTCTTATTTTTAACAGATAAGCTAGATACATTGGTCAGATAGAAGTAACAGTCTATCACGTGTTCCTTCCGTTCTCGCCATATTATTGGGACAGCAAATGGCATTGACTTCCAAGTACCTCTGAGCCAAGCTCTGAGATGGACAGCATATATTACACAACAAATGTGTGGAGCCCAGGATTTGTCTTGATCGCCAACTTTCTTAATAAGTGCAGTCATGCGGCGTCTTTGAGACTTAAGTGTATACTCACCATAAATGTAACAGAATGTATCACAGCTGTTGCGACATTGACAAGACATTTCTGCTGTAACAAATCATTGTTTAGACAAGAAGCTTACAAGTAAATGCTATTGCTAAGTACTCAAACTGATATCAACATTATGCATAGCACCTTTGTATGAAAGCTGCTTTTATAGTCTGTACTGCCAGCATCCATCCTGACTAAGCATGCCCACGCATTCCTAAGTAGTAGCATTTCCATTGCACATTGTGAGCCTGCATTGATTGCATGCCCAGGCATGCCTGCACTAAACAAAACAGTTTACTTTCTAGGCAACATATGAGTAGATGTAAAATATGTGAGGAAATAGTGGAGGAGTGGCCTAGTGGTTGGGGCAAGGTACTTCGGGACGGAAGGTCAGGGGTTCAAATCCCACTAGAGGACAGCAACCTTGGGCTGGAAGGACTGGGGTTTCTAATCCCACAGGTGCTCCTTGTGGTCTTGGGCAAGCCACTTAACCCTCCATAGCCCATGTTCTCTGTGTGCTGTGCTTTCCTGTCTAATCAATGTGTTTATACCTCAAAAAATTTCCTGTCATGATTTGACAATTTCCAATCTGTAATCAAACCGCTGCTGATCGCTGGAAGTAGCGGTATACAAATGTATACTAAATAAATAAATAAAAATAGGAGATTGCAAAAAAAATGGTGCATAATAGAAGAATTTCAAGGTGATTTTTGTGATCAGCAAACCAAAATCCATCAGAAACACTTGAAGATGTTCAGGAAACAAAATCTTTGTTGTCCAGTGATTCTAGCTTTAGGGGCATTTCAGTCCACAGGCACTTTTCTGTGATACCTATATTTTGCACGGTGGACCCGAGGGGGGGGGGAGGGGAGGCAGGATCGGGGTGGTGTGTAGGCATGTCAATTGTCAGCATCCATCATGCAAACTTTTGTCATGTGATGGCTGCTGAATCGGGCCTCAGCATGAGTGCAGATAATGCCACCTCTGCAGTCAATGCTGCTTTGGGTATGACCATGCCAATCGGGTCTCCCCACCCTCAGATCATTGTTGGTGCTGCAGATAATTGTTGGTGCCTGTCTCCCTTCCCTTCTGCACCAATCACCCCAGACAACTCCATTGGGAACTGTCCGGGGGGATCATGCATCCCCTGGTGAAGATGAAAGCCTGGCTAGCTATTCAGGTGGCCAAAGGCACCACCTTCTTCTGATCCCACTAAAAAATCACAGCAAGCAAGTCACTCCTTGTCTCAATGGTATTAAGAAAAATGACAATCTTGTAGTGCTGCCCCCTAGGGTGAGGCTAGGGGGCAGCACCATATGGTTGCAGGCATTTTGGAGAGGCCAGACGACCAGGACAGGAGAGGAGGAGGACCGCTGTAGCCCCCATTCACTAGGAAAACCAAGGTATGGATCAGTAGGGTCAAGTGGGTGGGGGATCCAGGCCCCTCCCCCAAGCTGACTATCTATCCAGGATTAGTTGTTTTTTTAAGAGGGGAGGGAGGGGGATTTAGACCCTGACTGGCTAGTTGTCTAGTTGTAAGTTTTCAGTGGCATTGGAAAAGGGAGGAGGGGGTTCTCCGGCTACCTGACTGAGTAGCCAGGCTTTTTTCTTGGCCAGAGGTGCACTGATATGCTCTGGACAGTTCTTGATGGGGATCAGAGTTGTCCAGGGGAGAGTGGTGCTGAAGTGGGGGGCAGGCCACTTTCTTTAATATTGTCAGTGCTGTGGATCTATATATCCACAGCATAAACAATATTCTCTGATCGGGGGAGGGGGGCGGCAATAGAGGTTATGAGGAGGGTGTGGTAGTGACCAGGTCACAGAGCTAGTGAGAGCTCTGTGCAACCAACCACTACCTGTCCTCCCCATTGATTTACTGCAGAGAGCCGTGATACTGCGGCTTTGCAGAGGGAAAACTAGGAACGCCCCCTGCAGATACTGTGGACGTTTTGGACTTCACCATGGTCGTTTGCAGCTATCACACCTCCAATGTTTCCTGTTATCTTTTCTGTTTTTTCATGTTTCCTAATTTCATCTCTGCCTTAGGCTGGCTATAATATTGTTTTGTCTGTATGATTTGTAAAATTTTAAACAGATATAAAGGTTTTGAAAAAGTCATGTTAGGTAAAATCATCTAAAGTATTTTAATTCTATATGTATAATAGCTGGTTCCAGGGCTAATTAGCACTATAATCTTTAGTCTGTTAACCAGAGATGCTAATTACAGTAGCCCTGGTTCTTGTTATTATTCAATTTAATGTAAGCAGCCTACACTTTAAGAAATGTATGGTAAAAGAGAACACCATTAATGCTTGAAATGCTCAGGTACAGGTTGAAAGAATATGGAAGAGAGGTTCAGAGGTCAGCAGGGAATCTGACTGTAGGTGTTTCTACATTTTATTATTATTATTATTATTATCATTATTATTATTATTATTTATGACAGGCGTTTCTACATTTTATAGAACCTGAAAAGAAATCAGGACCTGTGAACTAATATGTTGCAGTTCTCATGTACAGTGAATGACTAAACAAAAACTGAGCTGAATAACTTTTAATTCCAAAATTGTTATATCACCATGTCTGTATTTTGATTTCTATCCTATTAACTTGTAACTCATGCTTCACTCTCTGCTCAGCATTTATTTAATTGAATTTCTAAGCATTTATATTCCACATTTAACAGCATTGCTATTCTAAGGCAGATTACAATTGAAGCAAAAATACCAGAAATACATAATCAGAGGTGCAATATACCTTCAATATAGTCCATTACACAACAAACATCAATAAAAAATTAAAAGGAATCTAAATCGACCCACAACATTGGCACCTCTTTATTGATTCATCACTGTTAAGCCTGAAAGCTGTCTTGTTGCACAATGATAATGTCCATCCTTCAATACCTATTGCCTATGCAGCGCACATGAAAGAAACCTATGAAAACATGGAACTATTATTGAAACACGACAACTGCAACTGGAACATCTGTGGTGATCTAAAAGTAGTGGCGCTGCTACTAGGAATGCAGCTCAGGTATGCCAAGCACTGTTTCATCTGTGAATGGGACTCCTGCGCTAGAGAGTCTCATTACATTAAAAAGAACTGTCCGCTTCGTAAGCATTTGATTCCAGGACACAAGTAAGATATTTTTGCCTCCTCTTCATATAAAACTTGGATTGATGAAAAACTTTGTGAAAGTGACGAAAACAAGGAAGGTGAAGGTGAAATAAATATGGTTTTAAATTCTTCTTAAAAGTGACATAATCAAGGTCCTTCTCAAATTTTCCAGCAAAGAGTTCCATAAAATAACCAACAACAAAACTTTATCTATTGTTCTCAGTTCCCTAGAAGGATGATAACTCAATGCCAGTGAGTTGAAAATTTTATTAACATAATTTAATTTAATGTTTAGGCCTTTATATTGTGGATTTAACAACACGGAGGTATTTCTGTTAATTCTCGGTCTCCAGAGCACTTGGGCAGAAGCAAACTCAGTGGATTGGTCTGGCTAACGTTTTCTTTTTCTATTTGCTTACTTTTTTAATATTTTCTAGTTGCCTGTACCTTTTCTGTCTCCTTGAATGAGTTGCTCAAAAATTGTCTTATTTGCTGCTTTGATTAACCTTGTTCGTTTGAAAATTGCTTAGCCCTCTGTCTATGTAGATTTCAGTTTCTTTATAGATATTATTGGTGCTATATAGGAATTTCCCTAGCTCTTTTGCTTTTCGTAAATCTGTTGCTATAGCAAAATTATTTTCAACCTTTTGAAAATAGTTGCTCAAAAGGAAGAATTTTAGCCTGTGCTTTGCAGTAGCAGAGCTTGGCTCTGGTAATTAACAGTTGCCCAGCAAGGGTCTCTTGCTAAGGAGGCCAAACATACAGATTATTGGCACTTCATTTCAACTATAGTTTTTCGGATCCTGGGGAATTTGCCACTTAAATTCCTATCCACCTACCCCATAGCTTGCTTTTCTTACATAGGCTTCTCAATTCACACAATTACTTTAATTCTATTAATTGACAATCAAGTAATCTTGCTATTTGGAATCATTATTAGAATATAGTTTTTCTAACCCATATCAGCCAACCAACCAATCATGAGTATAATTTGATGTGGAACCTTAGTCCTAAAGCAGACATTCTGGAGACCCAGACCCTGCTCCACCTGTCTCCGACTCTGCTATGAAAAAGGAGCTCATTCAACTCAAACAGGTATTATCTGCCATTAAAAATGCTTCCTGGACTATACAGCATCCAGACAATTTACCACTATTCTCACAGAGGATAAAACAATCCAGGAATAGGATGAATTACAGAGGGCTCAGGTACAGTAGACAGAAATATTTTTAGAAGTTGGGGGAGGGGATAAAGTCCATGGCAAGGACTGCAGTTTTTTCAGAAATACTATCTGATTATGAAAAGAGAGAGGAAAGTTACATTTTAAAGACAACTTCAATAAGTGGCTAAAATTCTGATCACATCAAGAAGGTTTTGGATGGGGGCGGAGCCTGATGTCCAGCGGGTTAGACGCTTCGCGCTGAAGCTCCCGAGGGGCCTACTTAGAATCCTGACTTAACATCTGCATAAACTTAATATTTTATACCGAACTTACCGGGGTGCCTTGGGGGGAATGGCGACCCACAAACCAGTGCGCTTGGACTTCGGGTCTCCCTCTTCTTCACATGGAAAAACGCTCCAAAACAGAGTTGTCTTCCCCACCTAAGATGGGTCCACTTCGGGTAAGCCCTGAAATGCAACAGGAGATCTTGGAGGAAATACGTGGTGTGAAGGAACTGGTACAGTCCAACGGAGAGGCGCTCCGAGCCATGCGAGAAGATTTCGGTATGCTTCAGGACCGGCTTGAAGGTCTTTCAATACGGCTGGACAACATGGCGGGGGTCCTCGATTCGCACGCGGTGCGTTTGGTGAACCTGGACAAGGCTGAGCGTCACATACAGAATCTTCAAAAAGAGTTAGAGGATTGCAATAATCGTGCTCGTCGCAACAATGTAAGGCTCATAGGAGTTCCAGAGGGGGCGGAAGCAGGAGATATCAGAGAATTTCTGGTCAAAACTCTCCCTTCCTTGCTGAAGATTACCTTTTGCAGAGATCTGGAAATTGACCGAGCATATCGTGCTCCTACCAACATCGCACTCAATCGGACGACCCCCCGGCCCATTATCTTCCGTTTATTGAGGTATCAGCAAGTTGAGCAAATTCTCAAAGCCGCCCGGGTGATGCCACATCTGCAGTTTGACGATCATAAAGTCTCTTTCTTCCCCGACTTGGCAAAGCCCACAGCTGACCGGCGGAAGGGACTCCTTGCTTTTCGTCCTAGACTTCAACAGTTACAGGCTCGCTTTGGCTTCTTATATCCAGCGAAGCTCAGAGTGACTCTCCATAACCAAACTAGAACCTTCGAAGATCCTGCTCTGCTAGCAACATTTTTGGATTCCAAAGAGGCAGACCAGATGCGCTAAGTCAACAATTCGGATGGACTCCGCTGGAACTGCCCGCCATTTTGAATGGCCCGGCGCGGTGATTATTGCCTGGAATAGGGACTGCCTGGACCTTCCTTTCTTTTATATCTACCTCTCTTGGTCTCCTTTTCCTCCATGATGTGCACCTCGGTTGGATTCGGAGCACGCACAGCTATACCGGTTATATGTTTCAATTTAGGCCTTCTCTGGGGTTTCACCCCGCAGACATCAGGTCGCCTGTAATTTCTGGGGTTTTGCTTCTTCTATAAGGCACTTAGGTGATTCTAGTGTTATATAGGTAGATTCATGATTTTCATTGTATTATTTTCTATAATATCGTGTGTACAGTCATTTATAGTTGATATGAGGGACATTGCGCAGCTCGGTGCGCCATCATGTTCCTTTCTCAGAATGTTTGACTTTGTTGTATGGCCTTATGTATGCTCTTATTATTGAACGCAAGAGGCATCAATAGTCCAATCAATAGAATGACCATCCTTAGTTATTTTAATCATGATCACACTGATTTAGTGTTTCTTCAGGAAATCCATTTCACCTCTGTCGAACCACTGAAACTTGCTGCCAAACCTTATATGGTGGCTGCCTATTCTCCCGCCGTTTCTGAGCGGGGCGAGGTAGCCATCTTAGTTGAGAAATTTTGCCAACCACTGTAATGGATACTAGCTCTTATGGGGAGGGTAGCTGGGCCTGTGTATATTTTAAGTTTAGAGATAGTGCATTTGCGTGTATTCGTATTTATGCTCCGAATGTGGATGACCCTGTTATTGTTACTCGGCGGTGACTTCTACCAAGTATTTGCTCCTTTGATAGACAGACTGCCGCCTAGAACGAGTGGTCCGCCAAGAGTCTCCACACCCTGCCAGCCCTGATAACAGATTTTGCGTGAATTGATATATGGAAGTTGCTTCACCCCTCAGACTTAGAGCTCACCTTTTCTCAGCCCCCCCCATCACTCACAATCTAGATCAGATTTTTTCCTATCTCCTCAGTACTGCTATCTCATGTAGACCAATACTCCTGATAGGTTAGCCAATTGGAATGCCATCCAGTGCGCTTGATGCGGGACATGTCATGTGGCCTTTGGTCTACTACACTCCTGTTAAGTATGATTGTCCCGCATTACAGTATTACTGGAGTCGGGTCTGAGGTCGTCTTCATTCTATTTTATATATTTCGGATCCCCTCTTTAGGAAGTTTGTGGGGCTCCGCTTAGCTGCGGGGATCCCCTCTCTTCCTAAATTGGCTTACTTCTTTTAGCCTTTATGCTGGGTATTGCTATCTCCTATTTCCTTAATCACGAAATATTGGGAAACATATCTGTCTTTATTGTAAATATGCGCAAATACCTAGTATGTCTGCCTCTTCCGGTCAAACTATTCACTATTGGTCTAGCTAGAAGACGCTCAACGATTATGTTCAAAATTTCGATGCTCTCAGTTGACTGTTTGATTCTGTATTAATCTTTGTCACATGCTCATCCGGTATCATAGATTCTCCTTCTGTTTGTTTGATGTAAAATAATTTTTGTATGTAAGCGATCATATTATGATTTTAATTAGATTAGAGAAGAAGCATTGGGGTGGGGGGTAATTGGGGTTGCTTTCTTTATTGTATGTGTGTATTTGTTTCTTTTGATGTGTTGTTATTTTGTTTGTTGTAAAATGAAAATAAACGTTTAAAAAAAAAAAAAGAAGCATGGGTATAAAAGAAGGTTTTGGATACATTGGAAACTGGGGCAATGTATGAAAAACAAAAAGCTATATTCTAATGATGATTTTCCTCTTTCTGTAGCAGGAAAAAAGGATCCCAAGTGAGAAATTCAGATGATATATTAATAGGTGCTTAAACTAGAGAATAAGGTGGCATGTGGAAGCTGATGAGTTCAGGATGTCATCCCCAGTAAAAGCAAGATAGTAGTGGGGGAAATACCCATAAACAAACAAATTTAGCGACTCGTTTCTCAACAACAAAGTAGAAGACTAGGGTAAAATGATATAATGAACATGAGAAAGCAAACAAAAAGAACTTGAAAGCAATTAGCAAAAACGCTAGCAGTCTAGACAACAAAGTTCCATATCTGCAAGTCCCAATGGTAGCGGCAGACTTAAATATTGTTATTACAGAGACGTAGTTCGATGAGTCCCATGAATAGAATATGGCCACACTAGGCTATAATCTCTTTAGGAAGGCTAGAGATGGCCAAGAGGGTGGAGGAGTAGCCCTTTATGTGACAAGTAATATCAAAGCAACTGAAATGCAAGGGGGTTTGGGAAAAGGAGGAAGCAATATGGTCCACCTTGGAAAGAGAAGATGGAACTTCCGTTCACACAGGTATTGTTTACAGACCTCCAACTCATGTTGTTAGTACACATATGTTACAGTTCTCATGTACAATAGATGATTATTAAATGCTATTAAATCCTTTCAAACTTCTAATTCATCATCAGAAATACCTGATTACCAGTATTTGTTACACAGACCACACAACTAGTAACTAGATCGCAAAGGACTAAAGATTGGGATTCATAACTATCATGTAAATAAGTTCAAAATCCCTATAAGGCAGTTTGATAGGGGTGTAATGTTAAATGTGATCTAGTTTGATAGTTTTATGGTTCAAGTTCTAACACTGTGTTCTCTATAATAGTTCTTGGTTTAATGTAAACTGCCTTGATTCTGGAAAGGCGGTATATAAGAGCATGTAAATAAATAAATAAATTTGGAAGCTATTTATCAAAGTGCTTTAGTGGTAACACATGTTAACATCTGTGGGTCTCCAACGTATGTGCTGCGTGCAACTATGTCTTGATACTGGAAACAAAGTCTAAATGATTGATAGAAAGAGGAAGTATCATATGTAGCAGAAATAATAACATCAGTGCTTCAAAGTTCAAAAAGCAGACCTCAAATTCAACATAACACTCCTGAGGCTTAGGAGGAGAGACTTAAAAGTTTGGGGCTCTTTGACTTGGAAAAGAGACGGCTGAGGGGGGATATAATAGAGGACTATAAATGGAATGGATAAATGTAGATTGGTTGTTTACACCATCAAAAAGTAGAAAGATTAGAGGACACACAATGAGGCTACAATGTAACCCATTTAAGACTAATAAGAGAAAATATTTTTTTACTCAGCACATAATCTAACTATGGGAATTTGTTATTGGAGGATGTAGTGAAACTGTTAGTGTATCTGAGTTTAAAAAAGGTTTGGACAAGTTCCTGGAGGAAAAGTCCATAAACATTATTAAAAAGGACCCGGGAAATCCACTGCTTACCCCACAACGAGCATTGTGGAACCTGTGTGCCTCTTTGGGAACTTGCCAGGTACTTGTGGCCTGGATTGGCCATTGTTGGAAACAGGATACTGGGCTTCATGGACCTTGGTCTGACCCAATAAAGCATTTCTTATGTTCTTATGTTCTTAGGGCAACCAGTACAACTCATGAGGCCCACAACCACCTACAAGCCTTGTTGCCACATTTTGCACTGCCTATAGAACTCTTAGGGAAGAGGAAGGGCAATCCAGGCAAATAAAGCTACAATAATCAAAGGGACTTGGAATATTGTGTTTGGTTTTGGAGACCATATTTCGCAAAGGACATAAAAAGGCTGGAAACAGTTCAGAGGAAGGCGACCAAAATGATTTGGAGCTTGCATCAGAATACTTATGAGAAGAGTCTTGAAGACCTCAATATGTACACTGGAGGAGAGGAGGGGACAGGGGAGATATGATTCAGACCTTTAAATACTTAAACAATATTAATGAACAACGAAACCTCTTCCAAAGACGGGGAAGCTGTTAAAACTAGAGGGCATAACATGAATCTGCAAGGGGGTAAACTGAAGGTAATGTCAGGAAGTATTTTTTCACTAAAAGGATGGCGGATGCTTGGAATGCCCTCCCGGTGGAAGTGGTGGGGGCAAATACAGTGATGGAATTCAAAATGGCATGGGACAGACAGTGGATCCCTTTATAGCCAACAAGATAAAATCAAAATAAACATAACTATCTCTTCTTTCTCAGCAAATAGGACTGATCTACATGGAGCAGCAGGTACACCTACTCTTGTCACCTTGCTGGGCAGACTAGATGGACCATACTGGTCTTATCTGCCGTCACATAGTATGTTACCATGTTATACCATACAAAAATCATCATCTTCTAAGACTGGCTTCAGTAATATTTGGAGAGTGTAGAAGGTTTCTTTATTTACCTGACCAAATTGGGGTTTCATCATTTTATGATTATCTAAAAATAACACAGGTACACTAAAAAAAATTTTTTTTAAAACTGCCTCTAATGTTTCGATTGATTTTTATGTTTTTTGGTGCGCTGAATCCAAATCTGGTAACCAATTTGCTCCATCACGTACAGATTTTTTGCTACATTGGGTTAGCAGTTTGAGGTGAACGTTTCAGATTGAGTGCGATCGAGATAAAAGTTTCTTGGATGAATTCTTTATACTAATTGTTTAGTAGTTATTCAAATAAGAATAAAGAAAATTGTAACAAGGCAGCACATAAGAATAGAGTAATGTCAACAAAACACACTGTGATGGTAGCAAAATTGTCTGCACTTAAAACAGCCACATACATGTGCACAAACATTGAGCATATAAGAGCGAGGTTAGACACAAAGCAAAGCAAAGAAATGTGCAAAAAATGTTGTACAGGTATGTATGTAAGAATAGAAAACGCAAACCGCACCATTGCAATACATGAAGACAAACACCCGATGGTGTGAAAATAAAATTCTAATAAATGAGATCCGACACTGTGGTAATAACTAGCAAATTTTTATTTCAAAGTTTAGTAAAAACACGATATTTGTCAACACAGTTTAGATTTTAAAGTCATTCTTGGGTCAATCAATCTCCTGGTGGGTCCGTTTCTTCTTCCCCCGAATGCGTCTCTTGGTGCGCTGCTTGGCGTACTTTTCATCAGGGGTTTCCCGCAGCAGCAACCAGCAGAAATCAGCCATCATAGTGGTGTTCCATCTTCCTTGGTACCTTCTCTCTGCGTCCTTGATGTCCTGGTGAAACCTTTCACCTTGTTCTTCACTGTACACCCCCAAGTTTTCGGGAAAGTAGTTCACATGGGAGTGCAAGAAATGGACTTTCAGGCTCATGTTACAGCCTTGTTCTTTGAAGGCATTGAGCATCCTGGCAACAATATCCTTATAGTTCTCATCCGCCTGTTCCCCAAGAATTTGAGAACAACATCCTTGAAGGAATCCCAGGCTTCTTTTTCCTTCTCAGACATCGTTTCAGCGAATGCTCCATCTGAAATGAGTTTCCTTATATCAGGGCCAACAAACACTCCTTCCTTTAGCTTTGCTTCAGAAAGTCGGGGGAACTTTGAGCAAAGGTACCGAAAGCACTCACCATCTTTTGGAAAGGGACTTGATGAATGCTTAATGAGACCCAACTTAATGTGGAGAGGTGGTAATAGAATTTTATCACGAGGTACCAAGCTCTCATGAAGAACATTTTTTCTCACCGGGTCTCAAATACTCCCGAATTGGCCAGTCTTTTTTCCCCAGTGTAGGTCGCGGGCCCGGCAATCCCACAAGCAAACGAAGCAGGGAAAATTGGAGAAACCGCAATGCTGCCCTAATAGCAAGGAAAGAATTTAAAAGTCTCCACAAATCATCCACTAATGATCATCAGAACGAAACTTCTGAATAATCAGGGCCAAATTCTCGTATTTTTCTTGGAGAATAACAGAGGTGAGCAATAGGAACTGAAGCGAATGTGTTGCCATTATGAAGAAGAACACCTTTTATGCTGTCTTTTGACGAATCAATGAACAGCCGCCATTCAGCAGGATCATACTTGAGTTTAAATTTTTCCATCACTCGTATATATCGGTTGCAAAATACCAAATCTTCCTCTTTGCTGAAATACTTCAAAAAAAATTGTGTCTCGCGGTTGCGGTACCAATAAAAAATTGTTCCTGGTGACATAGATTTTTCTGTTTTAAGCCGAGAACCTAGCAGTTGGGCAGCATCTTTTGGGAGTCCTAAATCCCGGACTAAATCATTCAATTCAGCTTGAGAGAAAAGTTCAGGTTTCGGATCTGGTTCAGTTTCAAACTCGGAAGTACTGGACTCATCGGGGAAAAAGCCATCTGATGAGTCGCATCATGATCAGAACCGTCCACACAAATATGATCCAAAGATTTTGGTGGTTCAGGCACAGGTACTTCGTTGCTATGAGGCATAGGCCTAATTGCTGAGGGTAGGTTGGGGTAACTTATTATGTTCTTATTTTTTAAGTTGTATCCCTTCCACAATGCAAGAGCAAAAATAGCAGTCACTGCTGTGGTCTCTTTGTTCACGCCACATCATAGGTATTCCGAAACGAAATGCTTGTTTTTACCTTTCATCCATAAGCGTAGATCTTCCTCACGTCGTGCACACTTTGTGAGGAGCTCACGGTTTGTCTTGATCGCCTAACTTCAAACCGAAATAGGCGAAATATACTTTTTAAATAAATGCAGAAATGTTCCTCTGCCGCTTTTTCACGGTATATTCCCCACAAATAAAACAAAAACTGTCCGGAGAGTTGACGCAACCTCTGGCTCTGTGAGCCATCACAAATACACAGCACTGCAAACTACAACTGTAGTGAACCACTTCGGAATAAAGCTGGATTACGACCTGAGCAAACAAAAAGGTAAAATGAACTTGCAAGAAACTGAAATTTGACAGGAACGTTACATGTTGCACACCACCTGTTTGAGCGAGGCGAAGAACGAGGCGAGGCGAACAGGAAAGAACATGCGCCAGCGCGAGTACTGGATTTAGCCCCCCGCCTCCCAATTGTCCTGTTAATGTATAAAATGAATACAAAACACTCTAAAATATCATGAGGGAGTGTTTCTAGTTAGTTAACCATTACAACCTCTATTTTGGGCCAAGAAAATAAACTGCAGTCGGCTAAAAAGAAATTATGTGAACATTCCTTATATGGGTAAGAAATCTAATTTTGCAAGAAAACGTGACGTGATGGAACATTTTGGCTATTTTTCCTGGATTCAGCACCCCAAAATCTATAGGAATCAGTTGCAAAACTGGAGGCAGTTTTTTGGTAGCGTACCTGTGTAATCCAAGTCTCTGTGCAGATTGGTATGTCCTGATCAGCAATATCAAAGCTACTTGCATACACAATCAATTGCATGCATTTTTAAGTTCTTCTGTACATACAGAGGCCCATTCTGTACTGGCCGTCAAGACCCTGTATGGCTGGCCGATCAGAATTGGGACGTACAGAGGTAGACCCAATTCTGATCTCAAGGGGGCTAGACATGCCTGCGGGATCAGAATCGGGTCTAGGCCTGGACGCGCATGCCAGGCCCTGATTCTGATCAGCCACATGCTCAGCCACATACCTGGCTAACTCAGCCTGGCTCCGTAATGGAGCTGCAGTGCCATGGCATTTTTTTTGCCATGGCAATGAGGCTCCATTACAGAGATGCGATACCCAGCCACTGACCCAAAATGCCCTTTTCCCACAGACCAACTCCTGATATGGCCTCCCATGGCCAGGGTCGGGGCTATAGGAGAACCGCCTTTGCCCCTCACCTGTTTGTCCCTGCCATCCACCGCTGTTCTCCAAAGTCCAGGGGGACCTTTCCCACCTTAGATATGGAATAAGTCCCCCGTCTACCGGCTGAACCCAAATGTACAGGATCAACCTCTGCATCGGCCCTGTACATCGCCCCACCCATGCCCTACCCACGTCCCACCCTCATCTCACCTCTAGATCACTCTCTCCCTCCCTCCCTCCCATCCCCCCATCTATAGCTCCCTGTAGAAGGCAGGAGAGAGGGGAGGGAGGGAGAACTAATTTTATGTTGTGCAGCCAAGCCTCAAGGTATGGTTTCCTGTAAGTGAAGAAGCCAACACTATGAAAGTCCTTCATTAAGTTATGTGGCCATAAGCTAGCTGGAACAGGTGAGTCTTTAGTGCCTTTCTGAATGTGGAATGGTCCACAATGACCCAAACTGAAGCAGAAGGGTATTCCAGAGGGATGATGCATTATAAAGAATAGGTATGAATTCCTGATGGCTTTAGTGCAAGTCCTTATTGCTGAAGGTGTGATCAGGGTGTTTACCAGTTTGATCTTCTCATTCTGTTGTCTGGGGTATGTTGAATCATTGCTGACAGGGACGATGCAGATGAGTCGTGAATAATCTTAAACGTGAGTTAGAAGGGCTTTGTAGGTCAGGCAACTAGTTATGGGGAGCCAATGTAGTTGACTCAGGATAGGTGAGATAGGCTTGAACTTGGACATGCCTTGGAGTGATCTGGCAGCCTTGTTCATGGCCAGTTAGAGTGGTGGGAGGATGTGTTTTGGGAGGCCATGAAGAATAATATTTGCGTAGGCAAAGTGCAGGAAGATGAGGAGCTTGGAAGACTGTACGAAAATCTGAGGGGTCAAGGAGCGGGCGTATATGATGGAGGGTCCTTATCTTCTGGTAGACAGCCTTGATAACATTATGTATGTTAGCAACCATGTTCAGGTCGTTGGTCCAAGATTACTCCCAGAGAGCATACTTTCTTGTTTGGTCATGAGCTCTACATCTCTCACCCTCAAGGAGGATGGCGGAGTAAAGTAATGTTGGTCTCTAGACTATAAAATAGACTTCCATCTTCCTGCAGGTAACCATCAGGTTGTGTTGTAGCGAGCCAATCTGAAACAGAGTTGAAGCATTCTGAGATGGCTGAAAACAGTCAGGGCTGTCAAGGGAGAATGGGGTTATAGAGTAAACGATCATCTGCATATATGTGGTATGATAGGATGTTGAAGGACTGAATTATTGTACAAATTATCTGACTATGTAGATATTGAATAGCAGGGCAGAGAGCGATGAGCCCCATGGCACTCCTTGAATTTGCTGGAAAGTGCTTGAGGGACTGTGTACTAATACCGGACCGGTTGCTAGCGACCCATCAAGTATGATCTAAACCAGTTGAGAGCTGTGTTCCATATCCCCTTTTGTTGTAAGCAGCCAAGAAGAAGGCTAGGACTGATGGTATCAAAGGCAGAAGCAATGTCCATGAAGATCAGGATGAATCCCTGTCTCTTCTTATCTAAGCCAGTACAGAGTATATCTAGGAGAATTACTAGTAGGGTTTCAACCCCATGCTGCTGGCGGAACCCATGCTGCTGTGGGTCAAGAGGGGAATGGGAGTCAATGTGATCCTGGATTTGTTGCAGAACAATCTTTTCTAATATCTTGGTCAGAAAGGTTAGGCTGGATATAGGTCTATATGAGCTGATGTCTGAGGGGTTTGATTTATTGTTTTTAAGCAGATGGAGGAAGTTTTCAGGGGCACTGGGAGAGAACCTGTAGACAGTGACAGCTGTACTATTCTGGAAATAGCTGCACTTAGATTGGCTCTTGCTTGCTTAATCCAGAATGCTGGGCAAGGATCAGCTGGGGAGGTGACGGTGTTGATTGCGCCGATGATGTTTTCTACTTGCTCAGCCGAGTATGGGGAAAAAGTATCAAAGGTGGGTATAGGTGAGTCCCCTCTGGGGGGAGTTTCAAGAAATGGATGTTCATCATCAAGCTTCTCTGAGAGTGAACTAATCTAATTCATTTTGCTCTGGAAGTGTGAGGCAAAGTCCTCTAGACTGGGGGTACTTGTTGGTAGTTTCTTGGATACATCACTGAAAAGCGCTCGGGGCGGGGTAAGAGAACACATAAGAGTGTTGGTATGGGATTCCCTTCTCATGTGATAGACCGCTTTTTGGTGTTCCTGTAGTTTGACCAAGTAGGCAACCATGGGTCGATGTCAAGCCTAGAAGGCCGCCAGGCATCGCTCAATCTTTCCTGAGGAAGTCATAAGGATTCACGAAAGATCAGAAGTAAACCAGCTAGCTGTGTGCTTCCCCCTGGTGGTGCTTAGTGGAGGGTTAGAAGGAGTGAGGCTTTAGACTAGGGTGTTGTTTCCATGGTCTATTAGCTTAACCAGATCATTTTCTGCGGGATTGAGATCGTCAAGAATGTCATTGAGG
This sequence comes from Ichthyophis bannanicus, assembly GCA_033557465.1. Lineage (NCBI taxonomy): Eukaryota > Metazoa > Chordata > Amphibia > Gymnophiona > Ichthyophiidae > Ichthyophis > Ichthyophis bannanicus. Next base: position 735,064,605 of record CM066031.1, read on the forward strand.
AATGTTTCCTTGCTCAAAGTGTCTGAAGTGATGTCTGGGGGATTGGAGGATTGGAATTGGATGGCAGCTGTTTTCCTATTGAGGTTCCTATAGGGAATGTGAAAATAGTATGGCATTATGATCAGAAAAACAGGGGACAGGAAGGACAAGTGGCAGGTCCTGGTTGATCAAAACTGTGTGGAGGGGTGAAGGAGCAAAGATTGAGGTCCAGGGTGTTGCCTCTCGAGTGAGTGGGTATGTGTATTAGTTGATGATAGTCAAGAGCTGCCCTCACTTGGGTTACAGCTTGTCGTGCTGGTGAAGGGCTTGTGTGCCTCAGTGATGCTGAGGACCAAGCTATCATTAGTTTTTTTACTACTGGCTGGATCCCCCAAGATGGACACTGGAGGAGAGGATGGACAGTGCCACCCCCAGACACCCCACCCATCTGGGCAGCAGCCAGAATGGGACAGTGTTTGACGGCGGAGGATCACATTTCTGTGACAACGGCAACACACACTAAACTTAAACTGCATGGAGGAAAGGCCCAGCAATCTACCTCTGTAACTTGCCCTGAAAACCCATCTGGGCAGCATCAGAATGGGATGGTTTTGGCCCGGCAGAGGAGCACATTTCTGTGACAAAACAAACAACAACAAACTAAACGTTAAACTGCACGGAGGAGGAAAGGGCCCGACAATCTACTTCTGAATCTTGCTATGAAAACCCAATGTAAGTCACAACCACACAAATTGCACTATAGTGCTGGAAGATGAGACCCCCAGGTCGGAAGGCCACGTCAATTAGCTACTGGGGAAGAGCTGAAGACTTTTCAGATGTACAGCCAGCATTTATGAATGTGGGTTTGATCAAAGCCCTCGGGACAATCTGACTGCTTGATGTAGCTGCGCATGAAATGAGAGTCCGAAGCTGTAAAGATCTCTTACATATTGGGACATGGAATGTACGAAAAAGCCAAATTTGGGGAAAACCAGGGAAGTTGGAAGGGTGGTCAAGGATGAAATTGAACATGTACAACTTGATCTGTTGGATGTCAACGAACTGAAAAATACTGGCATCGGGCACTTTGCATCTGATGATCACATGGTCTGCTATTCTGGAAATGAAAAGCCCCAAAGACAAAGAAGAAATGGTGTTGTTGCATTTATAATAAAGAAGAAACTTGCAAGAATTGTAATGAAATACAGTGCAGTTCAGTGAACACTTAATCTCTATTCATCTAAGAGGAATGCCTATCAACACAACTATAATTCAAGTATATGCCCCAACAACAGCTGCAGAAGAGGATGAAATTGATGAATTCTATGAACAAGTTCAAGCTGAAATTAACAGAACACTCACCCATTATAATCCTGATAGCCATGGGTGCCTGTAATGCAAAGGGGGGGGGGTTTGGCACGCAAGAAGAAGGGCAAATGGTTGGAAAATAAAATGGACAAAATGACAAAAGAAATGAAACTGGAAGAAAGACTGATAGAAATCTGCAAGATCAACAATTCATTCATCTCAAACACCTTCTTCCAGCAACAGAAGGGCGATGACTATACACAATGGACTTCACCCAATGGCTTGTACAAAAATCAAATTGACTACAATCTGTGGACAGTCAAAGATGGAAAGCTCTATAATATCAACAAAGACAAAACCTGGAGCTGACTGTGGTACAGATCATCAACTACTAGTATGCAAGCTCAAGCTAAAGGTTGAAAAAGAGCAAACCACTCATGAATAAACAGCAAAATCTGATCTTGAGACTAAACCACTGAAATTTAAAGACTGTTTGGCCTACAAAATTGATTTTCTGCTTTAGATACAAATGACAGAGCTCAAGAAGAAATTATGGAATGACATCAAGAAGTGTGTTGGAAGACAGCCAGCAGTCTCTACAAAAGGTAAAAAAGCAAAAATGGCCAAAATGGATGACGGAAGAAACTTTGAAAATTGCCCAGAAACGCAGAGAAGTTAAAGCCAAAGGTGAAAGAAAGACAATCGCAGAACTCACAGCAGAGATTTCCAATGTGCAGCAAGACAGGACAAGGAAAAGTACTACAATGATACATGGAATGAAATAGAACGCGAAAAACTATTAGAGGAAGAACAAGATTGGCTTTCCTAAAGGCTACAGAGAGTTCAAGAAAAACTTCCAGCTAGTAGAACTGTAATGTTACAAGATTGCTCAAGCTTCTATGTTGAATGATGCTGAGAAGATCAAGAAAAGGTGGAAAGAATATACAAGGAAGCTTTTATATGAAATAAGGCACTGTAACTGTTTCAATTAGCTTTCAAAAACACATGTAGCTGTTTTCTTCTTCTAGCTGTTTCTTCTTTCTTCTTCTTCTGTTTCTTGTTAAGCTGTTTTCTTCTTCTGGCCTGTTTTTTTCTTTTCTTCTCTCTTCGTTTCGCCAAAACATTTCAGCATTCAAAATAAAGCCTTTCATTTCTTTTTTCCCCCACAAAACCCAAAAAGAAATGTTCTTTTTCTCTTCAGGATAAAACAGGATTCTTAGCAAACTCTAGCTAAGCAACATTATCCCTGTTTTCCTCTCTCTGCTTTGTAGAACCTTTTTAGGCTTTAAAAAACTAAAAAAAAAACTTCTCACTTTCCCAAAAAACCAGGAACTCTCCTTCTTTTTGGTCCTTCCTACAACTAGAAGAACAGTCCATTAATGAATCATCTGACGCCCATCTGACTCCTTGTCAGATTCATAAGGAATCTATTTGTATCTCCTCATAACTTGAGTCCTGGTAACTCTGATTTCAAGTCAACTCCGTAAAAAGCTCAGGCTTACTATCTTCTAAAACAGCTTTCAGATCAGTTCCTTCCATTGAGACTTTCCCTTATGCAAAACGGGTTTTTTCCCCAAGCCCATGGAGAATTCTTTCTTTCCCTTCAGTAACGGACACAAAGCCTCGAACTGAACTGGCTCCAAGTGTACTTTTTGTTACAGTTTATTATTCACCTCAAGCAAATATTCACTCAAGTCAGGCAAGAATATTTATTCAAACTTATATTTCATTCACTTGCACCTTTTTTTTTTTGGAGTTGGCAGTTTTCCCCTCCCGCACAGCTTCATCATAAACTGCTGCTACTGTATCTTGATCCCTTGCTCATGTAAGCACTACACTTCCTCCCAGGCACAAGCTTTCCTCCTGTCCCTCCAGAACTAGATGCTTCCTCCCCTGTAGTAAACGGGCTTCCTTCTGGGTCGTGGCTTTGTGGCTTTCCACCTCTGAGAACCCCACTCCCCCCACTTGCTTTTCCTCCAGCTTTTCCCCCCTCCTCTCCTCCTTTCTCCCCTTGCCTCTCCTGGGTTGAGGGCCTCTGGGTGATTCTCTTTCCTTTCTTCCGTCTCCCTGGTGGTTCTCTGTTTTCCCGTCTGTTTTCCTCCTCCCCCCTGGGCTCTTTGGTTTCCTGGTGTCTTGTTTCTTCTGGCTTCTCTTACGGTGCTCAGCTTGTGCTGTCTCCTCTTTTCCCCCTTTCCCCCCTTTCCCCCTGCCTTGGTCCCCTTCCCCTTCCTGGTGCTCCTTTTGCTTCCTCCCTTCCTTCTGTTTTCCTGGTGCTCTCTCCTTCTATTCCCTGGGTTTATAAGAGTGTGCCCTCTTGATTAGAATAGCTTGGGCGTGGTCTGCCCTGCACTCAGCACCTAGGTGTGTTTTTGTTCTCTCTCTCTTTCCTGCAGTTTGAGAGCTACGTTGTCTTCTTGCCTCTCTCTCCTTAAAGGTAAATGTTTGTTTTTCTTCCCAATCCATCGAGACCCTCAGCTACACTCTCCTCTCCGCCATCACAATACATTGATAAATATGCAACAGTGTTAAAAAGGACAAGGAGAAACAGAATGGTTTAAAATAAACAAAGGTGTCAGACAAGGCTGCATACTTTCCCCCTACCTGTTTAATTTATATGCATCACAAATTATCAGAGAAGGGCCCCAAAGGGATTGTATGAAGACAACAGAGGTGTTAAGACTTGTTGGAAGACTCATCAACAACCTTCGCTATCTTTATGATACCACATTACTGGCTGAAAGTTAAAATGACTCTGAAACATTTGCTTCTTCTCACAATCCAAAGAACATCGTCTTCAAAATGGGGCCTGCACCTTAATGTAAAGAAGACAAAGATCATGCACCACTAGCATAATTAACAGTTTTCACATCATTGAAGGGGAAGAAATTGAAATTGTGAACAACTTTAACCTACTTGGATCAACTATCAATAAAGAAAGCAATACTCAGGTCAAGAAATCTGCCGATGCATTGCTCTTATCAGAATGTCTATGAAAGACCTAGACAATATTCTCAGGAGCAGAGATGTCCTCTCTCCATAACAAATATTTTACCTTGCTCAAGACCATGGTATTTTCAATAACATCATAATATGGACAGCGTGAAAAAATCTGTCTGCGTAGAATCCTATATGGATTGCAATTCCATATAAAATGGGAAGGCAATGGCAGTGGGGGTGTACAATCGAGCACACTGGCCAGAATGACCAAATGGATGATGAAATGCTCAAAGAAATCAAGGAAGCTAACAAAAGTTACAGCGCAGTAAATATAATGTGGTGATTTAAATTACCGCACCCCGGTAACGACTGGGTCTTGTCACATCAGGACATGCTAGGGAGATAAAGTTCCTAGATGAAAAAATTGATTGCTTTCTTGGCGCAGCTTGTTCATGACCCAACCAGAGGGGAAGCCATATTAGACCTAGTCCTTAGTGGAACACCAGATCTAGTGGCCAGAGATAAGGGTGTTGGGGCCACGTGGCAATAGTGATCATAGCATGATCCGCCTTTGATGTACTTAGTGTAGGAGGGATAGTAAGGAAATCCACAGTACTACCTTTTAACTACTTCGAAAGGGAGACTATGATAAAAGGAGGAAAACAGTTGTAGAAAAAAACTAAAAGGAGCAGTTGCCAAGGTTACAAAGGACGTACATCAAGCTTGGGTGTTGTTGAAAAAATACTATCTTGGAAGCCCAGACCAGCTGTATTTCCACGCTTTATTAAGAAAAGTGGAAGGAAGTCCAAAAAACTGCCAGCATGGTTTAAAGGTGGGAGGTCAGAGAGGCTGTTGTTGCCAACAAAGCATATTTCAGGAAATGGAAAAAAGAGCCAAAACGACGAAACCTGGAAACAGCACAAGCCCTGGCAATTCAACTGCAAGGCATTGAATACGGCAGGCAAAGAGAGAATTTGAGGAAGAAGCTTGCTGAGGAAGCAAAAACACGAAATAAAGAACCTTTTCAAGTACATTCATAGCAAAACCAAAACCTGTGAGAGAGTCAGTTGGTCCATTACGAATGATAAAGGGGTTAAAGGAGCACTAAGAGGCGACAAGGCGATAGCGGAGAGAACTGAATGAATTCTTTGCTTTCGGGTCTTTACTGAGGAAGATGTAGGGATGTTACCCATGACTGAAGTGGTATTTCAAGTTGGCGGAACGGAAGAATTGAAGGAAATATCGATACCTCGTGAAGATTTCTTAACAACTATTAGATAAGCTGAAGAGTAGCAAATCACCTGGGCCGGATAGTAGACATCCAAGGGTGTTGAAAGAAACGGAAATATGAGTGCAGACCTGCTATCATTAATCTGTGAACTATAATTAAAATCATCTCTAATACCTGAAGATTGGAGGATCGCCAATGTAACGCCCCAATTTTTAAAAAGGGGTACCAGGGGTGGATCCGGGAAACTACAGACCGTGGAGCCTGAACGTCAGTACCGGGAAAAATGGTAGAAACCATCATAACGAATAAAATTACTCAGCATGTAGATAGTCCACAACCTAATGGGAGACAGCGAAAATGGCTTTAGAGACAAGGAAGATCTTGTCCTTACTAATCTGTTATGTTTTTCTTGAAGGAGTGAATAAACAGGTGGACAAAGGTGAGTCAGTTGATAATTGTGTATCTGGGTTTTCAGAAAAAGCCTTTGACCAAGGTCCCCCATCAGAGACTTTTGGCGCAAACTAAAGAGTCATGGGATAGGAGGCAGTGTACTATTGTGGATCAGGAACTGGTTTAAAAGATAGAAAAGCAGAGGGTAGGGCCTTAAATGGCCAAATTTTCCCAATGGAGCAAAGGTGAATAGTGGTGTACCTCCAGTGAATCTGTGCTGGGTCCGCTGCGTTTTCCACATATTCATAAATGACCCTGGAAAGTGGAATAACGGGGTGAGGTTATCAAATTTTGCAGATGACACAAAACTCTTTTAAAGTTTTGTTAAAACCCAAGAGGATTGGTGAAAAATTGCAAGAGGATCTTGATAAATTGGAAGACTGGGCATCAAAATGGCAGATGAAATTTAATGTGGACAAGTGCAAGGTTATGCACCTAGGGAAGAACAACCCAAACTATGGTTACACGATGCAAGGTTCCACATTAGGAACCACACCCCCCACCCAGGAAAAAATTTAGGCATGTTAAAACCCTCGGACCAGTGTGCAGGGCGGTGGCCAAGAGATCAAAATAGAATGCTAGGTTATGATCAGGAAAGGAATGGAAAATAAAACAAAAGCATTATAATGCCTCTATCCCTTCCGTGGTGAACCCACACCTTGAATATTGTGGTGCAATTCTGGTCGCCGTAGCTTCAAAGGATAGAGCGATTTTTAGAAAAGGTTCAGAGAAGAGCCACCAAAATAGTAAAGGGGATGGAAGGATACTCCTATTGAAGAAAGGCTCAAAAAGGTTAGGGCTCTTTAACCTGGAAAAGAGACGGCTGAGGGGAGATATGATAGAAGTCTATAAATTAATGAATCGGAATGGAACAGGGTAAACGTAGATCGATTGTTTAACGTTATCATGAATATAGAAAGACTAGGGGACAGGCCATGAAGTTACAGGGTAAACTATTTTCAGACTAATAAAAGAAATAATTTTTTCACTCAATGTGTAATCAAACTCGCATTTTGTTACCGGAGGATGTAGTAACGACTGTTAGTGTAGCTGGTTATAAAAAAGGTTTGTAAAATTTCCTTGAGGAAAGGTCCATAAACCATAATTAATAAGTGACAGAATATATCAATGCTTGACCCAGAACAAGCATTGTTGAACTTGTCACTCATGGGGAAACTGCTTGGTACATATGACCCTAGATTGGCCACTGTTGGAAACAGAACTACTGGGCTTGAATGACCCTTGGTCTGAACCAGTATGGCATATCTTATGTTTATGTTTCTTAAAAAGATAGACAGGAATAAAATTGATGTCCTTGAATTATGGTGGCTGGCGGGCAATACTGCGTACACCAGGGACTGCCCGAAGAACAACCAGTCAGTACTAGAGGATATTCAAAAACCTAATCTTTCTTTTAGAAGCTCAGATGACAAGACTTCTACTTTCATACTTTGGACACATCATGCAAAGAGATAGATCATTAGAGAAAGACATCAATGCTTAGCAAAGATAGAAAAGGTCAATGCAAAGGAAGAAGGCCAGCCATGAGATGGATCAATACAATAACAGCAGCTATGGTTACGCAGTCTGTCAACTTGAGCCACCTGACTGAAGGACCGAACACAATTTAGGACAACTATCCAGAGGGTCTGTCATGAGTTGACACTGACTCGACGGCAATTAGCAAAACCAGTCAAGAGCTGCTGTCATTGCTTTGAGGACGGCAGTAGAATGTTTTGGTAGGGAGGGCTGGGAGATTAAAGTCCGCTAGCAGCCAGAGTGTTTTGAGTTGAGTATTCCTGTTGCAAATGCTAGTGTCGAGGGATTTTGGCTTATTTTGTCAGCATATTGCAGATGGTTGAAACGGTAGAAGAGACAGGTTGATAAGGAACTTGTTAGAGAGCTGAATATAGTCCAAGGTTGGGTCAACTCCCTGTTGGGGGGCAGAACTGCATTGGAAAGTGGAGATTGCTTCTGGCCAATTATGAGGATTTCCACCACAATTTTCATATTTGCTTTTGTACATTAACTTATTTCCATTGAAGAGGCAATTTTTTTCATATGCATCTGTGGCCACATCTGTGTGTAAATGAATCTTCGTACAACATTTTGACCACCATAAAAGTACACTATTTGTCATGAAGGTATGCTGTTTGCGGATAGGTTTAGTTGGGGTGGTAGTCTGAGCACCCGGGGGCGAGTTGGAGTCAACCTACTGGAGAGACCAGATGGATCATACAGTTCATTATCTGCCATCATTTACTAATGGGGGTTATTCCGATCTCCAAATAGCAAGGGATGGAACATGCGACTTGAACTTCCACACCCCTGCTATTCACAGTGATGAATTCCCAACCCCAAAAGATTCCCTGCACATACAAGCATTGTAAACGGGGAGCTCTGGATGGAGATGGAAGGGAGAGGGCCAGAGGCCCAGAGTATGGGTGTAGGTGGGGCAGAGGCGGGCCCATGACCCCAGCATACAGGGCCTATCCAGTTCACAAACAGACAGCCCTGTATGTCCAGCTTATGGGAAATTAGATGGAGACCTTTATTCCACCTTGTAGGTGGAATATGGTCCCGCCCCCCCCCCCCGCCGCCCCCCGCCCCCCCCCCCCCCCCCCCCTGATGGTGGCAGGCAGTGCTGGAGGGCCCTACCGACGAGGTGGTGCCAATCCCAGGATGTTCCCTGATGCCCGATCCCGGCTTTGTCCGAGCTTCTCCTGGGTTGGGCGGTGGGGAAAAAACAATTTTCATCATCTTGTGGAATGGAAATCGGGGGGTCTTGGGGCTGGGGGGCGGGGCTCCTGAATGGCGTCCTGGGTGCCATAGCAATGGGATGCCACAGCACCGCGGCTCCAGCAGGAGCCTGGGAGTGTTAGCTTGGGAAGAACCCTCATTGTCCTTCATGCTAAAATGAGGCCAGCATCCGTCCCATCCCAGTGCCCCCCAATTCCTGCTCCTTTGGGATCCTGTGGGAACATCTAACCCGCATAGGTTGGATAATCAGGGCCAAATCCTCCTGGGCCATTCAGTCCAGATGTTGAACGTTTTGACGTGCCGGACGTGTAAACACCATCAGAATTGGGCCTCCAATGCTACTAAATTACTATGTCTTTTACTTGTGGACTGGGTGGGGCCACTTAGTGCTATCTATTCATAAATGTCGTAGCTGGAGCAACCAGATTGGTCCATTCATTCAATTATGGTTTTCACATTCCAATGCATCTATAAACTCTACACTCTCCAAACTCTCAGCTCCTGCAACTAATTAATCCTAGAGCTGTATAAAGAACCAACCTCATTACGCAACGCTCATCACCCTCTTCTTTCTATCACCCCTCTCTCTCTTCTGCTAATCACCCATCACGCCCTCTTCTTCTTTCTCCCCGTTTCGTCAACGTGTGTGACTTATTAATGAATCCCTCCCGGCAGATGGGTGGAATTAAAACCTTGTTAAATAAGGGTCAGACTATGGAACAAGAGACAAGTTACAAACAACTTAAAAAGCTCTTTGTTCATGAGCCTTTTGTGTGGGACAGTATCAGAAGCTAAATGCTGAAATCCCAGGAAAGCATGAGCAGCACATGACATTGATCTATTTTCTGTAAGTCCCACCAACCTGAAAAATCAGAACATCTGATTAATTTGGCTTGATCTTTTTTTCTATTAAAAGAAAGAGTCCTGCTTCCTTGAATGTTTGCAATCCACTTAAACTGTCGATATTCCTCTGCTCTTTCTCTCATTAGTCTTCCATCCTCCTCCTCCTATTTATCCGTTCCGCCCTGCGCAATAGAGCTTACAGTTTATTTGGACAGACAAGCATGACAACGGGGGGCACCGGGACTAGGGTAGAAGCGAGAGGAAATAGCTAAATATACAAGGGTGGTAAACAGGAGCATAAGGAGGTCAGGATCCCCCCCCCACCCCCCAAAGGCAACCTTGAAGAGGTAGATTTTTTAGCCTAGATTTGAATAGGACCAGCGATGGAAACCTGATGCACTGAGTCAAGTAGTCTGTCTGGGCACACCAATGCAGTAAGGTGGAACAAAGTCGAGAGTTTGTCAGTGGAAGAGAAGGGCACAGATAAAAGTGATTTGCCTGATGAGTAGAAGCTCCCAAGGAGGGCTGCACGGAGAGTAGAGATAATGATAAGCGGCGAAATGAAGGCACTTGTAGGTTACTAAGAAAACTAAACTTTAAATTTATGTAAAAAACAGTTTTAGGGAAGCAATAGGAGGGTTGACTTGAAAAGAGGGGTTATGGGAGTATAGAGACAAAGGCTGAAGAGTACCCCTGTGGCTGAATTTTGCGAAAGGATTGAAGGGGAAAGAAATGATTCAAAGGGAGACCCGTGAGGAGCACTTTAAACCAGGAAGGGGACTGGCGAGTGCATTATGATCTTTGTGGTGCTTTCAAAAAGAAGGACAACACCTTTTTGCTGATGCTACAGATGAGAAGACATGAACGAGCTTTTATCTCACTGTTGGATCGTGTACAGAAGAGGAAAGGTAGTCAAAAATGTACTCTAAGGTTTGTGATCTGAGGAACATAGGGAGGATGATAGTGTCATCCAGAGAAAAGCGAAAGGAAAAAGAAGAATGTTTGTTTTAGAAGGTAAAGATAAGAAAGCTATATATAAAAAAACTACTATTAAAGCCATAGGGCTTATGAGGGTAGGAGGAGAAACAGTCGGTGTTAAGAGGAGGAATGGAAAATATCAATTTACCCAACTGAGTGTGATGTGGAAATATGAGACAAAGTGTGAGGGCGGCCATTTACGCAATCTTGCAGCTTAGCATTCTGGAACAAGCTGAAGGGCTTAAACAGCCGCCTCTGCGGAAAGCCCCCCAAAATAATGAATGATAGTTACATCATTTTGGTTAAAATTAAGCTTAAACTGTTCTAACATCATCCTCAGGAGCAACAAAATAGCTTTGAAATACTTGAACAGGCCATAATCTCAAAAAGTAGGATAGTGGCATTTACTCTGGCCGGTGTTGTTGATTAATAAATTGAGTAAGAACTGTGTTCCCCCCATTTGGTTAAACAAGAACAAAAAAGAAAAGAAAAGAACAGAAAAATTGTGCCGCAGAGCTAATATATTGAGGGAACAAACCTTTGTTGCCCGCAAAGGACACCTGTGCTGTCTTTTCACATTCAAAGTTTGTGCGCTGCGGAGGTGCTTGCTGGTCCTTGGATCATTTAGGGTGAGAAGGATGGAAGGTAGGGAGGGAAGCCAAGAGTTGACAGCCAGGAAGATGGTCACCAGGAGCTGAGAGAAAGGTACTACTTCTGGATTGCTTATTCTTAAATTGCTTATTTAACTTTCCCAACGTATGTTAGAAGTTTCTAGGCTGCTTGCCAGGAAGTCAAGCAGGGAAGTATCAGTAAGTAGCAGTGTACTGAGGGGACACTAAAGGCTGAGTATTAAGGAAACAAACAAGATATGCCATAAGGGGTTCAGACCAGAGCGTCCCCAATGCAAGCCCAGTAATTTTTTTCTGTTTTCCGAAGCCAGTGGTGGCCAATCATAGGGTCATTTAATGGGGCGCTTATCCTGAGCATTTTCCTCCCCAAGAGACCAACAGTTCCCACAATGCTTGTATTAAGTGGTTCAAAGCCTTGATATCCTGGGTCCCCTTCTTCATAGGGTTGATATGATAGGATTAGGGACCTTTTTTTCCTCCAGGCAACTTGTCCAAACCTTTTTTAACAATTTTAAAACCCAGCTAAACGACACAACAACATCCTTTACCTACCTAGCTTCCTCCAGTAACAAATTCAGAGTTTTGAATTACAACGTTGAGTGAGGAAAAAATTTTAGAGTCTTTTTAAATTAGGTCTTAAAGAGTTTATACCCTGTACTGTAGCTCTTCATTGCATGTCCCCTAGTCTTTCTATATTACTGATAAATGGTTTGGATTGATGGGAGCAATTGACCTAGACGTTATAAACCTTACCACAACCCGTTCCACCTCCGTTTCATTTACTTTTATTATATTATAGACTTTTTTTTTCTATTTTATCAGTAATCTCCCCTCAGGCCGTAGACCGCCTTGTTTCAGGATTCAAGTAGACCCAAAAACCCTTTTTAAAATAAGAGACTTTTTTATTATCCTTTCTAATCATAGGAGTCATCTTCCCACCTTCCATCCCCTTTAATTATACCATTTTGGTAAAAAAGCTCTTCTGCTGAAACCTTAATTCTAAAAATCTCTTATATCTTTTAATTAAGATCACGGAACCAGCGACCAAAGAATTGCATACAATATTCACAGGGTGCGGGTCCTCTACCATAAAGGAACGATATATAGGGCATGTTGTAGAATAGTTCATTGGTTTGTTGTCATTTTTCTCCTTTCCTTCATCCATACCTAGCATTCTATTTGCTCTCTTGGCTGCCGCGGCACATTGGGGCCGAGGGTTTTTCAACAGGTATCCACAATGACAGAGCGATTAAATTTTTGCCTGGTTGTGGGTGGTTCCTAAGTGTGGAACCTTGGCATCGTGTCGACCATAGTTATTCCACTTTCCAGGTCATTTATGATATGTCAAAATGGCTAGGTTTTGGAATGGCTAGTTTTGTAATGGCTAGTTAAAACCTACCCTATTCATGAACGACCGACCAATCCACGCCTAAAGCACCCCCACCACAAAAACCCCCTGAGTTGACACAAGACATGACATCCACAACATAAAAACATCCTATTACTCTGTATTAAAATGGTATATAGCCCCAACATAGAGTAGCTCAACCTGTACTATATTGCAACCCCAAATCAAGGATTTTGTTACCTATCCACACACGTCACAGAAACACTACCCCTTAACAACCACTGCAATGGTTCCGACACCCTGCACTACCCTTACATAATTGAGTTTGTCAGTGGAAATCCCGCTTGTGATTTCAGAGTGATAAAGGCAGGATATAAAATACTTTAAAATAAAACGTAACATAAACCTTTGTCTCAAAACCCATTTTAAAACAAAAATTTTTTGTTTTTTTGTCTAAAGGGCATGTTTCACTACAAACTGTGGATAAGGTTACGAGTGACCAGCAAGGAAAAAAAAAGGGGAAAAAAGGAAGAAAAGCGTTCATGTAATATTAACGATCGTTATGGGTAAACGTTAATGCACGGAAATAATGTAACGTTAACGCGTGTTAAAGTTACCTAATGAATCGTTAACGTAATCCTGGCATGTGGGTAAACACACCGTCGAGGGAGACTGAGAGAGGGAATAGGGAAACAGAAAGGTGTCAATGGTGTACAGTCAGAGGGCGGGGAGAAGGCTCCCTGCACAACATAAGGTTGAACCTCCTACCGCGAATGAAAACCTGCCGTTCGATACACATTTGCAGGAGAGAAAGAAGCTCAATTTAAAGTGTCATCAATGGTACGAGCATAGACAGGGCGACCCAAGAAACGAATGATAGTATAAGTGCTCCATTTCACAGCACGTGAACAAATAGGGTTCCCACTTAGTGAAAGGCCCGTAGGGTTCTTGGTGCACCTGTGAGGGCATTGCGGGGGACCGCAGGCGGGACATGTAGCTGGGAAGAATATGGGGCACATGGGTTGACTCGTGCGTGGGTGGATCAACTAGGTGGCACAAATCGGAACATAGAAACTGGAAATCAGCATGACAGCCTCTGCCAAAGTCCAAACACACTCCACCTACGCTCTACCTGTCCCACCCAGATCACTGAACTGACATCCCCCCAGCACACCCTCCCCCAAGTGGAGAGTACCGACTAGGGTAGGCGGTGCATGGGGGGATGTGAGGATGCTCATTCATTCCCCATGGCCCCAGAACCCCGCTCCCGTAGGCATATCACACTACCCACGCAGTTGATGACCTGTGGACTTAGCGCACAATACCAGCACTGACAGCATAATGGTCATGTCAGCATGTCAGGTGGTGTGCCCGTGCTGTGGGGGGCAGTGGCACCTGCCTGACATTGGAGACCTAGGCCATGGTTCCTGTACCATTACGTGGGTGTGCAGTACAACATAAAAGGTCTGGACTTAGGAAACGAGCAGGTAGCCTTATGTACCTCTCCATTCATCTTGTGGCAACAGTGTGGTGCAGTACCCCCAGCCAGTGTGTCCATAAGCAGAGGTCACAGGTTCACGCCAACATTACCCTCCCTCGGTCCATCTATCTGCATCTGTCAGCTGTTTAAAGGTCCTGTCCTGCCTGTAACAGGCTGTCAGCCCCAGTTTCCATTTCACTGGTGCTGAACCACTTTTCCCGGCTCCTGCATTGTGCCGGTCTTTCATGCTTGCCGCACCTGTACCTGATCATTCATGGCAACCACCACTCCTCTGCTCCACCCATAATTGTAACTCTCCTGCCACCAAATCCGCCTCCACATGAGGACACGTATTCCCATCAATACTGCCACCAACTGTCTTTCCAGTACTTTCCATTGCCAGCACCCTGTGCTGTGGTATGAAGTTATGCACCCACCATGTTTGTCATCCGGACTGGTCGCCACATGGGATGCCCACAGATATGGCAGGTCCAGTGGCTCCCAGCTCATAACCTCCTTCACTCACCCTTTTCATTGCCTTTTCTTGAGTGCTCTATCTAGTTTTTCTTTGTTTATGGTTACCTCTTTCTCAAGTACGTGCCTTCCATCCTGTGTGAAGCACCTTGGCAAAATCCTTAGGCCAGCGGACTAACCTAAGGGTACACCATAACCTGTGTTAGGCCACCTTAACCTATTTTTCCGTTACCCAGGGTGCCTTCTAAGGTGCTTTGGTCCCCAGGGTGGCCTAATATGCCAGACTTAGCCTAAGGAGCCCTACAGTATAGGGCACCGAAGATACAAAAGCGCCTTGATGAGGCCTCTTATAAGGGACCCCATTATAGGACAACTAACAAGGCACCTTATAAAATTGGCACCTAACAGGGAATCGGCCGTTAATGGAGAAGGCACCTTACTTCTGAAGGAAGGCACCTTACAAGGCACCGTACAAGGCGCCCTAAAACTACAAGTGCAACCCGTGGGGGGGGGGGGGTACACGTCCGGACCTTATACTGGTGCCTTTTCGGTCGCGCCTATAAGGTGCCTTAGGAGGCACCTTGGTAGCCGGCAAATTTAGTTTGTAACATGCATTAGCTGATATGGCTTGCTGTAACGAATGCCCCGCCCGACAGGCCTTTATATGGACATCTGTACCGTTTAAGCCCCCGCGGAACCTAACGTGAATGACATTACCGCAGTTTTAGTACACATACCCCTAAGTTTTCCAAAAGTGCTACTGGGTTACTCGGCCCTGTAAAGGCAAAGTAAGGACATCCTGGATTCTCTACAGGGAGAAACTACTCAGGCAACTGGTATAACAACCTACACGTGAAGGGGTCCTACTGGACTTTGTTCTTACCCAATAGTGAAATTGTTTTTCTGATGTTATAGTGGGAGATCATTTCGCATCCAGTGTTCACCAGATGGTATGGTTCAATATTAGGACTAGGACTGTTAAAATCCATTCAAAAGCAAGGGTCTTATGACTTTATAAAACTAACTTTTGCCAGAGATGGAGGCCCATATCTCAGTGGAGTCATTAGTGGGCATGTGCAAGAGCTGGGAGATGTAGAAAAAAACATTGGCGACAAAATTTGAAGATGGTATATTTTAAGGTCAACGCATCTTTTGATAAAATTTTAAATAAAGGTAAAAGGAAAAGGATACCGCTATGGTGTTCAAAAGAAGTATCTGAAAAGGTGAGAAAAAGTGTAGGCTTTCATTAAATCCATGAGATCACAGAGAGAGGAAGAATAGGCAATCTATATTTGGAAAAACGTAGAGAAGTATAGCAAAGTCTCAGGTCAAAGCAAAGAGCTTCAAAAAGGAGGAAAATAATAGCCATGAAGTACTTTTGTCCACTAAAGAAAAGCAGAAACCTATAGGTATGATTGTGGTCTGAATGTCTTAAAGTAGCGTAAACAGATGAAACCGTAAACCAGCACAAGCTAGAAGGATGCTTGGGTGCATACTGAGAGGAATGGCCAGTAGAAGAAAAGGACGGGGATAGTGCCGTCTGGTATAATTCTTTCATGTGATCTTATTTTGAGTAGTGGTGGTGACAATTCTGGAGACCACACTTTCAAAAGGATATAGCCCCGCTGGAGTCAGCACACGGGTGGCTCACTAAGATGGCTCAGTGGTCTTCAGTATAAAGCATATGAGTGACAGACTTAATGATCTTAATATGTACACATTTGAGGAAATGCGAGTATAGAAGGAATGATGAACGATGTTATTTAATATACCTCCATGGCTTAATTTGCACAGAAGAAGAACCTCTTGTTTTAGTCGAAAAGCAAGGCTCTGCTATGAGAGGTTACATGTCGTATAAGGGTGAAAGGAGAAAGATTTCAGGAGTGCTATGCCGGAAATATTTGCTTTTGTGGAAAAGAGTGTTAGCTCTGTGAGCTAGTCCTCCCACTGGAGGTTGGTAGAGATGAGGACAGTATCTTGAATTTAAAGGAAGCAAGGGACAAACACAGAGGATCTCTAAAGGAAAAAAAGGTGACGGTTGTAGTTTGTGAGATTTGTAAGGACAGACTTAGACAGGCCGATGGTGGTCATTTTTCTGCCCATCAGGTTTCTATGTTTTTCTATGTTCCCGCAGTTTGGAGATTTCTTTAAAAAGTCATTTGTACAATGGTTTTTGGGTGACATCTCTAGGATTTGGAGCATCCAAATCAGTGATTCTGATTTTTCACATTCCCCCTATCCGTAGTCTGTCTCCTATGAACCTTGTCCTCCCATAGTACTCTTCCCTTTTCCTCCTCAATCATCTAATGGTCCAACTTGCCTCCTCACAGGATTTTTGCTATGGATGTATCTTGAAAAAGCCGGTGTGAAGCCCATATGCTCCAGCTTTCCAATGGTGCTACTTTCAAAAGGCCCCCCCTGAACCCTAGCTAAGTAATCCTCACAGGGTCAAGCTGTCAAATAAGAACCAGGGAAAGGACTGGGAGGCGTCTTGGCAGGGAGGGATCTTTTGTTGCGAACAGTGATTATGGTTTGAGTGGTTCAAGATGCGGGGGGCCAGGGTTGTCCATGTTAGGAGGGAATCCGATGTAAGAACTCGGGAGATTTAAAGGGGGAATCGTGAGTGCTGGTGTGGGGGATGACTGAGCGGCAATAATGTTAGAGAAATGCAGAAACCCTGGACTTTATTCCTGCCCTTTCAGGTGGTCAGTTTATTAGTATAAATTCTGATGTCTAGAATTTTTTTGTCATTTTTATGGATTCCCTTTTTAAGATCTGGAATCCATGGTTGATTGTGTTTATAAGTACCGATCAGTTCATGGCTGACTCCTGGGGACGCCAGCAACCCCTGGGTATTTTTGGGTCATAGTATGACCAGGAGGAGGTAGATTGCCAGGCCTAGTTTTCTTGATGCAATAGAGGGTTAAAGTAACTTGCACAAGGTCCACAAGTGAGTGCTGGTGGGAATCAAACCCTGACTTTTTAGGTATTGAGGGGGTTGTTACTCTAGACCACTAGGTTACTTCTCCACCTGCTGATATGTTAAGCCTACCCAAGACCTTTCCTATTCCTTGCCTCTACCATGCCTTCTGTAAAACAAAAACTAGCGGTGTTCATCGCTATGTGTAACTAGCCCCTTTTCTAAAATGGCATTTACATGTATATGCCAATTTAACACATAAGACAATACGGACATAAGAAATGCCATACTAGGTCCTTCAAGCCCAGTATCCTGTTTTTCCAGCAGTGGTACCATCCGGGGTTCACAATTACCTGTCAGGTTCCCAAAAAATGCACTCAGGTTCCACAATGCTTTATATCCTGGGTCAAGTAGTGGATTTCCCGGGTCCTTTTTTAATAATGGTTGATGGAGCTTTCTTCCACAACTTGTCCAAACCTAATTGTTTGAAATCCAACTACACTAACAGCTTTGTACTTACCATCCTGCCTCGTGGTGTAAATGAATTCCAAAGTTTTGATTACGGGGTTGAGTGAAAAAGTATTTTCTCTGTGTATTAGTCTGAACAATGGATTTATTTTGTAACTTCATTGTAGTAGTCCCACTAACGTCCTCTTCTACTTGTTGTGGTTGCATAAACAACCGATCTCCATTTACCCGATTCCCTTGGCCCCCCCCCTGCATTAATTTATAGACAACTGTCTCATTATATGCTCATCCTCAGCGGTCCTCTTTTGGTTGTCCAAGTTAAAAAGCTCTAACCTTTTACAAGCCTGTTATCCTCATAGGGGTATCCGTCTATCCGCATTTACCATTTGGGTGTCTCTTCTCCTTTATCCTTTCTAATTTTTCTCATTCATCTATCTTCCTTTGTTCTGATATGGCAAAACAGAAAGGTTTCACACAATATTCCAAGGTGTGGTTGAACACCATGGAACGATACAGAGGCATTATAAGAAAGGTCTCCTATTGTTTTATTACCTCTCATTCATTTCCTTATAATTCCTAGCATTCTGTTCCTGGTCATTGGCGGCTGCTAAGCACATTGGGCAGAGGGTTTCCATGTCTTATACCCACAATGGCACCTACATCTTTTTCCTGTGTTCTGGTTCCTAGGTGTGGATCCTTGCATCTATTGTAACCATATACCGTGGTGTTCTTTCCTATATGCATCACCTAGTTACTGACACCACTCCTGCATCACACCAGCTCACCCGTCACAAGCCCCTGGGAACTTTGGGAACAGATCATCTGTACTCTGAGCAATGAGAAGGAAGCAATAACAGTTAATACAATTCACTCCACAACAATTGGTGGTTCACACAGGAACCAAAGTGCTTTGGGGAGAGAGAGCAAAACTTGCAGTATGTCTCTGTCTCAACCCTGCCTACTTTGATCGACACTTTTTATTGGTTTGTAACATCCCATCGTCACCGCATAATTTCTACTGTATTATTCTAGAACGTCAAACATCATGTATGCATCTTTTACTAATGAATATTCATTAATATGCATCTCTATGTCAGAGGTCAGAATTTCTTAGTAGTAAGTCATCAGGAGACATACATATATTCCCAGACATAACTTCTTAAAACAATAATTCTAACACAGTAAAAAAAAGCAGTTTCACATTGTATGTTTCAAGACTGAAGGAGAAAGTTCTTCCCTGCCGACTCTCTATACTATAAAACATGACCTATTTTCATTTTCTCTGTTCATCTGAACTTTCAGCAAAGTTTTTAGTAAGAGTCTCTTGAAAGGTAATCTGCTTAGTAATAGGCTTAGGAATGTCTGAGGCTACTGAATCAGTGGTGGTTAACGGTCTTTCTGAGGGATTATCAGTTGATGAAGACTATTATTAAGTTGACCCTCACAGTGTACACAGCCCTGTACAGACAAGACTGCTTTCATTTACTTGTCTACATTAACATTTTATCTGCCTATTTGAACATCCAGGCTTCCAATTTAATCAAGGTCCTCTTGCAATTTTAACAATTCTCTTGTGTTTTTAACAAATTTGAATATTTTTGAGTTCTCTGCAAATTTGATCACCTTGACTCTTTTATTACCATTTCCAGATCCATTTATGAATAGGTTAAAAAAAAAGTGGGCCCATCACAGATCCCTGGGTTAACTACTTCATATATTAACCTTTCTTTCCTTCATGTGAAAACAACCAATGGCCAATAAAATTTAAAAGACCTACTCTCTGCATTCTGTCCTCATCTTTTAACACAGTTCCAGATCCACAATACTACACTGCCTCCCAATGCCCATGCCTTTTAATTTCTTAATATTCGCCAAAACGAGTCTCGACTCATGAGGCATCTTGACAAAGGCTTTTTGAAAAATCCAGGTACACTATATCAACATGGGCTCAACCTTGGTCCTACCTAAGTTTCATTACACACCTTCAAAAAAATATCCGAACAGTTAATAGTAAGACAAGACTTTCCTTGGCCTAAATCACATGATAGAACAGTTTATCAGAATAACCATTAAACACATGTGCAGAAGATAATTGTTTATTCCTTATAATGGTTTGCTACCATTTTGCCTAATATCTACACTCAGGCGCAACTGGTCTGTAGTTTCCTGGATCACCCCTGGAACTCTCTTAAAAAATTGGGCATTCGTCCAATCCTCGGGTACTGACAGATGATTTTTAATGATAGTTCACAGGGAGAATAATAGTAGGGTCATAGCAAGCTCATATTTCAGTTCTTTCAACACCCTGGAATGTAATAAACCATCTGGTCCAGGTGCTTTACTATACTTCAGTTTATCAAATACTGATGTGGCTACATCGGTTCCCTGTTTATGATATTTCTTTCAATTCTTCTATATATCATCTTTGACATAGTATTGTCATGGTATGGGGTGTAACTTTCCTTGCAATCTTCCTCATTAAAGACCAAAGCAAAGATTCATTTTAACAGCTCTTTGATATTAAGCCTGTGTCCTCCCTTAGTGCCCGTGATTTACCCTTTATCATCCAATGGTTCTAAGCTGACTCCTGGCTCACAGGTTTTTTGACTAGCAAATGTACTTGAAAAAAGATTTTATTGATGACACTTTTGTTTCTTATGGCCATCTTTTTTATGTCTAATTCCGTCTCTTTGCCTCCCTGAAAATCATGCCTTGCATTTAACTTGCAATGGTGTTTATGTAGTTTCCCCGTTTTTGTCATTTGGTTCCTTTTCTATTTTCTGAAAGATGCTTATTTGGCTACAAACAGCCTATCTGAACTCACATTTTAAACCATACGCTGGCGGTTGTTCTGGCCTTCCATTTTATTTTCTTGCAGCATGGCATACCAGTCTGTTCGGGCTTTTTTAAAAAGAATAGTAAGTTTTAAACAATGCCCATGATTTCTCTATAAATCTTTAACCTTTTACCCCAAATACCAGGGCCTCTCCTTTTCCCCTCTTCTTATTTTTCTTAACTATTTCCCGGCATGGTTATTATTAGTACTCCCTAATTGTGGATTTCCTTGCCATTCTTCGTTCCATTTATTAGGACAATGCAAATGTTGTTTATGCTATGACTCACTGTTGCCAAGTGTGTTTGCCCCAACACCCCCTTATCTCTTGAACACAGATCCTATGGGTTGTGTATGTTTAACTGAAAACCCCGTAAAGTTGCGGGCCCCGGTAGTGTTGCGGGTGGACCATATAAGGAGTGGGCGTTCCGTGCCTGAAAAAGGAAAAAGCCGAATAATTTTACTATATGCGCTCAAAGGTGCTCGGGCGCCCATAAAGTTGCGCCCCGCCACCTATAGCGCATGAGATAAGCTGCGGGTGGGAGGCATAAGTGTGCGGGCGCTGAGTTGCAAGAAAAAGAGCAAGAGCCACTGCACAATGGTTAAGACACTGAACCAACAGTACAGGGATCAGGGGTTCAATCCCCCACAGTGCCGGCAATAAAGACAGTTGGCTGAGATGTATTAATTTAAACTAAAAACAAAAAATAAAAAAAAAACAAAAAAAAAAAAAAAAAACAAAAAAAAAATAAAAAAAATAAAAAAAAAAAAAATAAAAAATAAAAAAGAAAAAAAAAAAAGGAGGGGGCCAAACACCAGAAATACTGGGCATCCATAAGGCGGTGAGCTAATGTTAATTTTGCGCGGCATATTAAATACCTAGGGCGGCATAAGGCGGCGCAGCTAGATGTGTTAGGGAGGCATTAGGTAATACTAGGGCATATAAGTGTGTTCGTCTGAATGTGGCAGGAAGAAAAAAGCAGAGCCACAGCCACAATGGTTAAGAGCAACTACCAATGGTGACAGGGATTCAGGGGTTCAATCCCATACCTGTCCAATGGAGGACAGCTGGCTGAGGAACATTAGTTTTAGGGAGGCATTTAAATGATGGGCAGTATAAGGCGGCGCGCTGATTGGGCATAAGGCGGTGCGCTAATGTTTTTAGGAGGCTTTTTAATACTGGGCGGCATAAGGCGGCGCGCCATTGAGGTGCAATCCCACAGGAGCAGAGCCACCAGCACAATGGCTAAGGACCACTGACCAATGGTGCAGGGATCATGGGTTCAATCCCCCCAAAAGTTGCCCAATGAACGAGGCTGGCTGAGGGCAGAACATAGTTAAGGGGAAGATTGCCTTTAGGAGGCATTTTTATGTCATCATTTTAATTATCACTACTTAGCAACGCACTCCAAAGCTGTGTTAACATAAGGTCCCTATAAGGCACATATATTAAAGTGACACCTGTCCGAGCCAAGGCGCCACCCTAGAATGTGTGCTATAATAGCGGCGCTTTAGAGGGTGCCGTATGAGGTACCGCGCAAGGTCCAGTGTACTGTTTTTTTATGGCAGCCAGCTGTGCAGTTTAAGGACTGAAAAAGCATAACTAGGTGCACTGACATAAGGGCAAGGAGGAGCAGCAGTGGAACACAATGGTTTAAGGGCACTGACTGTCAGAATACAGGTGGTGTCATGAGTTTGCTCCCACAGTGGCTGCCTAATACGTAAGGCTGGCTGTGGGCATCAGCTTATGCATTGTACATATTTTGTCCTGGGCAGCACTGTTTAGCTGCCAGAAAAAAAACACGCCCAATCACCGGTGAAGTCCAGTAAATGTGCAAGGTGGCCGGTTAATAAGGCAACCCTTTTTTATAAAGGCACTCCATAGGGCAACAATTAGAAATTGGCACTGTCCGCCACAGCCAACCCTAAAAATGTCCCCCTATAGGGCACCCTATAGGTTGCGTCAACAAACCGATATTGTAATAGTGCAACCATTATAATGGACGGGGAACCCATAAGGCTGTCCCTAATTAGGGCGCCCTATAAAGCACCCTCAAGAGGCACCTTATGGGTACAGTACGCTGAGGGTGTTTTTGCTGGCATCAAAATATGTACATTAAAAAAGAAGCATTGGACAACCCTATCAAATAACCCCACTGTTGGGTTTGAGGGGGGGGGGGGGGGGGGGGGGGGGGTGGGGGGGGGGGTGGGGTTTTTGGGTTGGGGGGGGGGGTTGGGGGGGGGGGGGGGGGGCCCATGACCCCGGTATGGCTTGCAGAGGCAGTGAAGTAACCATTGGTGTGGCTACAGCTCTATATGGCTATATAAGCAAACCCCTGGCTGGCTGCAGGAGAGCATGCCACGTCACCACACAGACAGATCTGCTGTGGTCAACCACGGCTAGGGTTAGCCCACGCCTTACCCATAGAAATGCACTGTCACCATGCAAATCAGCTGTCCACAGATTACACACGAGATGAGTGCGAATGCACCCCCAAAGCACCTCTGGGCCCGGTAGAGGGCAAGTGGACCATGTGGCACCCACGGATCCACCAGAACCTCGGCCTGGTAGGGGGTACTGACCGTGTTTGTTTACTGTGCACCAGAGTAGCTACCCCACACCGTCACATTGTGCGGGAAGATACTGTGGCTCACGCCTAGAGTGGTGCAAATG
The DNA here is from genome assembly GCA_033557465.1 of Ichthyophis bannanicus. Lineage (NCBI taxonomy): Eukaryota > Metazoa > Chordata > Amphibia > Gymnophiona > Ichthyophiidae > Ichthyophis > Ichthyophis bannanicus. The sequence goes on from CM066031.1 coordinate 735,087,917, forward strand.
CCTGGGCGCCCAGGGACCTAGTCCACAACCCGTTGCATGGCTTGAAAGAGGCCAATGCCAGAGGTCCAAAGGGGGCAGTGTTAATGTGGTGAGATAGGTAAGTTCCTGAACAGCAATAACACCGTTGGATAGATCTTTGATCTGACTCAAGTTCAGGTGGTTTGGGCCAAGACCCCCCTCCCATGGACACATTCGGGCCATCAGGTAGCCCCCATGCAACCACCCCCCCCCCCAGGCCAAGTGCGGCAAGACAAACAGGGCCCAATATCGAGGTAGTATCTCACATTCCTTCCCTCCCTGACATAAAAGGTGGCAGCTAGGAGGGGTCCATTCAACCCCAGTGCCTGCTAGAGCAAGAGCAGACCGAACCCCCCAGGTCCAGTCCAATGTCAGCTCATACATATCATCCTAACACAATAGCAAGACAGATATTAGGCACTGGATATGTTTGTGAGTCTGCACCCCCACCACTAATCTTGATAATCTCCTGCAGCAAGTCATCCAGCCACTGCACCCTGCATATGTAAATTCACAGCTTTTCTTTTTTTCAGGACGTAAACGCCGCACCAAGAGCATCCTTATATGGCACCCGCACACATACGCAGGGCCCGCAACTTTACCGGGGGTTTTAGTAAACATACCCCTAAATTCGGCTTCTAACAGCGAGGTTTCACTCACGTATTTTTTTAAGACGCGAAATTCAGCCACACTACCTAGTGCGGGAGCCTCTCCCCTCCCACTCTCACACCCATTGACCCCATCCGCTGCTCACCCCTCGGGAGCCTTCCTCCGCCCTCCGTACGCCTTTCCCAGCCTAACTATCGGCACAAAGAAAATCAGCAACCATTGCACACGTGCGTGGGGGGCCCGTTAGTGTGACGCGCAACGCTTGCGTTCGGGCACTTAAAGAAGACACTTAAGTTGCATCCATGTAGCGTTACGCTACTGTGCGCCGCGAGCACGCTGTGCGCAGGTTTAGGTAAAACATCACCCTATGTGTCCAGTTAAGGACTAGGTCCAGAATGGCTTCCTCGTCGTTGTCGGTTCATGGAACCAGCTGCTGCTATTGTACACATGAGGATGCTTTTTAAAATAACCACCATAGATGGTTTATGAATCTTTTATCATACTTGATTTAAGTTGTTCCCATCCATCAAACTACAAGAATCTAAATGCTCTGTAGCTTTTCTTCATAAGGTTGCAATTCATCTCCTTGATCTTTTTCTGGCCTTCTCCATACTTTTTTCTAGATCTGCTAATGATACTTTGAGATATGTGCAATCATGAACTCCACATACTAACTACTCATTTGCCTCACATCATGGATAAACATAGAAATATTATTAGATACCTAGTTTGAATCAATTCTAATATTATAACTTCTTAATTTACCTGACTTCTGAACACTGAGCTGAGGACTTTCACTATATTGCCCACAATAAACGTTTTAGCTCCATTTGGTTTGAATAGTAACTGGTCTAATATGGGAAACCCAGCATTATGTAGAACATGGTTAGGGATTAACTTTTATCACAGCTATGTGCATCACTTCAACAGTTTGTCCACATTCAATACCATTTGCTACTTAAATGCCAATTTCCCCAGTCCTTGCAATCGGTCTCCCTTCAATTCCTCACAACCTGACTTCATGTTCGGTACATGAATTTTTGAATAACATTTTGGCCATCTACACACATTTGGAATCAACCTCAGTTATTATACACTTATTTTTCACGGTCAATTATATAAATATGTTAAATTCAAAACTAGTACCGCGGAGAGATTCTGATGCATTCCCATCATTCAAGCTTCCTCATCTGTTGGGAAAAACCTTGGCCGTCGTAGTCAGTTCTTAATCCACATGAGAGGACATTGCCTTTCTGTTCCCATTGACTTAATGTTCCCGAAAGAGTCTCTCAATGTGGGAGTTGTTCGGGATGCTCTCCAAGAAATGGCTTTCCATGAGCGTAGCAAAAGAAAGGTAGATGTGGATAAAACGTCTTTTGTTAAGATGTTCATGGTTTTCACTTACTTTTACAGTGATTAGAAGCAACAGTTTCGTGTGATCCATTAAAATTAATGATGACTTTAAAAATCAAACAAGTCAAAAAAGTTTCTGGAAATATTCAGTTTTTTCTTCATGGAATCAATAACACATACTAGCATGAAGAAAGCATGTGTGCCTGTTGCAGCCACCCCCCCCAGTGCTTGCTACTGACAACACACCCACCAACCAAATCAAACATAATTTACAACAAAGCAAAACAAAGAAAAAAATGGAAATGATAGGGTGAACCGACAAAATGACAACTAATTTTTTTTCATCGTGTTTTGAGTCTGCCACTTCGCGTACCAGGAGAACTGACTTAATGGAGCATTTCTCCTCCCCATAGATATAGCCGCATGGGAAAAAAGCCTTAGTAAAAATCAGGCCCTCCGTGCATATCTTTTACCTGGAAATTGTTGTGGAAAGTAAAGAGATGCATCTTCATATCACAATTAAAAGGTGTTAAATGTTTACTAAACCAATCATTAACCCGTAGCAGCCAGCGATGTTATCGCGCGATACTATAGTGGGTATGTTTACTAAACACCCCGGTAGATGTGAGCGGGCCGCGGCGCGCTAGTGTGAGGGTGCCATATAAGGGGAGTGGGCGTTTCTTTTCTGAAAAAGAAAAAAACGGGATTGTAAATATGGTGCTGAAGGTGGCGCGGAGTGGCCCATGTGCACCCCGCACCATTAGCGCATGAGAAAGCTGACGTGGTGAGGCATAAGTTGCGGCGCGCTGATGTGCAAGCAGAAAAGCGAGCGCCACAGCACAATGGTTAAGACACTAGACAATGTTGGCGAGAGTGATCAGGAGTTCAATCCCCCACTAGGTAACCCAATGAAGACAGCTGGCAGAGGCCATTACTTTAGGAGCCCCAGTTTAATATTGGGCAGTCATAGGGGGGGCGGCGCGGCTATTGCTTTAGTGAGGCATTTTAATATTTGGGAGCCATAACAGGCGGCGCACTGCTGGTACACGCACAGGAACAGAACCACAGACACTATGGTTTAAGGACAGTGAACAATAAATGGCAGGGATCAGGCATTCCCAACCCACACAGTGCCCAATGAACAAGGCTGGTTGAGGCATTACATTATTATGGGGAAGATGTGCTTTAGGAGGCCATTTTATTTTTATTTTAATTATCACTACTAGAAAACGCACTCCTCAAAGCATGTTAACATAAGGCACCCCAATAAGGCGACATTTTAAAGTGCACTGTCCGCCAAGGCAACCCTAGAATGTTGTCTTCAGTATGGGCGCTTTCAATAAGGTGCTGAATGAGGTACCACAAGGTCAAGAGGTACTGTTTTTGATGGCAGCAACTGATACAGTTTAAGGAATGAAAAAGCCATAAGTAGGTGCGCTGACGATGGTCAAGGAGGAGCAGCAGTGGGAAGCCACAATGGTTTAAGGCACCTACTGCTTGATACAGGGGTCATGAGTTTGCTACCCCAGGGTGCCTAAGGTACGGTAAGAGGCTGGCTTGAGGCATCAGCTTTGCAATGTACGTTTTTGTTATTCCTGCCAGACACTTTATTTTTATTTTAATAATATGGCTGCCAGCGAAACACGCCCTCACAGTGCCCGTAATTGAAATGCCGTATAACGGCACCCTAATAAAGGGCACTCCTTAGGGCACTATTATAAAAGTGCACTGTCCCGCCACGGCACCCTAAAATGTTCCCCTATATGGGCACTCGTATAAGTTGCGTCACAGGATTAATTGGTAATAAGTGCAACCCTTATATGGACGAGGAACCATAAGGAGACCTATAACCCGCCGCTCAGAGGCACCTTATGGTACAGTACGCTGAGGGTGTTTTAGTGCTGGCAGCAAAAATGTCCATTAAAAAAAGAGATAATGGCGTTGGGCAGCCCCTATCCATAGTAACCACACTGTAGGGTTTGAACCCATGAACCTCTGGCTTCCAACAGGCAGTATAGTAACCAAACTATAGGCTGCTAGCAAGCCCCTGGCTGGCTGCAAGAGGAGCCCTTTCGCACGTCACCACACAGGCAGTTCCCTGCTAGGGTGGTCACCAGCGCTAGGGTTGTAGCCCACCCGTACCCATGGATGCAGCTGCACATGCCCCACCAAATCAGCTGTCCACAGATAAACAACCCCCCCCGCCCAAAAAGAGGGGTATGCACCCCCACAGTGCACCATCGGCCTTGGTAGGGTTAGGAAGCTGACCATGTTCAACCACCCACAAGCACCTCGTGCCTGGTAGGGGGTACAGACCGGTGTGTTTTAACTTGCACAGAGTAGTCTACACAACCAGTCACATTGTGCTCGGGTACTGTGCTCACCCTGAGGGTGCAGTGAGGGCGCCCAGCCCAGGTCCCACAAGCACCTTCCCATGGTGCTGAAAGAGGCCATGCTGGAGGTCCAAAGCATGTGTTAATTTTGTGAGGATAGGTAGTTTGTTCTGCATAAACACCTGTGGATATCCCTGTCTGTCTCAGTCAGGTATGGACCCCCAGGAAGATCATATACCCCCACCCTCCTCCTCCTCCAGGGCCGAGGGTGGCAAACAGGTTCTCCCATCAAAAGATCCACATTCTACCTCCCTGAAATGGTGGCAGTAGAGGGCCACCATCCAAAAGATCCACATTCTACCTCCCTGAAATGGTGGCAGTAGAGGGCACCATCACACCCCAGTACTGCTGGGAAAAGACACCCTTCCGAGCAGCTCATGTACATAACCATAACACAATAGCAGACAGACATTAGGGCCCTCTATATGCTAAGCTGCACCCTACCACCGCGTATCTAATATTCTCCTGCAGCAAGCCTTCAGCCACTGCCACCCTGCAAAGCACGTCCATCAAGGACACATAACCAGCTACAAACAGTCCTGCTAGCTAGTCCATAGATGCAATGTTTCCTGGTGAAATGCATGGCACCAGAACTGGGCCATGAGGGGCAGCACAGCCACAACAAACAAATAAATCAGATGACTGGTCTCCAAACAAAACCCATAAATATCACATTGAGAGAAAATACTATTTAGCACTATGGGGGTGCCTAGCCATGCTGGTCCATCACTGCACGTCAGGTGAGAGTGATCTCCCAGCAGGACATACTGAGGGTCCTAACCTGTCTGTGTAGTGGTGGACCGGGACACTAAAATGTCCCAGTCAGTGCCCTGTACCCTGGCCAGGCCACCCTGTCCCGGGCTCAAACCCATGGATTACCGAATTGCTGTCCTCATTATGGCACATTAGCAGGCCAATACTGGCAACAGTGCTGGCAGTGTGGGCTGTGTGAAGGGTTTTGCAGCCACACCACACACCTGTATAGACAGACACACACATCCGACACCTATGCCAGCATTGTGCTACTATAGAGGAATGTTGTCAGCATGCCATGCCACCACACCAGTCCACTGGGCACAGTTACAAAGGCAGGGATATGCTACGCAATACTGTTTGGGGGTCACTCTCTAGGTGGTGGTGTAAACACACTGTCCAGAGACCAGATCTGAATGCACGGACACTGCAGGACATCGAGAATGATATTTATGAATGGAGCTCAATCAAGCCAAACTGTGCTTAACGTAGGAATTTCTATCTGCCAGTACTCATAGCAAACGTTTTGAGAGCTGTGTACCGTATACCCAGGTGTATGGTTTAGCCATTGCTCAGGTATGCGAAGTGCTAGTAAATTGTGGAATAAGTGCATGCAGGGCCCAATGTTCCTGACCTCTCGGTCAGGAGGTGCATTGGCCAAAGGGGCCTGTGGGTGTGGGTGTGGGGTGTGTCTGCCCCTGTATTGGCTGCTGCTTTATATGGACAGAGTTCCAACTCCAGTCCTGGTATGCCAAACCAACGTTCGGGTTTTCATGCTTGCCCTCATGAATATGCATGAGCTACATCTGCATACCATTGGGTGGTGCATAGATATGCAGCACAGGCATCTTTTATTAGAGGCAGCATGGAACCTGAGAGGTGGTGTGGGGCCCTCCAGGACTTGCCGACTTTAGGGAGACTGTGTCCTCTAGGGGTATGGAATGCGGCCTGTTATATGGTGTCCTGTGCTCGGTTGGGTAAGAATACAGGCGTATTAACCATGGGCGTATAGTGATCTCAGCAATAAAGGTTTTGTCCTTACTTATCATGGTTTAGTTTCCTGGGAAAAATAGTGGAACTGGGGGATTGGCAGATAGCCCCCATCTGAGCTTTGAACCTGTGAGCTTATGTTTTTTGTTACACACTGTCTGTGTGCAACTGGCACCACCATGTTGCCACACATGATATGCTGCATTCCCTGGGGAGTCCCCATAGACTGTACATCCGACAGATGCCTGTCTCGTTGCAGAGGGGGGTGGACGGTTGCCAAGTCTGTCACAGGGCTAGGCCATTGTCTGCTGTGGCTAGCAGCCACTGCCCCCTCCACCACCTGTACCCTTCCGCCAACATGCTGACATGTCCATATCTTGGAAACAGCATATGACCTGATTGAGTTGTGGCACTCCAGGACTGCATTTGGGGGACTCGGCTGTAGGTAATGCCCATTGTTATGGTGTGTGTACGGTATAGGGTAAAATATAGGTGTTTGAACCATGCTTATGTTCTCTGCAATAAATGAGTGTCTTTACTATCTCTGTTTAGTGGTGGGTAAAATATGGGGACTGGGTTGGCAGGAGCCCCAGCTGGGATTTGAACCTGTGACCCTCTAGTCCTACAGGCACTGGCTGTGTCTGCTGTACCACACTGTAGCCACAGTGACAGTGCAGTCCCTGGAGATAGGAAACCTGGCCGATCGGGTCAGAAACCCTGCTCTGCACAATTTTACTGTGGGCTCATTCACCTTGTATGTAGACAAAAGGGCAAATAAACCTCAACAATGACCTCGAAAACAGGGTGAAAAAACCTAACCACGCTGGCCAATAGTGCTATCATTGGGCAACATTAAAAAACACTCCCAGGAAAGCTCCAAAAAAACAGGAATGATTTTTGGAAGGGTCTACGGAGCACAAATGCGCGGTTTAGTAAACATACCCCTTAATGTTATTGCGCGATCATCGTGCGATAACATCACGTATCGCACGATAACATCTCTGGCGGTGGTGAGGTGTGCAGAGGGAGGAGAAAGGCATACCAGAGGGTGGAGTAAAGCTCCACGGGGGTGGAGAGAAGGGGTCAATGGGTGGAGAGTGGGCGGGAAGTGGATCCATGCATACTAATGCCATGAAAGAAAGCCTTGAAAATTAGCGCCAGTGAAAACCTCACACTAGGCACATTTGCAAGACAGCGAAACCATTTCAGTCAGCAATGTACAGCAAAGGCAGGGAAACCCAGAAGTGTGATAGTAGTGATACATCTGCAGGAACCAAAAAGGCAAATAAACATATAAAATGACCAGAACAGCATTTGAGATCCCAATAACCAAGCTGGCCAATAGTGATATTAATGATAAACATAAAGCAATACTACTGACAAAGCGTAAAAAGGCAGATATCATGTTTGGAAGGGTCTATGCTCTGTCCCCCTACAAAGTTGAAGTGATCCCACAGTGAAATAGCGGTGATCAGGGTTGTTGTTTATATTGGGCAGGTTTGTTATGGTGTGCACATGTGCAGCAACAGCAGAGTGGGCACGTAGGAAACGGCAACTGTACTGATGCTTTAAATACGATATAGGGGGCTGCAGGTGGCACATGCTGTGGTCAAGCTTGGGCGAATAGTGGCGACTAGGCAGATGCCTAGATGGCACATAAGAATGCCGAAACTGTAAAGCAGCAAGACAGCAACTGACAAGGGTCCAACCTGGGCACGAGTGTGTGTCCCACAGTGTCACAGGGAGTTATTACCCAGCAGGTACCCCACAAGGGCACATAACTTTGGCAGACGTTGCCGGGGGGAAGCACGCATGTCCATGTAGGCACCCCTACCTGACAACTCACACCATAGGCAGCTGCCTACTGGCACACTGGATGGCCTGGAACTGTGCACCACCAGCACACCGGCATAAGGGCATGTCAGCATGGCGGCGGAGGGGTGCTGGTGGCGGAAGGGGCAGTGGCATCTGCCCACAGCAGATGTTTAGGTGGGTGTTGTGCACTGCAACAGACAAGGTCTGCCTGACGAACAGTCATGGTATCCCCAGGGAATAACCTTCCCCTGTGGCAACAGTTTGGTGCAGTACACACAGCCAGTGTGTTCAGGGGCAGAAGGTCACAGGTTCAAGACCCAGCTGTAGCTCCTGCCAACCTTGTCCCCATATTTTACCCAGTACTAAACCATAGTAATAAAGACAGAACCTTTATTGCAGATAAAATAAACATGCCTGAAACGCCTATATTTTACCCTACAGAGCAGACACCATAAACATGTGCAATCCCTAGAGCAGAGTTTCCCAACTCCAGTCCTGGAGGGGCCAAACACCATACAGGTTTCATGCTGTCCCTAATAAATATGCCTGTGCTGCATTTGTATGCAATGCCCCCATTGTATGCAAATGTATCTCATGCATATTCATTAGGGACAGCATGAAAACCTGAACGGTGTTTGGTCCACCAGGACTGGAGTTGGGAACTTCTGCCCTAGAGCAGTGGCCAACAGGGGCACCCACACCCACACCCACACCCACAACCACAGGCTGCACTATCCAAACCTTATGGAGAGTCAGGCTGTTGGGCCCTGAGATGTGCAGCATCTACCAATACTAGAGCATGCATACCTTATCAATGCCGTCCTAAACTTGGGAAAACTTTACACATATATCAAAAGTTTGCTATGATTAATGGAAGATAACAAATACTAAGTTAAACATGATTTGTCGATAGAGATTCATCATAGCAAACATTTGGATATCTGTGGATTGTGTTTCAGTTATTGCCTCTGACAGTATTTACCATCCCAGGGAGTGACCCCAACAGTATTGCGTACCATAGCAATGTCCGCACTGTGCCCAGGACTGGTGTGGCGGCCAGGGCTGCCACAAACCTCTATATTTGCACAATGCTGGCATAGGTGTGGGAGTGTGTGTATGTCTATCCAGTGTGTTGTGGCTGCCTACACCTTACTGAGCCCACGCTGCTTGCACTGTTTCCAGTGTTTAGCCTGCCAATGTGCATAATGAGGAGCAAGGTACTGTGGGTATGGCCCGGACAGGGCGGTCTGGGCAGGCTGCATCTGTACAGGGTATAGGGCAATGACTGGGATATTGTAGTGTGCATCCACCACCTGCAAGGACACAGTGGCCACAGCATGTCATGCTGGGAGGTCAGTCCCACTCTGACTGATTAGTGACCACGGCATGTCCAGGTTCCCACATAATGCTATGCAGCGTTTTGTAAGAGATTTTTCTGTGTTTCTATTTCTGGAGTCCAATCACTGATAAACCTGCTTGATGTGTGTGCCAGAACCCATGCACTATGTATGTACTAGCAGACTGTCTGCAGTTAGCTTGTGTATGGCTGCAACACCTTGCAGGATGCAGCGGGGGCACACTGACTGCCCTCTGCTGGCGCATGCCAGAATGTAGTAGGGGCAGTTGAGCTGACCAGGCACACTGGCAGTGGTCCAGTTCCATGTGCAGATCGCATCAGCTCTGTTTGCCAGTTGGCTGGGGGTTGCTGGTCCCACAGTCCTGCCATCATGTACCTCAACTGGCCGTATTGCAAACAGTGATAGTGTGTGTGGTCTGTTGTTCGCAGATCATCTTCCCTACCCTGACCCACAGAGGATGGGCTTGCTAAGTAAATCTTCCTCATGTGAGTCCAGGACACACCCCTGCTCCAAAAACAGTAGTCCATGGCAACCTCACTGCACATATATTATGTTGCAAGCATCATGGGCCACACATTACTGGCAAATTGAAATGGACATGGAAAATGTCCAAGGCTGTTTGCAAAGAATACCCCACCCACTGACAGTGATGGTGAACTACTGCAAAACCTACTGCAAACAACCCGGGTACTGTGGACCTGATGCT